>JARYHS010013630.1:188248477-188458341 GCA_031002005.1 Vandiemenella viatica
CACTTTGTGTCGACCAGTACCCTCTGATAGTTGTGTTCTACACAAGCATCACTGTCATAGCAGCATGCAAGACATACCGTCACTTAAAACACGCTACAAAAATATAATTAAAGTGCATTGAATTATAGTTCTATGTGATAACTAAGAGGTGTCTCCGAAAGCACTGAAAAAGTTATGTAGAAACTGGTACTTAACAAAAAGAAACATTCTAAAAAAAATCCCTGTCTGGTTTTTGGAAAGACTAATCAACACAATACTTTCGTTCACTGACAACAGTTTAGAAAGATTAAATCTTAATGTATTTATTGCCTGTGGAAATAACAGGCGGCATTATAAATACATGTGTAATTTGGAGTTCTGTACTGGCTCAGCTTTAGCTTCTAATCCATGTGTATGATTTATTTTGTGTTAGAAATGAAACTCCAAATTATTCCTTTTTAAGGAGGACACAATCGCTGATACTAAACATGTTACAGATTACTCTACTGACTATATTGCAAATTATGTCTTTCATTATGTTAATAAATGTTTTATAACTATTAAACTTTAGTTAAAACTAAAATCAGTAAATTCAGTACGCCATTCAAATTAACACTGTAAATACATATAAAATTTAAGGCTAGTCTGTTGAAGATGTTGGAACTAAAATTTCCAGGTTTACATATTGATCGTAATTTACATTGTAAGGTGAATTTTCCTGAATCGCAAAGTAATTAGCCATTTTTTTCAGTTAAGTTTACTAGAATTTCGGTATCTTCAGTTATCTCAGTGCGAAGTTATTTGCTTCCTACGATTCATTATATGCAATAATCATCTGGTGCAATTCAACTCATGGGGAAAAAGTAGTCATAGCTCAGATCTGGTTAGTCATATGTGGAATTAGTAGCAGACCTTCTGGTAGTGTTAGAACTAGGAACTTTAACAGAGTAGGAAGAGTAGGCCTATATATATATATATATATATACGCATAAATGAACATCGTAGTCACTAATACTGTCCTGTCTGAAACAAGTAGCAAAATACACTTCCAAAAACTTCGTTCATGCAATCGCATCATCTCAGTTGAAAGGAAATCGCGGAAAGAATCAGTGAACTTCCGCTAGTGTGAATTTCAGTTTGGAAAAAAAGTTTAATCGAATATAATGTTTATGGAAATATAATTTGCTTGAGTTAGAATATTGTACGTTGTTGTTGAAAGAAACTCTAGTCATTCCAAATAGCAACATTTCATGTTCGTAAGCGAAAATACACATGTCGTAACACCAGCTAACAATCTCAGCATTTTCTGTGTCAGTTGAACGTAAGTGACGAATATCTGAAGATGACTGTTACAAAAGCCGATAATAATACTCATATATTCTGGTTTTTTTTTTTTTTTTTTTTTTTTTTTTTTTTTTTTTTTTTTTTTAAAAAAAAGAAAGGAATAAAATAGAAGTTATATCTCTTCGCAGTTATCTTCGACAAACAAGAATGATTTTTACGTTACGTAATTATTATCAGCTGTAGTCTAAATCTCCTCTTGGGACTCACTTATTGACGGAGGATTTTGAATTTTGTGGTCGTACAGGTAAAATCAAGATCACTAAACAGTCTCGTGCATTACACGCTGTCATTGTCTGTTGCAGGCGAGCTTGAGAAACTCTCCCAGCCATGCAATGTTGTAAAAAACAAAGCCAAGGCTTATTTCAGGTTCTGATGAATCGTGTTCAAACTGGAAGTTTATAACCACTGTAATAACGATAGTAAAAATAGGCGCACACTTTTAATAAGACACTTCCTGCAGGAATGCCTTAGCAGTGGCGCCTTTATGCATGGAATTTGAATGTTTTGTTGAGTATATCCAAAGAAGGTAGTAATTTTCTTCCTTATAGCCTCGAATTTATACTCTTCAGTTGCAAAGCGCAAATAATAACCTTTAGAACAATTCCATCATAAAACAAGAATGAAGAAATGGCTGGCCAAGCACAATTATTTCCAAAGACGTTTTCTTAGCGAGAAAATATTAGTTTATAAAATGAGGGAACTTTAAACGCCTTTCCGGAATGCTTACATCAACCGGTATAGTAGAAACAAACAAAAAATCTTATGTGAATTAACTGACAACTGTTAAAAATATTTATTGTTTAATCAGCGTATAACGACGATGGGTAGTAAAGAATATTTCTAAAACTTAATATGAACAGTAAAGATGCTGTCTGAAAATAGGAATATTGCAAAAGGGGATTAAAATACGATATTTCTTCATAAAACCAGCATCATACTCGTAGAAGTTTCTTAGAGAACCACATTCATTGGCTTGGTGCCGGTACTTGCCGTGATTATCCCTATAAAATGTCCCAGGCGCTGGAGAAACTTTTCCTTTTTTTTTTTTTTTAAAAAAAAAAAACTGCAACCTTTTTTTAAAATCTTTTTTAGCTCCACTACTAGCGACTATGGGCAACAATGAGTAATATTCATTATTGTGCGTGTTGTAGCCTGTCCGCCATTACGGAAATGTTGTGACGAGCCGCCTACTATCAAGTGGGGAACCCTTGTAAACGGGGCATTAGGGGTACGCGTACCCGACTCTGAGAAACGCTGAGTTATGGTGTTCCTCGAGCTACTATGGGTACCGGTTCGGGTCCGGCCTCGGGCATGGGAGTTTTTAATTAAATGTTGTGCCCGTCCTGTGTCATCTATACTTTTATGAAAACTAGTAAAATGAGTGAATTTTTAAAGACATTAAAAATCAATATATACACTTGTAGTATCAACATATAAGTTAGCCGAATATTTATTTATATTCTGAAGTCTTTAGTTAGTCTGAATAATTCTTACCGGACATCATCTCAATAATTTTCAGGCGGACACCGGAACATTTTCTTTTAAATTTTGATCCTCTTTCTGTATTCCAGTGAAATGAAGTTGGTCATTAAGTAGCATAGACTGAACTGTCACTTAGGTGGTTTGTCACAGGGAACAGAAAAGATCTGATCACCTCATTTTAATAGTGTGTAGTTAGTTCTTCCAGATACAGTGGCATAAAAGAGATACGCTAAGAAGAAAATCGATATCCAGATTGAACTTATATAAACTTATTCTGTTATTTTCAGAATGCTCTTTGCCAACAAATGTTCTTTACCAGTGCGACCCTATGTTGATTCTCGTTCGTGTAGCACTGACTTAACTTCAGGTTACATTTTTTTTTTCTTTTTGTGTTTCTAGAATAATATGAAAGTTTTACCAAACCTAGGAAACCTCTTTCAAAGTGTTTGAAACTGCCATATTTTTCCTGAGGTGAGTGCTGAATGGCTTGCAGCTAGACATGAGTGTCAAAATTTGAAAGTATTCCCAGTACAACTTTACATCTGATAAAACAAACCAAGCGAAAACAGAACTATGCGCTTCACTTGCACAGTTAGAAAGGTCAGTGACATGAAAGAATGATAATTACTCGTATCTCCCGATCTATAAAAGACTGGTTGACATTTCAGTGTCACATGTCATACATAAAGGAAACGCGTGACAGATAATTAAGTGAGGTGCGTTCTATGGTTTTAGCGAGTCACTATCCTCTTTCGAAGTGAAAATAAAGTTTTTATGTTGGTTCACAGCTTTCAGTAACTTTTGTCTTATATCGAATGCCTATGCCTATAGCTTTACGCCTCTTCGAAGTCGAGGTCATTAGAGGCGGAAAGGAACTGGGGGCAAGGAACTGGAAGGAATGACTTGGGGAAACCATGGGAAACTCAAATCTGGGTGCCCGGACGGAGATTCGAAGCCGCGTGCTCCCAAATGCGAGGCCAGAGCGTTACAGATCACTCACCACGATCGGTATATATCGAATGCACATGAACATTTGATGACGTACTGTTTTAATGCTGCACTCGTCATTAGACCCCATATCCTTTGCTATAACTCTGTGGACTTTTCCTGCCAAAATCATTTAAGAAGGCAGGTGTTACTTTGGTATTCGCAATGAAAGGGGTACATGCAAATAATTTCAACACTGTCAAACATCACCTGAAGAAAAAAGATTGGGCTCTGTTATTTACGGAAGTCGGAATAAATTGAGAGTTTATTTAAGTCAGATCGCTCCGAATAATCGGCTGCTGCGAGTGAGCGAACCGCGGCGACCTCCTCGGTACAGAGCCAGCCAGCGAGGCGGGCACAAAAAGCGGCGAGTTTTTTGTGCGCGGGCATTACTCGGCGTTTTGTGACGGCCAGCAGCGCGGAGGGGGCAATTAACATGCAGGCGGGCCCGGACAGCCTTCAAGGTCTTCTTCTGGGAAGAAGAACCGGCCAGCGGCGGCGGCCGAGCCGCTTTTTGTCGGCGCCCACAAAAAGCCGCTGCGGCAGCACTGCCGTTCGGGGCAGCTCTCATTACAGTCCGCGACAAACGCAAGTCGACAAGGGAAATCATCGGAGTTCTAAAGGGGCAATGAGAATTCCAATCTACAGTCCATTTCGTGTCGAAATTCATCTCTCTCTCCTTTTCTGAACCAAGACTTTTATTTTAAGGAAGGAACTCCTTAGTATAACAACATCACCTTGACTCTATAGGGCACACCAAACAACTCTACATCATATTAATTAATTCTTGTACCTTTAATAAAACTCACTCTGCCACAACTACTGTACAAATTTCTATAGTAACTATAACCACTTCGCTGTGAACTGTGATACCCTATCAATCAGATACTTTTGAGTTTACCAATGAAGAAGTTTCAAGAGAACAGATATACTGTGAAAAACTATGAACAAAAAATCTTGTTAATTCTTGGATCAATATTTCTGGATGTTTATAACTCGTCTAGGAGTGTACGTTTCAGTTTAGTAGAAATAATGCAAACCAGTCGACGCAAGCTTCCTGTTGATCGACATGTGTGGTCGTTGGTTCTTATTCACATATATATTGTCAATTATTTTTACCCTTATTTTTACAGATGCCTTAGAAAATTGTGATCAAGTTTTGATTTTCAAATGAAATATAAATATATAAAACAGGTCCCCTTCAGAGTTTGACAGACAGGATTTTTCATTCTACTCTGTGAGTAATCAGTTCTACGTATTAACTGTTAATCACTGTTCCAGAATTGTCAATATCAGAGCGTAATAATTTTTTAGATCGTTTGTATGACATTTCAGGTGCGAGACTAATAGTGAGAAAACATGAATATACAAAGAAGTGCCAAAAGTCGTGGGATAAGAGGATTCATGTATAAACATGGCGGGAGCAGCCGGAAGAAACGCATAAATATGCCGTCCAGTGTCAGGGATTTCATTTGAACTCTAGTGAGTTATGTGAAAGGTTTTCTAACGTGGTTATGACCGCATCATATAAATTAACAGACTTGGAACACGGAATGGTACTTAGCGCTTGTTCGTGATTTCAACATGCCACTATTCACAGTATCAAGAGTGTACTCTGAATATGCAGTTTGGGGGCGACAATTAATTGCGTGAGGTGTTTTTCCGGAATTCCGTAACCCCCCCGCCCCCAAGATAAAGTGAGATTTTGACGGGATCCTCCCCCCTCTCCCTGCATTATCGACCTTATGCAGTATAACAGGCTATAAATAATTACTCTGTGAAATGGGTAGCCAAAAAAACTATATATAAACATATGAAGGGAGGATCAAGGCTAGACAAGCTTGGTGAAGGCAGTGTCGTTCGCTTTGGATTTTAAAGTTACTGTGAAAAAAGAACCTGTATTTATTCAAATGGTTAAGAATGTTATAATATTATAATAAAAAAAAGGGAATTAAGTCATATGATATTATTATTTATTTGGCGAAGCTGGATGATGGATGAGTTAAGGAAGCAAGAACAACAAATAGAAATAAGAGAACAACAAATAGAAATACGAGACTCATAGTTTTTTTGAGACCTTTTCTACATGACGTGAGATTTCCGTCAACCCCCCCCCCCTCCCCCTTGGTGAGATTTCGCCGGATCCCACTCCCATTTCACCTCACGTAATTAGTGGACGCCCCCTTTCCGGAATTACCAATTGGCATGGACAACGCAGTGGTCGACCAAGTTTACTTATTGACAGAGATAAGCGACGTCTGCGCCGAGTTGTCATTTTTGACAGACAGGTACGTCAAAGCATTGCAACACTAAGGCTGGGCGCACATTGACGCGCAGTCGACGCAGCGCAGCGCAGCACAGTTTCTGTGTGTCTATGTTTTGGGGCGGAACAGCGCGTATTGAGACGCAGAGCAGGGCAGCGCAGTACTGCGCTGCATGTGGCCTGCGCGAGGTTGTGATCACGACACAGAAACTGTGCCACGCAGCTCACTCGTGCCGGTTTACAACGTAACACTTCTTGTCTTATTTATAATCTTGCTTTACTTATAATCATTTTCAACTATGGAATAAGAAAAATTGATTAATTTGGTGCGTAACCAACCTGCGATTCACAATATCAGTCATAAAAAATTCATAAAAATTAAATTTAAACAAGAGATTTGGACAGTGAGACCAACAAGTGGCGAGTAAATTCAGCATTTATTTATCATACTACTGTCCACTTACAATTTTCACTTTTCTTTTCTTTTTTTGAATTCATTTTTAATAAAACTTCGAAAAAGATTGATAGATATAGGCTATTATCACATTATTTGTTTTGTTATTATTTGTACTACATCATTCAATAGTATCCGCGAGAAACACTTAATTTGTTGACACTGCTTTTCTAGTTTCAAGTGTTTATGTTCTGTTATATAGTTTTCTTAAAAATATAATATGAAATAAAAGAGAGAAACATTCTTATAAATGTCATGTACCGTCGACCGCTAAATAATTAAATAAATAACCACGAAAATACAGCGAGATTTTCTTCAGTTCTAATAGATATTTGAGCTTTGTCGAGAAAATAACAGGTTACATTATGCCGTGAATCTCCGCTCGAGTCATCCGGAAATTATCTTTTGAGAATTCTCTTGTCACTGCAAAAGCCAGATGAGAGTTTCTTCTTTTCATATGCTCACTTTTGCATAGTTTTATCTAACTCAGCTTCTGTTAAAGTAATAACAATTTTCCAAGCTCGGCATCCCAATCTGATTCAGAAATCAAAAATCGATTTTTTGCATCGACATGTTTTTGGTTACGCTTTATTGTCGGTTTTTCGCACAACACAATGCTTTGTAAACTGCCGCACGAAACTGCGCTCTAATATGCGCGAGTAACTGCCAGTCTGTGCTGCCCTGCCCTGCTCTGCGTTGCTCCTACTGCGCCACGCAGCTCAATGTGCGCCCCGGGTAAACGTGGGATGTACGACAGTGCAGTGTAATCTGGCATTGATGAAAACCGAAACGTGTGCTTCTGTCAGAAAAATACCATCGACTGTAGAACTTCTCCTAGTCTCGTGGATCCTAGATGACTGGAAAAAGGTTACGTGGTCAGTTGAGTCAGGATTCCAGATGGTAAGAGTTGATAGTAGGTTTCGAGTGTGGCGCAGATCACACGAAGCCATGGATCCAGGTAAACAGGAAGGTACTGTGCAAGATGGAGGTGGCTCCATCCAGGTATGCGCTATGTTTACATTGCATGGACTGGAGGACCTCTGGCCACATTGAACCTACCATTGACTGTAAATGGTTACGATCAGCTACGTGGACACAATTTTCAGTTATTCATGGACTTTTCCAGGACGACAATGCACTATGTAACCTGGTTAAAATCCTTCACAATTTCTTTCTGCATAATTACAGCGAATGATATGGCGATCTAGGTCACCAGACATGAATCCAGTCGAACATGTCTGGGACATGATCGAAAGGTCATTTCGTGCACAATGTGCTGCACCGGAATCACTTTCGCCACTGTGGATGGCTGTAGAGGAAGTGTGGCTGAATACTTCTTCAGGAGATTTCCGACGACATGTTGAGTCTATGCCACTTAGGGTTACTACACTTCGCCGCCAGAAGGGGATCCTACACGTTATCAGAAGGTATGCCATTACTTTTAACACTTCTGTGTATATTTCATTTCTGTTGTTCCAATTTTAGAATCGAACGATTAAGTATATTTAGTCATTCATTAGCATTATGAATAGTGTTTAATTTCTTTGATGGTAACAGTAGAGTCCCCAGTCTTGTGTATTCAGTGGTATACCGAGTGTGGTGGGTGAGCGGTTAACGCTCTGGCCTCGCATTCTGGAGGACGTGGGTTCGAATCACCGTCCAAGAATAAAGATTGGGTTTTCCACGATTTTTCCAAATGCCAAGATGCTTACTTCAAAAATGCCATGGTCAAATTCCTTCCAGTTCCTTGACTCCAGTCCCATCCCACCTCTGATTACAGATTTCTGACAGTGGTATTAAGGACTGAGAGGGCAACAATGGAATTTTTAGAGGTCTTTGTCGTGTGCTTTCCCTCCAGAAATATTGGAGCTGTGTGTTTCAAGTACGCTATCTGTGGCCCGTGGTTCATTCGTGTTGTTGAACAACAGATAACTCTAGATATTGCTAGTAGAACTAGCGCTCACGAAAAAGATGAAAGCGTGGGATTTTGAAAATACAGTAGGTTCTCTGAGGGCAATCTGAATTGTGGTAATATTCGACGATAAATCAATTAACGGCTCAATCATGACAACAGTTTGAAGTGAGAGGCAGTGTGCTGCCTGGAGCATACCACTTGAACAGGGGAAGCGCCCATGTGAAGGCTGTTTGCTCCCGGTGCAGAATGAATAGGAGGCGGTCTAATCTGAATTCACTGGCCGTCGGGACTCTCTCCAGCTGGGAGCATGACGCACGCCAGCTTCACAGAGAAAGAAGTTCAATGGCAATAACTAATGCACTATACAAATCACTGAACGTGCTTGCTCCTGGGGAAAAAATGGAAAAAACCAAAAGCTCTAACTGTGAACATTTCAACTAAAAAATATTTCAGATACGCGGTTCATACGACGACTTTTTTATTATTCTACATTTGCACTTAATCATTTTCTTTCTCAGAAATTGAAGTAGCGTCATCTGCATAGGGAAGAGAGTGCTTTTGTATTCCCTTCGTAGTTTTAGATCTCCATCGTCTCAAGGCTTCGTCAATACAAATGTAAAAAAAACTTAGAAACGTACTGCAACACATTTATTTGTTTTAAATGCATTTGTTACTCCATCTTCAGAATCTAAAATCGCGGGCATCCTGCTTTTCAAAGGCTTAATAGCTACAGTTAGAGGATATAAGACACCTTTATTCTGCAATATGTTCCATAACTTCAGCCAAGCTATATTATTCAAAGTTTAGTTTTTGTTTTCGAAATCTATAAATTCTATGTAGTTTGGTTTATTATTTTACATTTTTTTTCTCTATTATTTTCTCATAACAATTGTAGCAGCAGCTGAAAACCGTCGTTTCTGTAATCGTAAGTGCGTTGCTTCCAGAAGATTTTGAGATTATCATAAACTTTACGGATATATTTTGATTAATGTTTTATAGGAAAGATATCCTGCACATGCTGAGGTGGTGATGATGGAATGTTCTGTGAAACAGATTCAGAAACTTCATCAGGCACTTGGCTGAGTATGGTGAGATACTATAGGACCAAACCTATCAAATACAGGAGTGCTAGATTTGTTTGTGCAAATAAGGAAGTTTAGTTAGGAGTAATTGGAAGACAGGAAGTGGGTCAAAGAGTGTATCTGAGGAACATATTGTTGATGAAATGTGGATGGATATTGTAAAAAGGGATGACCTTAAATTAACATTTGATTTCAGGCATAAAGGAGAGAGAGAGAGGCGGTAAGAGAGTCCGTGATCGGAATAAACTACTCAACATTTTATCTGAGACTGAAAGAATTTAAAATAAAAACTCGCGGAAACTTCCTCCGCGGCATAAACTTCATATGAATAAATAAATAATAATAAAAAACAAAAAATTTCCCTTTACATAACATCATGCAGGTATTTTGTCTGAGAAGATCTCTAATTACTTTACCTTTAATTTACTGCATCTCATTAGACGTTTATAAAAGAAAACAAAAGGATGCAAATGTCTAATTTTAAGTTGAATCTTGCTATAAATTTCTTTTTATTTATATATCAGCATTCTAATAAAATAAATTTTACATTAATGTTTCATATATTTAAGAGATTATGGATAAAACAATTTTGATCAATAGGTCTCATCGTTTGAGATACGATGTTGTTTGTAGAATATTTTTATTTTTCACTAATAAAACTGGGAAACATTATTCCTGAAATTAATAATTGCAAGTTCGAAAATACATTAGTATCTAAGAGAAGATTTCATCAAAATCGAATAAATTTATTATTGATTTGGAATGATTATCTCCCACATAGAACATCAAGCGTTCAGATAAAAAGTTAACACCGTAAAGACGTCGTTTACATTATACAAATCTGACTACTTTGCATAGTTGGACGAGCTCATATACCATGTTTGATGATGTGATAACTAAGAGTTCTGCAATTATTGTTTGTCAAAACCCTGTTGATGGCGAGTGTTGAAACCGCCACCTTACTTGACACTGCTGTTTTTGGGAGCTTTATGCCTCGTCGAGGTTATTAGCAAGGAGATTGGGGTAAGGAACTATAAGGCATTTGGCCATTGTCTTTTCAGATAATGACTGCGGCATTCGCTTGGTGTGATTTCGAGAAACCACAGAAAATCGAAATGTTGATAAATAACCTTATAGGGATTTGAACTCACGTCCTCTCGAATGCCAGGACAGCGTTTTCGTCACCCACCGGGCTCGGTGTCTGCTGTTATCACTGATCACATTACTGAGAAGAGTGTGTTCCATACAACGGCATTTCTCATTACATTGCAGCGTGTTCTGAGACTGTGTCACAGATTATCTATGGGATCCATTACCAAAACTGGGCAGAAAACAGTTAATTCGTTAATCGTTAGTTAACGAAGTTAACAAAATTGAATGAATGTTACTTTTAAGTTGATCTAAAAATAATTAACGTTCTTCTGAACTTCCGTTAAATTGAACTTCCGTTAACTTTATTCCTTTACATTGGTTGTTCATGTCATTTTATTTGTTTGAACTGCGCGCCACAGCACGCTGGAACGTTCGGCAAGGCAAATAGCAAATGAATTAATAGGGAATGCTAATGCGAAGTGCGAGTGTGATGCAAATACAACTGTTATGTTAGGCATGTAGTAGTGTGAGCAGGAACGCTAGAGTTGAGGAGGGTTTGCATTTTACGTCTGCAAACCGGCTCACACTACACGTTTCAAATTGGATCAGTGATTGATTTTGATATTTTTATATCTTAACCTTTTTACTAGGAGGAACATTGTGCCAGTTTTTAGTTTGTGTCAATTTGGAGTTTGTTAGTGAAATAAATTAATTTGACAATCGTTTAGTGATTACATCGTAGAAATTGAAGATCTAGTAATAGTGAAAGCAGCGACGGCAGTTACAGCAGCAAGAAGATTAAAAATCTTGGCCACGTTTATACGATCATAATGCATTGAAATCAAGATTGGGAGAACAATTCATTTATGAATTCAACCTGTTTTTGCCTAAACTTTCTACAACGAAAGCGTACGTTTCTAGCCTTAATAATCTTAAACAACACATGAAGAAGATGCATAACCTACATCAAAATATTTACAGTTTTAAGAAAAAGTATAAACAGTGTCAACTTTTGGGATACGAAAAAAACCGTTCATTCTTCAAGTGCTGTGAATTCTGGTGTAGATAGCAGTAAAAGTGTTTTTTTTTTTATCCCTATCTGCCAATAAAAGATTACGTCAACAAAGCATTGGTGAATCTTTTGGCATTCTAGTTACCTACAGCGGCGTATCTCAAGCTAGTGTGGATCAATGCATTATAAACTTTTTCGTTGCCAACACGATTCTACTTCAAGTTATAGAATCCGATACGTTTGAGAAGCTGATTGAAACGTTGAACCCCAGTAAGAAATGAATTTCCAGAGGGACAGTCGGTAGACATGTTGTTGATGGTTAACGTTTTACAGATAACTGTAAATTTACAAAATTGTAACGCTTTAACGATTATCGAAGTTAACTTTTTAGGTAGCGGATTAACGATTAACGAAGTTAACTTTTTGATTAACTGTTCCCAGCTATGTCTATTAAATATGGTTTTTAATACTGTTAATTGTACAAATATTTTTTTATTGCTTTACGCCTCGTCGATGGCTAAGGTCATTAGAGGCGGGATGGGACTGGGGACAAGGAACGGGAAGGAATTCGGCCATGGCCTTTTTGAAGGAAGAATCCCGGCATTCGCCTGGACTGATTTGGGGAAACCATGGGAAACCCAAATCTGGATGCCCGGACGGGGATTCGAACCCGCGTCCTCCCGAATGCGAGGTCGTACAAATTAATGCATTTCGAAATTAGTACCGTTAGTAATATGACAAAGTCTGGTCACTTATTACGAACGCTAAAGACAGAGAATGTGAGCCGTCTAGGCAGTTAGCGTGTGCATCACCGCCACCAGCGCCTTGCTCAACAGAAAGCGCATTGTGCTGAGGCCACATAGAGCTCTCTTCAGTGACGCCGTTGCGTAGTACACTTTGGAGTTTGAATCCAACCTTGTATAAATTGCGATCGACTGCGCTGTCTCATACTGACACACTGTGAACGATAATCAGAACATATTTCAAACAGTGTAAAAGGGAACAGAGATTTCACACATTTTTCCACAATCGTAATGGGCCCTTGCTATAGCGGCTTTGGCTTTATCTAAACTTATTTTTCATCGAACTTTATTACGGAAACGACAATAAGACACATTCAAAAAACCACGACACAAAAGATATCGGATACAAAGAATGAATTCGTTTCTAGTGCCGTACTGAGATGGAACGGAAGATGTCGTTTATGTAGGTAACATCTTCGTCACGCCATACTTCAACAGAATTTCATACTGTCAAACGAGAGCCACATTCTGTTGACGGACTAGCAGCTTGATAACTGAACACTTGCAACTTGTGAACATACTTCCAGCATGTTAAAATCTACACATATTTACACTACGCGGGACACGATTTTATCTACATAAAAGCAGACGAAAGTAAAAGTAGGCACTTGAATCAAGAACAGAATATTATTGTAAAGCACAAGAATACTACAAATAAATTTGTACAATGTGCACCCATATAGCATAATTTAATTGGTTTGGAATCTTTTTTTTTTTTAAATACCTTTTAATAAAATAGAAGCAAACCATAAGAATCCTACTCACCTTCCGGTGCTAGTTACGGCAGATGATGAGAAATAAGTGACAATACATCCTTTCATTACTTTTCGAGATGCGTGTCGAGTTGTAAAAGAAAAAAAAAACAATTAAAAATGCTCTGAACTGTAACGATCTAAACTGGTAGTACGTAGAAAGCGTGGGGACTCCGAAAGATTAAGACCGCAACAAGTAAATTAAAAACTTTCGCATAAACCAGTTCACTTTTGGCCAAAATTCCATTTATATAAAGATATATTCACGATGAACATCCACAAATGACAATTTCTTGTCATAACGGCTTCCTAGAGCAAAGAAATCAAATGAGATATCCAAACGTAAACTTTGGTGAAATCAAATATTTAGTATTATCTTGCGAGGAAAACTAGCATTTTAGGAAACACGGTTACACCGAGAATTTTCCGTTGTATGTATGAATATTAGATTGGTTCAACAGGAAATTTGTTAATGAGTTTGTGAGTACGCAAGCAGTAGCTTGAGTTAGTTACATCACTGCACTAACATATTCACTGAAGTGCCAAAAGGCCTGGGATAGGAAGGTGCATATTTCAAAAGGACTTTAGTATTGCGGAAGAAACGTATAAACGAGTCGCGCGGTGTCGAGGATTTCATTCGTAATCTTTTGAATGGTGCGAAAGTTTTTCTGACTTGATTTGGCAGATTGACTAGAATCACGGGCTTTGAAAGCGAAACGGTAGTTTGCGCTTAGACCCAGGAGGCATTCCGTTTCGGAAATTTTTCGTGATCTCAACATTCCTCGATCAACAGTGTTTAGAGTGTGTCGTGAATATACAATTTCTGACATTACCTCCCGCCACGGACAACACAGTGACGGACCACGACTACTGTGGGAACGTCCATAGACTACGTGTCCCGGTCTAGGGGTGAGGGGTTGGGTAGTAAGCTACGCTGGGCTACCTGGGAGGGGGAGGGGGGTTACAGCCAAGCCACGTAACTGTTCATTCATATTATTTTTCACAGTTAAAATAAGGTACAAAGCACCACACAACAGCGTATGGATATTTATTTCCGTCATTTATTTATTTCCGTATGTAATTTAGATATCCTGTATACTAAGAGTGCTGCACATGCTCGTGACGTGAAGTCATAACGTTGGGTTGCACGAGGCTGGCGCATTTGAACGACAGGCGACGACGCATTACGATTCGAAAACATTAGACATGCCTACCTGGACTCAAATTCGATTACTGATGTCATCCGGAATTTTCCAAGGCAGTGACAGTTCGTGTTGTTTTGAAGGTTTGAAACAAAGCTGTTTTTATTAGGATCTGCCGCCTTTGACCACACTGCTCGCTGATAAAATAATTCTAATTTTGTTCTGTCAATAGAATTTGAAGCTTAAAGTGTGGTGTGAAGTGGTGCTGTAAAATAAACTTAGGAGGCTTATCGAAAATGTTTTTCCAACCAGTTTTCGCTATGCAATGAATTATAGAAATCTTTTAAGCAGATGAAAGAATTATTCCCTGGTAATGTAGAAAGGCAGGTAACAGAACTGCAGCAAAAGAAAACAAAAAATGCAGCTCTTCTAAGTTTTTTTTTTACGCGGCAGGTATAGTTTGATCTATTTTATAAATTAATGAACAGTAATGAATGAGATAAGGAGATCTTTTTTTAGTAATACCTCAAGAAGTAAAGGATCCCTGACTGTACCAGCAAAAGATGTTTTTCCCAGTAACTCATCGTTTCAGGATTGGCTAGTTTCAACATTTCATTCAGAACATTTTTTAATTATAGAAAAGTGCATAACACAAATATCAGTCGTATTAAATATATACGCAATGATTACAATAATATTGTGTCAAGAGAAAACTATGCAAAAAGTCTTCTGGAATTAATAGGCAAAAAGCAAGTGCCACACTCGGGGGGCAGGGGACTTTCGAGGCAAAAGCCACGTCAGTCTACGGGGAAGGGGGGAGGTAGTGTGGGTTCAAAAGAGGCCAAAATGGAGCCACGTAGTTTATGGACGCACCCTTAATGGAAGAGACCAGCGAGTGGTGTATACGTTTGGTGTAAGTGTTGACAGATAGACAACTCTGCGTTGAATTTTGTTCAGTTACTTATTTTTTTTTTTTGTTTGTTATGGCTACACGCCTCGTCAATGTAGAGGTTATTAGAGACGGAAAAGGACTGGTTGCAAGGAACTGGAAGGAATTCGGCCATGACGTTTAGAGCGAACCATTCCGGCATTCGCCTCAACTGATTTGGTGAAACGATGGAAAATCCAAATTTAAACCTGCTTCCTCCCGAATTACGAGACCAGAGCGTCGACGATCTACAACGCTCAACCTACAACAGACAAGTCGGTGAGGACCTTGCATTGAAATAGGACACTGATGGGATATGGTAGTAGAGGACCGACGACGCAAGTGTCACCACTAACCTAATGTGGTTGGCTGCAGTACCTCTCCTGGGTTCATGAACAAATCCGTTGGACCTTAGATGACTGGAAAAAGGTTGCGTGATCAGATGAGTCATGATTCCTCTTGGTAAGAGCTGATGGCAGGGTTCGGGTGTGGCGTAGACCCCACGAGGCAGTTGGCATAGCTTGTCCGGAAGGCGCTCTTATAGCTGGCGAATGCACGCCTCAGCCGACCGCCGCGCCGGCGTAAGGAATCACGCACTATTTGAAACTGTTTGTCCTGTACTTGATGAAATGCTCTGAAGACGTACAGGCCAATCAAGACAGTTTGAAAGAGTTCCTTACGTCGAAGGGCTGAGGCGTGCATTGCGTGGGCAGGTGCCACATTGCGGACCTGTTATTAGCTACGAAAGTATATGTTTTCGACACTATGTTTAATACACATTTCTTTCTTATTTTGATGCATCACCTCCTAAAATATTTTAATTTATTAAATACCCTGCATTTTCAACTTCTGAATGGAATTCAGTGATCTTTGTAACATTGCCTAATGTATTTTTTGTTGAAATTTTTAATAATAAACGTGACTTGTCTTGCCTTTCGTTGCTTCTTTGTTCTTAGAGAGTACCTTCTATTACTTTTTTTAGTTTCGTCGAATTTCGACTCCACAATTAAAAGTAACAGTTACAAGTAAAGCATTCTTTTAAATAATATCTTCTAATCCCTTTTAGAAACACGAGTATATCTTTTTTTTTACATATATTGTCCTTTACTTATTTAGCAGTTTCTTGCTACCACAACTTTTCCTTTAACAAATAAACTCGTAAATAATATTTACTATACTGGAACAGACACTTTATAATTCTCAAATAATACTATAATTTTTACCATCACCATTCATTGGTATTAACATATTTGAAATTACAACGATCCTTCCTGAAATTGTCTTTCGGTCGAAATATGTTAAGGTCTCGTCTTTCTCCCCAATACTCTTTTCTGCTCCTCCACCAAAATTCGTCTCAAACACCAACATATTTTTAATTTTAATAGGAATGGCGTTTATAAATTTTAATTTTGATGTTTCTCATCTGCCAACTTACATCTTGTACCTGTGATTTAATTAAATCATTATCTCGGCTGAAAATATCTGTAACGACATAAGTAAATGTTCGCACGAGATGTGATGGCCATTGCGTTGGCTGACGAGGAGTACCCAACATAAAAGTTTCTTAGATGTTGATGGACTTTAAAAATTCAGTTTCAGATGTAAGAAATGTGGCACGTCTGAGAACGTGGGTGCAAGTTTTTAGTAAATATCCGGGAAATAGCTACTCCACAGTTACATCCATTAACAATGGTTTATCTAAGAGGATATAGTGGTGGTGGAAAAAAAAAAGATCTTGCAGTACATCTGGTTTCAATAGTGCCGATACGATTGCGACAGACAGAATGAAAAGGTTAGAAATTTTCATTTAATTTGGAGTTCGATTCTAACAATAAAAAACAAAAACTTATTACTGTCTCTGATGAAATCTGGATAGGTCATAAGGATGCCTTTCAAACGAGGTTCAAATGAATACGAAATAACAGTTAAAAGAAAGCGGATCATAAGTCAATTGAATAAATGTATATATTTGTAACCTTAAAATTCATGTTGTTGCACCTAATGTTAGAGTAGCCAACCACCTATGAAACCAAAATTATTACTCTCAATCATTAAATTTACATATAGTCTAACGATTCATTCTTTACAACGAAGCATCACGCTTATCAGACATAGTCACTGGCGTTAAACTGTCATCAGCAGATGGTAAAAATGAGAAGAACGGGTTTGTACTATAGATCTATTAAGGTTACAGCTCTATGTCTTTGGAACTACTATAATACCAGCTTCTAAATGTTACATTGCAAAGAAAAAGTCTATTATACTGCTTTCAACACTGCATTCATTTCGAGCAATTTATGAAATATACTTATTAAGTATGCGTCACAATTAAAATACAAATAGGTACTTGTAAATAATTAAAATTATTTTCAGTTGAGATTTAAAAATTTTCAGGCGCTTGCCTCGAATAAGTGAACATCAGGCTCTTATTGTTTTTAAGGTATAATGATGAGACACAAACAGGCATATTTTCGTTCCCGATAACCACGGAAATGAATATCATTCGTCAGGCGACCTCTGACTACATGAAGGTATGCAACCAATGTGACACAGCAAAAGTGGTGTCAGTATCCTGCAGGCGCAGTACTCGCGAGAAGGACGCAGGACATGAATTTAAAAACGGTTATTCTAATCAGGGTGAGCCTTGCAGCTATATCGATATATCGCCCGACAACGGTCCATATCGGCTGTGATAAGTTCCCGATGGAGCCGAGAATTGTCTTCGAAGCCGAACGCTCGGGATGAATCATAATTTCTACTTAGACTGCAAAGACTACTGAGAAAGAGACGCCTTGGAGAAGTAAATAATTTTCAAAGGGTGGCGCTAATTTTAAAGTGACAGGCTTAATGTGCGAAACTCAATTTATGACCATTCATTGCCATGCGAAAAGAGTTTGAAGAATAATTACTTAGTTGCAGAAAGGTCGTATATAATCTACTTTTTTTTTTCTTTTCTTAATCCTAACTTTGTACACAATCCGAAAGTTGGAAGGGATCCTCCAGAAGAAGGCACACTACGTGTAGGTAGGCCATCCTTTTCCTTTCCTCTGGGACCTACAGTTTAACGGGGAATCTGAGCAACAGAATATTCTGTTAAATGTATCACTATTAATCTGTTAATTGTGACGGAGTTCATGGATCTGTGGAAATTTCCTTATGCATCTTTGTTTTTGTTTTTTTAGTTTTAAATTCTTAGATTATTTGAATAAAATTTTTCATTATCTCATTCGTTTGTTTATTCCAGTCCTCGACTCTTTTAACTGCAGTTTAAATATTTATCACTCTCTCATGACTGAAATCAAGAGCAAATGTGAAACCACTATTAATTCTTATCCCAATATCCATCCAAACCTCACCGTCAATTTGTACCTTACAATTACCTAATATTCTCTTTACCCATGTCCTCTCTTCAATGAAACGATCGTGGTGGGTGAGTGGAAACGCTCTGGCCTGGCATGCATTCGGGAGAACATAGATAGTTCCCTTCCAACCATCCAAATTTCGATTTTCAATGGATTCCCGAAATCACTCCACGGAAAAGCCAGGATGGTTCCTTCAGGAGGCCATGACGAAATTCCTTTCCGTTCCTTGGCCCCAGTCCTTTACAACCTTCAATGACCTTGACGTCGACGAGGCGTAAAGCTTTAAGAAAAATAAAAAAAATCTTAAAATGACTACCAAGCCTGATTCTTTACTCGTATCATATCAGTAACTCACTGTGTTCTGTGATAATTTTCACAGAGAAATCTAGTGCTCTCGTTTGCACGTTTCCAATTTACAGTATTTGAAATACACAATACGGGAACCATATTAGTCTACAATATTCAGGGAATGATCTGAACAAGATTTTCACGCATTGCCTGGTTCATCTCGCCCACCAGGACTTTGAAATCTTTCCCTATCATTTCCATGATTTTATTTGTCCCGATGATTTTATTTTCAAATGGATTGCAGAATTTTTGCATTTTATTCCTTCAACAGGTACTCGGTAACGAGACAAAACTTTTATTTTTCTATTTGTGAGCCCAATAAAATTTCTTTTAAACACTTCTCTCCTTAATGAGCTTACTTATCCAAGTATATATACTGTTCCTGTACTTTTGTAAGAGTTCTCAGTCATCTCTACTTTTAATCCTATTAACCAACAATATGTTTTCTACAAGAAACTTAACTTTTGAGTGGAAACCAGCAACAGAATCATTCACTAAAATAATGAACTTCAATTGTCCCAATACACATCCCTATCCTGTGGAACGACTGATTTCATTTTCACCTATTCGAATAACACATATCCTGCCCTGAATCGTTGCTTCCTAGTTCTTGAGAACACATTCATGCAGATAGACACATTTTAATTTACTATAATTGTTTTAACCTAATTCACCAGCACCCTCTTACTCACTGTCAGGTACCGTGGTAAGATCCAGTGGTACACTAACAATTTCGCTTCCCTTGTCCATTTGAACTGAAATATCATGTACAAAGCTCAATGTCTAAGATTCATATGAACAATCTTTTGCAACCCGATTTTGCTGATTTACAAACCACTTTATTTGTCCACAGATTTGGTTGAACAACAGGTCATCCATATACATTTTTACCACTCATGTCAAATCAACCCCTACTGTACTCGCCTGGCGTTGAATGATGTAATGTTTTATCCCGTAGTTCCATACTGATCCCCTACAGCTGGGAGTAGAATGTTTATACCATGAAAAGGTTACAATTGTCGTTTTATATATATATATATATATATATATATATATATATATATATATATGAAGGAAGACTTATGAAATACTACTGAGTGAAACACTTATACAACGATATTAAATTTGTTCTGACAAATATAGAAAAGCCTTCTACTATACCGCCTGCATTCTGCCAACGTCGCGACTCTATGACGGGAAATTGGGTGCAGTGCTGCAGGACATTGTCACACCAACGAGCCGAAAAGAAGTTCTGGCTCATAAACGAGCGTGCGTGCTTATTCTACCTCTTTACTATCCAAATTATTTCAACAGCGAATACTAGTTATTCCCCAGATTGAAGGTACCACCGAGAATTATCTTCTCAACATGCTGGTGATATACAAAGGGTAGTCACAGGAAGAAGTGGAGAGGTCGTTAAAGTTTATGCTGCATCCTTTCATCGAGAAATGTACGTTGAATAATTTACATGTCACTTGTGTTTCGTTTCATGTTGACATATACTGATACAAATACTAAACTGCGTATGTCCTCTTTAATACATGTTTCTAAAAGCTGTGGAACTGTGCATGGTTCCACTCTCTCCTTTTTTATTTTTTAACATCTAGAATGTTTGATTAGAAGTTAGTAACTACTTCGTTTATCAGATACACACCTAACTTCCATAATTAATTAGTTTATTTTAAAATCTTTCCAAGTGATTAAAAAAAGGTTTGTTCTTTTTCTTTATCACACATGGAACTGTTTGGTTTCGAATGTTGATATAGAAATTGTTTTGTATGCTAAAATGAATGGTGATGCAGATATTATTCCAGTTTGGGCATGAAACGCCTAGCATTTTGTATTTTTTTTTTTCGTAACTGAGCTTGCTACAGTAGTTGTAGAAAACTATTCCTTTCTGCTAAGAGGAAATGATTTTATTTTTCTGGGTTTTATATGTTTTTCGTAATTTCAATCGTGTTTAAGTTGACATAGATTGTGAGACAGAATGGATGAACCGTGTACTCTGTGTAGTGCTATATTCATATCTTTAAAAAGACTTTCGCATGATATCCGTAAGTTTGCCTTACAAATTATTCTTAGAGTACGTTTTTACAATTTGAATACCTTCTTTGCATTTTCTCAGGATTTTCGTTGTTTTCAAAATACATCAGATTTATTTTTTTCCTTTATAGCTTATCTTGAAATTATTCTTGGCGGTAATAATTCAGAATTAACTACGGGATTTGTTGACCATTTCCTCAAGTGAAATTTTATCAGTTGGTATAAATAATTAAAAATTATAGAATTTTAGAACTATGTTTTTACGAGAAGTTGTTGAAGCTAACATCTACCTGTTTATACAATAACCGTGTAAATTCTTTCACTGATCGTCACCTTCCAAAGAAAATCTTAGTGCTTCATTTTTTTGCTGCAAATCGAATTAGTTGCCGTTTTTTCAAGATTAATTACAAATTATTAATATTGAAACACTTACCTGTTTCCTTCAGAGTTTGTTACTATGTTTCTGAGACTTTTACGAAAGTACTTATGGATACTTAAACGATAAGCTCGTACCAACTAAATCCAAGAAGGCTGGAGAAGTGTTAACAAGTTTTATCCTTAAAGCTCGCCAATAATTCAGACAATTTTGTTTTCCACACTAACTGTAGATAATATTGAGAAGAAATAAAATACTTGGATGCGAACTTTGCATTAGTTGTTGATGGCAGACACATCCCATAGCTCACGACCACCCATCCCGATCCCCCAAGATTCGATAGGCGGCGGAGGAGGGGGCAAGAACGGACAGACGAGAAAAACCTCTCCACTCCGGGAAAAACGGCTCCCCCCTCCCCGGCTTTCCCCCCACCACAGGCCTCGGCAAAAACACCGCAGCGCTCGGCTCGCAGAGGCGCTTTTTCCATTTCCCCCGCCGCCCCCTCGCCTTAAGCCGCCACCGCTGCAATCTAAGGGCCAATAAAATAACTGACGTCACGCGTCTCCAAGGAGATGGCGCTGGTTTTTGTGCGCGTTTTCTACAGCGGCGGCGGTGGTGGTTCGATACCGGGGCGGGGCCCTACCTTCTTTCTTTCCTTCGGCGGCGAAATTCTTCTCCCGCTGTTTCTTCTCCTTTTCGTCATTTCTTTTCTTTAGCTTCTTTTTTCTCCCCGTGTATTGCGTCGAACCGTCGTGGCTGCAGCTTCTTTGCTCGCTGTGCCCCCCTCCCCCAGGACCCTCCTTCCCCACCAACATACAGTATGTGTGTGTGTGTGACTGTGTGTGCGTGCACCATCGATCACGTGACCCAGTTGCAAAGGCGAGCTCTGCTTCTAACATCTTAGCAGACACACTGTATTCGTTGGGTACACGCATAAGGTTAGCTCTCAAAGAAACAAGTGCTCGTGGTTCCTGAGGAATGTAAGGGAATTCCTAGAATAATTAAATTCAGTTCGTATCGATCTGGTGTTAATGTTTCAGTAAGCACCAACTCTCATTGCCGTCCTGATTGATGCGAGTTCTTGAAACGCGAGACCTAGTAACTTGTTTCACTCTTCTTGAGTTCGTACGTTTTATGTTACTCATGTTCTGATCACTGTAAGATCACTAGTTTAGTTGTATACAGACATAAAAAATTTGTATAACTTTAAACTATACCACTGATCTAGTATTCAGTAGGGATATAAAGAAAATCACATACGCCTGAGATCCCGTTTATATCTATGATCTACGAGACCTGAATTGCAGTCTGTCGTGTTAGGTTCATTGTTGCATTGTTCTTGAGATGCTGATAGCAGTTTTGGGGTTTACGTCTGCTAAACGCTTAAGTTATTTCAACGAGAAGGTTTCGTGGATCAGGCTCTGCTTACGCTCCACGCAATCAGCTCTCGTCGTTCCGTACGTCCAGCTACAGTAGTTCCTGGAAAACTGGAGGCATATTGAAAATAGCAGTAAGATTATGTCCAGGTAATAATATCATCAGTCCAGTGACCTGTGATTGTGCAAGCAGCAGTTCAAAGTCTGAGCTACGGTACGCCGAAAATACTGAGCAGGGGAGAAGGAAGACTGAAAATTGAAATTGTTTTCTGTCTGAACCTGCAATGTTTGATCATTCCAGAGTGGAAGGGTGAAGGCAGTAAACAGACTCACCGCAACAAAGGCTCTTCACATATGCTTCACTTTTCATAATGGATTTCCAGTTTCTTTCTCTTTTCTCCACATCCTCCCTCTATGGTCAAGCCACCTCTTTCTGCTTAGACCTGCCACCCACAATTTTGTGAATTGGCGAGTATATATGTAGATGTAGATGTAGATGTAGACCTATTGTTCTTTCGATGTAATATTTTATCATTCAGGAATTAAAATGAAGTTTATCTCGATTGCAAGAAGAGATCACTTGTCACTTCCACTAACCGAAATACAAAGTACGTGGTGGTTTAGAACAAAGCGACTTGTATGCCTAAACCTGCTATAGTAACAAAAGATTGAGGCGTTTGTCAACATTGTATATTAATGTATTCATTCGAAAAACGAACTTGGTAAACATGGTGTCTTCTCAGCATATTTCGGCGGTTAAACACTTCGTTACCATCATCAAGTTTTTATTCAAATATGCAATTTGCAACCGTAGGTGTTGTTATAGTAACGCAGATGATAGCAGCTTCTCTTCCCTTGTTTACAGCTTCTCACTCATTGAATTAATTACAAAAATATAACAACATACCTAAATCGAGCCGGTTCGGTAAGTTGTAACGTTCGGACCTGGCATTTGAACTAACGCGTGTTCTACACGGCCATCCCAAGTTCGGTTCCCCATGGTATCCAGGCGTTTACTGGGATTGTTCCTTCACAAGGACCACAGCAGAATTCCTTCCCATTCCTTACTCACATTTCTCTCCCAACTCTCATGATATTTACCTAGACGAGCAGAAAATATCTGATTAAAAGAAATGTTATAAGCAACAATTTATAATATATTTTAGGATCCAGGTTCAAATAAAGTTTCTCAAGGACTTTTATAACTTAGTACATAAAAACACTGCGTGTGTGGTGCAAAACTGAAAACTTCCCACCATCAGTTCGAAAAATGTTCAGTATATTATAATGAACCTCAACCTTTATTTTGTGGTTTTGAAAGTTATTGGGGGCGCATTAAAACACTTTGAGGAAAGTTGAAGATTTATTTTCAGTTTCGTAATGTTACATCCAATGCAAGTGAACGTAGACATGATTCTCGCTATCCAACTCTCACTCCGTCTGTTACCAGTGATACCTACTCTGAATAACAAACTGAATCATACATGTAAATCAGAAATGTTAGATATTGAATGATCGTTGCCGTTTACAGTGGCTAGAACACTCACCGCATTCCTGTGGGCGTTAAATAATAATAATAAAAAATTAAATGAAACAGTCGAGCTTTAAAAAGTTATTAAGGTAACAACTCATTTCTTCCCGCGTTCCGATTGGAGAAAACGACTCGTTCGTGCGTGTGCGTTTATGAGGTCACGTATGGTCCGGAGAGATGCTGGTGATCGGCAAGTGGAACATGCAATAAAAGAGAAAATCTGGGGAGCAAAAAGTGGACGCGGAAACAGAGCGCGCTAAGGGCTGAAGGGAAAGTCAAAGGACAGGCTGTAGCTGGGACTCCACCACCCGTCTACAAGGATTCACGTCACAATTTTTTTAATGAACACTAAATACATCTTCGAATTAGTTTTAATATATTTTCGTTGTGTAAGATTATAGCTCATCTTTGTGTTAGCTATGTAATCTGGAAGTTATCATTGGACTGAAAGAGAGAACGCGAGACAGCAAAAGAATATTGCACTCAACTTGCGTCAACTATTTCATGAGCTCGATAGTCTTGTTGAAAGTTGTAAAGTTGTCAGAGGATTTGTTAGTAAGCAGGCTCTCCATAGCTGCGTCACCTCCCACGATGGACCTCCAGTTTATTTCTCTTTTCTCCACATCATATCTCTTTTGCCAAACCACCTCTTTCTTGGTTTTCCAATCGCTTTGCTCAGAGCTATTGTTGTAACTATGCAATATATTATGACGTGAATTACTCAGTTATTAGGAATAAGTATATCTCGATAGAAAGAAGAAATCATTTGATAATTCCACTAACCGAGAGAGAAAGTATCAAACTTAAGATCGTACTAATCTTCATAAAAAGTTTTGTTTTGCGTTTACCTCAGTATTGTGTAAACTTTTTAATTTACATTTGAATAAGTTATTTAATTACGATGTATAACATACTACATGTCTTTGTTGAAGATCCAAATAACACTCAAATTGACATTCGCAACTCATTCATTGAAGATACGCTTTAATTATTACGTGTGCCAAAGTCTTTCACAGTAGGGGTTACGCGGCAGGTTAGTCATGATATGTGGTTTTTCGGTTAGAAGGAGATGCTGGATACACTACTGAGTTATAAGATAATTACTCCTTCAACAAGATAAGTTATTACTGATGTATGTGATGTACTGTGAAGTATGTGATATTTCGGAAATATCATATACTTCTAATATGACTTAATAGAATCGTAGAGCATTTTGTAACAAAGTTAACCTGGTTTTATACCTTCTCTGAAATAAATAAATAAAAATGTTAATTTCGCTTGTAACTTCGGGACGAAACGGGTATACAAAAATTTCTGATAATTTTAAGGAAACATCATAAATTACCACTTCCCACTGAGGAGAAAGTGCTGTCCTTGCAAGTGAAATATGTTTCATCGCTCGATTAGCCGAGCTGGTCTTGTGCCCATAAAATGTCAGCGCAAAATATTGGTCTCGAAAATAATTACCAGTAACATATGTCACTAGCGAGAGCGAGTTCCGTGCATAACTTCCTGACTGCAGAGCAATGTAACTTCGTATATGTGAGGAAACGGTTGTGAACGCGTTGTCCCAATCATGAAGTAGGAGGTGCACACAGCATCGTCAGCGGTTACCTTAAAAACGATTAGAATTTCAACAATTTACCCGAAGTCTAGGAAATCGTAATAAGGAATTAGCACACTACTGGCATTTCCCACCAGAAATTTCTCTGGCGCACATGTTACAGACTTCTTAAAATTAGGACTTTACGGCTCATCGATACTGATGTCATTAGAGGCGGAAAAGAACTGGCAGCTAGGAGCGGGAATGAATTCGGGCATAGCGTTTTGGGGTTAATCATTCCTGCCTTCGACTGGAGTGATTTCTAGAAAGCGTAGAAAACCGAAATCTGGATGGCTGTGCCAGCGGTCGAATCCGAACGCCACGCAGAGCCATCAACAGCTCATCACCCATCAGACTCGCTGTGTAGAGGAGACAGAAACGGCTCTGAGATTCCGCGATTGCTGGCTCATTGCATATTCTGTTAGCGCCAAAATGACAACTACTCTCTCCTTGTTATGAATTATTCACTCGTGTCCTCACTTCATACAACTAAACCTATTCATTTCGTAGTTTATATGTTTCTCATATACATTTCGTGATACACATCAACCTTCTATCTCTGGTCTTGTATGACTTCATCAAATAATATTCACCAGTTTCCTTCTTGATCCACATTAAAGTGCATACTCGTCCCTGCTATTCTCATGCTTAACGTTTGCCACTTACACGGGGAGTTACCGAGCGTGATGGGTGAGTGGTAGCGCTTGGCATCGCATTAAGGAAGACGTGGGTTCGAATTCCTCTCCGGTCAACCAGATTTGGGTTTTCCGTGGTTTTCCCAAAAACTAGAATAACCATCTTTGGCAGAGCGGACCGCTGCGAGGCATGCAGGAAGAGAGTCAATTAGGTTTCTGAAGGTGTTCACTGGGACGTTAAGCCATGCCGACTCCAGTGCAGTGGCCAACTGCGCTAGATTACGTGGTTGAGGATCCATGGCGCGAACAACCCGAACGAGGTGGTCCCACAGGTTCTCGATTGGGTTTAAATCCTGTGAGTTTGCTGCCCAGGGGACTAAGGTAAACTCATCCTGGTGCTCTTCGAACCACGCACATACACTGCGAGCTGTATGACACCTTGCATTGTCCTGCTGGTAGATGCCATCATTCTGAGGAAAAATTATTCTCATGTGGAGTAGACATGGTCCGCAAAGACAGATACGTACTTGTGATCATCCATCGTGCCTTCCACAATGATGAGTTCACCCAGTGAATGCCAGGAAATTATTCCCCAAGCCATAATGCTCCCTCCTCCACCCTGGATCCTTCCGGCAATTCCATCCGATGGAGCATAAAACGTAATTCATCGGAAAATGTCACCTGTCGCCACTCTGTGGACGTCCGGTTGCGGTACTGGCGTGCAAATTCCAGCCTTCGTCGCCGATGAACAGCAGTCAGCATAGGTGCATTAATCAGGCGTCTGCTGCGGAGGCCCATGCACAGCAACGTTCGCTGAACCGTTGTTGAGGATACACTCTTGGTAGCCCCTTGGTTCATCTGGCCGGTCAGTTCCTCAACAGTTGCACGTCTATTTGCCCAAACGCATCTCCGTAGCCTTCGGTCACCTCTGTCATCTATAGCCCGTGGTGCACCACATGTTCCCCGCCGCTGATTTTGAATAGTGCCATTTTGCCATGCACGGTATACTTTCACCACGGCGGCACGTGAACAGTTCACAAAATTAGCCGTTTCCGAAATGCTTCCACCCTTGGACCGAAAGCGAATAATCATGTCCTTTTGGACGTCGGATAAATAGTTACGTTTCTGCATTACGCCAACGATTGAAATGCTTTCCGATGCCCTAGGACATCCTTTATATACACTGCACTGTAATGTGCTGCCACCTGCCTTCTGTGATTGGTTATTTCACGTTGACGTCGAAAGTAGGTGGTGGTCACATTAATGTTACTGGACTGTGTAGTATTCTTGATTTTCTTTTAAAATACGATAGAACTCTAGCTTAAAGCCGCGGATAGAAATACCGAATCTCCTTTGTTATTAAAAATGTTTCCAAACAATCTCGGGTCTTTTCAGACAGGTTATTCCAGTCTCGGTGAAGAATATTTTCCCGTTTTCCAGCATATTCATCTGTCAGCATTTTAAAATGAATGTAGGCCTAATATCCACAAAATTTTCAGTTGCATAGAAACCTGGAGTACAATATCAAGAGCGCAACTGAAATAGGAGATGTTACTAAGGTTCACCAGCTGTTCTTGAGTCCACAAAGACATTAAAATATGGAACGAATAAGCTTGGACAGCGTTGCTCAACCTTTTGCATTCCGAAGAACATCAAAATGTCAAAAATACTTCTACGTGCTCCTAACTTACATGGGCCTAATTTTTTAGTTCTGGATGTATTATTGACCAACGCGTCAGTAAGGCGCCCGTAAAACGGTCATTACCTTAATCCTCAAAGCAACACCGCTCTCTGGAAACGTATTTAATGAATACACTATTGCAGCAACAATGCAGTCATATTCTCATATCCTGGAAATACCAGATTTTTGCTGGTCGTCAAGAAATTCACTTTGTCAGGGGCTGATTGGCCAAGGCTAGTGGGCGTGTTTGGGGGTAGGTGTGCTCACGAACTAACCTTAGGGAATACCAGTTCTGCTCGAAGCTTCTCTTCTGTTCTTCTGGCAGCTTCGCTAGAATCTTATCATTGTACTTTTTGGGCTAATGCTTGACACCACTGTGGACTGACGGCCACAGACCGAAGTTTAGAAATTGATATAAGATCTTACTACATGAAGAATGCAAGTTTATTGGCTTCTAACACGGAGTAGTACAGTTTCTAGCGCGCCGCAAAGTGGATTCAAACTATCCCCAACTAGCCCCAGGTACATCAACCATTTTATGTGAACAATTTTTACTGATTTATTTTTGTCATTATATATTTAATTCAATTAGAACAAATTTTTTAATATTTTGGCTGATGACCATCTGTTCCCTCTCCTAGGACCACAAGTGGACCTCAAACCACAGGTTCAGAAAAGTTATGCTAGGAACAGTTCCCAGTCTTATAGCTTTGCTCCTGTTATCTCGTAGCTTACGCGATCTTGTCTGACCAAGGTGAAATTTATTGGATTGTTCCATGTATCGCTCCCACCCTTACGTATTAGGTATTACAACTGAAGTTTAGAGTTAAAAAAAAAATTCCTTGTTTTTCATATAATTCAACCCGTTCTTCTTGCTTGTTCCAGGTTCCACCGTTTGACTGTGTTATTAAGGCGCCACAAGTTTTACGATATTTCGAGCTTCACATTTTTAACTTGAGTCTTTGGTAGAGGATCTGATCATTATATGATATACCCAAAAAACGGACGACTTTACTTCGATCTCATTTCATATTAGACTGAAAGTGGTAACTATGATGAGAAACCTTGATGGTGAAGCTGGGGAATGAAATGAAGGGCTGATGGGCGGTTTGGTACTTCTTTGATTAGTAACCGTGCTGACTGTAAGAGCAAAGCACTGACCAGGGTTGCTGAGCCACTCCTGCAGCGCCTTCTGCAGGCGCCGCACGTGCAGTGGTTTGGACGCCATGCCCACCAGCGCCATGATCTCCAGGAACTCCTCCTCACCCGCGTCGCACAGTTGCTGCACGTCGTCCCCACCTGCGAACACAAACAACGTGGTAGACATCGCTATCAGACTCTCACAGATTTTCACCGTACCATGTTTGCTCAGCTGGAAAGGAGAAGTGTTGGTGCGCAAACCTGACTGCGTATCAAAGATGTCCGTTAAATCCCAAACCTCTCCGCAGTGCGCATGGAGTAATGCGACGCTGTTGATTAGTAATTCGTCCGTCGCAAAGGGGACGGCAAACTGAAGGCCCTTTGTGTCCGTCCCGAGAGAGAGTATGCCGTATCGAATGAACATACCGACATCCTCAAGCACCCTCTCAGTTTTTTCTAGTCTTATGCAAAACAAGTATCGCCCACTAACTGAACACATATTGTTAACCTAAAGTCATTTACATGTACAGTACAATAACATTAACCATGCTGAGAAGCACAACGGACATTACGTAGTTGATATTTCCGTGGTGAGGTGCATCACAACCGTGGACGTCTGTTAGCCGGTGCATGCCGCTATGACGATATTATACTCACTTCTTCTTAAGTCGCCCTCTCATATTGGTTGTTGGCGGTCCACATATCTAGGTCTGGGAGTGAAACTGCAGCATGGAAAGCCTCTTCTGGTGTGCAGTTGTTTCATCTCCGAATGTCCTTCAGCAGCGAATTCCTTCTCCTTCCAACAGATCTTTTCCCCTGCATCTTCCCTTCAATGATGAGTTGCAGTAGCTGTAACCCCTCGCCTCTCATATAGTATGCTAAATATTGTGTTTTCCTTTGCTTTAAGTGAGCAGCAGTTCTTTTTATTCGTTTGAGATTTTCAGCATCCAAGATATGTGTAAGAGATGACGATACAAATACATTTCAAAAGCTTCAGTTCTTTTCTATAGAATTTGGTGTAAGGTCCAGCTTTCACACCCATAAAGAAAAATGGAGAACGCAGCAGCGAATCGTTCGCATTCTCAATTGCAGATTGAGATCCGACCTTATGAAAAAAAATTTCATGCTAATAAATTATCTCCTGGCCTTTTCTATTTTCGATTTTAGTTCTTTCTTGAAATCACACTGCTCATCCATAATCGTGCCTAAGTACTTGAAGGAGGAAACTTGCTCGGTCTTATTGTCTTTTATTGACAGGGTTACCTGGATTTTTCTCTTAGAGAAGACTACAGCGTTTGTCTAGGGTTTGACAAACTCTTCACTGTGCTGGACTAAATTGTCTATTATGCGTTGGAGTGAAGGTAGATCACTAGTTATGAGAACAGTGTCAGCTCGGTACCTGATATAACTGATCACTTTTCCATTTATAATGATCCAACTGTTTTCGTTCTCCAACACTTCCCTGAAAATTACATCGGAATAAATATTGAACAAGATAGTATACGGCTCTGGCGATCACCTTTCCTGATTGCAGTCGCTTCTGATTTTCGTTGGTCAGTTCATACTCACTCAAAGTAATAAATATGAATCTGACAGGAATACCTGCGATGTGTTAGATTTTAGTAAATTACAGTCCGGCTACCGCGAGAGTTATTTACACATTCAGGATTAGATATTTGCTTTATTGGGAAAGAGATTTGTGATAAGTTTCTTAAATGCGAAATTCAAAAAAAAATTGATTATTTTTGTGGGTTATATAGTACTAGCTTACCCGGCAATGCTTCACTATTGCTGGACTTGAGTAGGCACATAGATTAAATGAAAAAATATTTACATATAAATTTTAAACTGCTGTTTCATTCATTTTCAGTTGGAAAGAGTGAGAGGGGATGCGCTTTGGAAAACATATGCAGGCAGTATTTTTCTGTTTGTTTCAAACTATAAGTATGCAAATTCCCATTGAAATCTGATGAAATATGTGGTTTTGTCTAAATTATGGGGAGGAGGGGTGGGTTTTTTAATTTTTTTTTTGACAGGAACCTTCTCTGTCATCCCGTCGACAACTCACCAAAGCTTCATCATAATCGGACCATCGGTTTGCGGGTTTGTTTAAATTATGGGGTGTTATGGGGATGAGGGGGTAATTAAGGTGGTGGAAAGAGAGGAGAGGGATTGGGTTTTTGGGAAATTAATGTGTACAGTATTTCTCTATCTTTTTTAAAGTATAAGTGTACAAATTCTTATCTAAATCGGATAAAAAAAATGTGGTATTGCCAAAATTATGGGGTAAAAACGTAATGGGGTTGGAAAGGGGGAGAGGGGATGAATATTCGGAAACCATACGTAGGCTGTATTTTTCTGTTTGTTTTAAAGTATAAGTGTACAAATTCTTATCTAAATCGGATAAAAAATGTGGTTTGCCTAAATTATGGGGTGAAAACTTAATGGGGTTGGAAAGGGGGAGAGGGGATGAATATTTGGAAACCATACGTAGGCAATATTTTTCTGTTTGTTTTAAAGTATAAGTGTACAAATTTCTATCTAAATCGGATAAAAAATGTGGTATTGCCTAAATTATGGGGTAAAAACATAATGGGGTTGGAAAGGGAGAGAGGGGATGAATATTCGGAAACCATACGTAGGCAGTATTTTTCTGCTTGTTTTAAAGTATAAGTGTACAAATTCCTATCTAAATCGGATAAAAAATGTGGTTTTGCTTAAATTATGGGGTGTTATGGGGAATAGGGGGTGACTTTTTGGAAATTTTTTTTCACAGGAACCTTCGCAGACGCTCACTCGAAAACTCTCCAAAGTTTCATTGCAATCTGATAAATGGTATAGGAATGCATAGAAGACGAACAAACCCACAAACTCACAAACATTGATTTTTATATATAAGATTTAAACACAGGATACCAATTCAGGCAGATTACTTTCTTTGATATTCGGTGCTGTTACACACATTAATAGACAGACCTGTAAGCAAAATATGTATAAAAAGTATATAAGTACAAATGCCATTTGATCTAGCCAACATCGAACTACCAAGAAGTGATACAGATGTTTCGATAGTCGTGGTAATTCTGTATCATTTATTACCTTGACAAAATGCTATCTGAAATACATACATATTGCAAATATATCAAAGAAATGAATGATCCTCACTGTTAAGAGACGTTAACCAGTTAAAAAAAAAAAAAGAATGATAAACGGTTTTCGAAGGACTGAAAATCGCGATACACAACTGGCGAGAATTTTTTACTGTTGTCAGAACTTCTGTATACTATAGGATCCTGTAAGTGTTATTCTGTTTCAGGGTGATAAAAAGGAAATACTAAATTGTTTTCTGTTACATGTTAAGCTACTAACGGTAAGTAATGTTTAATAAACCTGCCACTTTTTCGGCAGTCCTTCCGGTACCAAGATGTGTTAGACGCCTTCACCGTTCAGTAGTAGAAGACATAGTCATCGCAGGTGGTGGTGCAGATTCCTAGCTACCAGGTTGACTCCCAAAGTCCACGGTTAAATTGTAAACCGTTCCACAGTGTGTGAGGAGTGACGGCATGCGATACTGTTGATGAAATATGAACGTCGGATGCACAGGAAAAACTGGTGAAACCACTTGGTTTCTTTCGGAAGAGCAGGCTCGAATAGACCAGAACCGCGCTTCATCCTCTCCCTTCATACATCTCACATCCTCTAGGCAAAATATGCGCCGAACATATAGTCCAGGGCAATCTACCAACTTACATAATGAACACTGTCACACGAAGGAATGGAACGCGAAACCCCATTTGCATGTCCGCAATACAAAAGTAGTTCCCTCCATTGCACCCACTTACACGGGGATTCCGAGCATACTACACTCTCTGTACTTTTAACAGATATCAGCCATGATGGAGAGTAGTAGACTCTGACAGCCAGGCTGTAATTGATTTACGAATCAGATATTAACTATAACTGCAAAACAGCTTATGCCTCGATGATAATTTCCTAAGACGTCTTTGCTTTATGTGTTTTGTTAGTTTAAAGACTTTGTTTGAGGTATATTGTTCAGCATGTCCTTTATAATTTTTCTCAGTCCCTGACTTCATCACAAAAAAAAAAAAAAATGAAACTTCCCTACCCCCCTGTATCGGTTGTCAAGTGCTAGTTAGGTCGGTTTCTGCAAATTATAGGTACGTGGGCCAGTTGTGATGACTCGTCGCCTTCAGACGTACTACTTTACAGGACGCCTCTCCTCAAGTTAACACGACGTTTGTCCTGGCCCATTCAAGATATTTATCGCGTTATTAATTGGAATGATGTACACGGTACGTCATTCTTTTGTAGTGCTTACGGAAATATGTTCCACAATAGTATTTTTGCAAGAGTAACGGTATTTTTAAAGCTTGAAGGTAAAAGAACTGCTGGCCGGAAAGATTCACTGCCTTGCATTAACTGGTGGAAGTCATTTTACCCTATAACTATATTTTGGTGTGCGGATCCAATATGGTGCAGAAAAGCGTAAACACAGCCAATTTTGAAATACAGTTTTGGAAAATGTCGATGATTCTCAGAGACTGCTAAATTCGTTTTGTGCTTGAAGTCAATATTGTTCCGTTTCTATAAGGAAGGTAGAAATAAGAAACGGCAGTGAGCGATTACGTTGTGACTGGCAGCTGGCTGGGCGCGGCACGTGCTGCCTGCACCAGCACGCGTTATTTCTGTCTGGCCAGCAGAGGACGCGACGACCTCCTCGCTTTCTCGTTTCTTCTTCGAGCTCTATCGCCACACATTCACTCCACATTTAAAAGACTTCCTCCACGAAACTCAAAATTAAAAACATTTTTTCCTTTTTGCTTGTCAGTAATAAAAGGGGGCATTAAAATTTCGATTTAAAACTGAAGGACAAATCTAGAAAAAAAAAGTTTTGACGGTAGAGGAGTAGATTTAAATAACGTAAACGAAGTGAGCACTTTATTATTATTATTATTTACTTATGGCTTTACGTCTCGTCGACGTCGAGGTCATTAGAGGGGGACAAGGAACGGGAAGAAAATTATTCCATGGCCTTTTGAAGGAAGCATCCCTGCATCAGCCTGGAGTGGTTTGAGGAAACCATGAAAAACCAAAATCTGGATGCGTGGACGGATGAAATCTTTCTGGCGTTGATGCTAGATTTACGGACTGAGGTGATAAACTTCAATGTTTAACAGACAGCCGTGAACCAACTAGCTAACCCAGATTTTACTAACCATAGAATGAATACTGCCCCCGTACATCGCCACCATGCCTGTCTGCTTAATGGCTTTAATAGTTTTTAATAACTGAAAAACGAAGATTGCAATAAATGTACATTCTTCCGGTTATAGTTTGTTTATTCGCTGGGAGCGTTCCATTTGCTGTTGTCCTCTCCTCGTCTCTCCTCACCGTACCGATTCAAAGACTAGCTGCTCGCTACCTACGTACAGTCCGGTTCCTTGTAGCGATCCTACGGAGTGAGCGGTTACGTTCCACCGAGCGTGGTGGTGTAACGGATAGCGTTCTGGCCTCGCATTCGGGAGGACGGCGGTTCGAATCCCCGTCCGGGCATCCAGATTTGGGTTTTCCATGGTTTCCCCAAATCACTCCAGGTGAATGCCGGGATGCTTCCTTCAAAAGGCCATGGCCGAATTCCTTCCCATTCCTTGCCCCCATCCTTTCCCGTCTCTAAAGACCACGTTGTTAAAAAAGGGACGTTAAACTGTTAAAAAAAAAAAAGGTTACGTTCCGACATTGCGTTCAGTAGGACCCATCTACTATTCGCCAACCAGCCACCCAGATACAACTCAGTGCGAACGTTCCATCTTAAAAGCCATGACCGATTTCTTCCAGATCCTTGTGCTATAGGCCCCGTAGTCGACGAGTCGTAATAAAAAAATCGGGGTATGGTAGAAGTCGGAGCTACTACTGCAAGTCTTAACATAAAATCATCTTATTTTTTTTTTTTTAGCCAATAAGAAATATTCTTCATGATTTAACGTCTAATTTAGTTAATCAACAGAAACTACTATTAGGTGCTTAAATTTTATTTAAGTACACAATAGAAACTTCTGATGAGTACTTAACTGCTACAACACATGTTTCTGAGTAGGTTTACACAAGTAAAAATACTAATCTTATATTCTCCGTTGCCATTGCCTTTATCCCCCATCTTCCACCGCCGATGCAGTGCCACAACTCTGCCTCCCAGTTTTCTTTCGGTCGGCTTATTTCCTCAATCGGTAGAGCCGAAAAGTCTCAGCATTTTCAGGGGTGATTGCTTCGATTCTGACTGCGTTCCGCTCATTCTGCTTACATGCTATTAGCATGTACTTTCCTATTTCTATTTCAAATTGACACAATTTTTAGAAATTTAGCTTTTCGTACTTGAAATTGTCTTAAATAGTCCGCCTTGGTGTATTGCCTAGGAAATGATATTATTTTGCCTCAGTTAATGCGACAAACGAGGGTGTGGTCTGTGAGGGACTTCGGCGTGCACTGGACCGCTGTTTCATTACCATACCACGTCAATTTACCGCGTCGTGAAGGGGGCGAGCAAGATACCGGCTAGTACGCTTAATCCTTTCAAGCTTCCTATAATGAAGGCTTTCACCCCGTTGTCCTCCGTTCAGAAATGTTTGAACACTAGCCGTTTTAAACGGGACAATTTTAATTTCGCTCGTAACTCTGGTATGCCACCCAAGATCGAGTTTGGAAGAACTTCTCCAAACTCGATCTTGGGAAGTAAGTAGTAGTTATAAATGTCAAATAAATTGGAACTACTAATCGTAACTGGTATTACTTTATCGACCGTCCGTTGTCCTACTGTTTAATCGGTCACAAGACGACACAAACCGGCCTCGGTAGCGTAAGGGCTAGAGTACTGGCCCCGCGTGCCTAAGGTCGCCGGTTCGAGTCCGGCCGAGGGCATGGGTGTTTAAGTGTTGTGTGTCTGTGTGAATGTCCTGTCCATCCTGTGGTGTCCATACTTAGAAGCTACAATATATATACTACATGACTCATTTACTGGAAGCTATGATAATCACATTGAGCTGGCTATATGGCCTCAGTTGCCGAAAGCCATTTTAAAAATAAAAAAAGACACAGGGAAACTGCATTATAACTCCCTGTGCAATACCACGGAGGTTTCCCGAAATTTAGTACGATATTCCTCCTCGTCTGAAGTGATGTTAAATTATTCGCTTTTTCGGAAGAAGAGAATAAAGTGCTTCATCCTCTGATGCTATTCCCGATTCCGCGGGTGGACGACACCCATGAAGAGTGTGGCCCTCCATGGGAACCCTCTTGGGAAGATGAACTGGGGTGGTTTTCCGTTGCCATCCACATGTGTGTTGGTATGTGTTAATGTAAGTGTAGATGAATGTGACAGTGTGTTTGTGTTGAATGAAATGAGAGATGAAGAGGGGGCAGGGTTAAATTTGGTGCCGGCCCATTCAGTCCTACTCTTCCGAAAGGCAAGGTGGGAGCTTCAGGCTTAACACGTTCATCCGACTGGCGAAGCACCATCACCAGTGTCTCACTCCATATGCACTGCGGAGAGGTTTGGGAATTAATATAGGACTTTGGTGCACAATGTGGCGATTAAGAATTGTTCACCTCCACCTCTTCTACGCTGACAGCCAAATCCCGATGGTGAAAATTTCTTTCACCACCGCGATTGTAACCAGTTAACTCCTCGTTAACATCGGGCACCGTAACAGTGCCTAAGCCAACGAGGCAGGCCAAATATAGTACAGTCTGAAAAAACTTGCGGATACTTGTGTTCTAGAATTACCTATACGGTTCCAGCACTACTGTCGTTGAGTACAGGCAGAGTTCAGGCAATGCAGCAATACATTCAAGGCAGCTTAGCATGTTCACAGTCAAATCTATTTCCAGATTATTGCTGCTTCAGAATAAAAGGAACGCAAGTAAAACATCACTAGGACGTCTTTGCAAAGGCAAACACTTCTTCTCAAAAAGAGATTTGAAGTGAACATATGGTGGAATCACATCTGTACCACTGAGGACAATGGCTATCAAAATATCTTAACCAAAATAAGCACCAGTTATGAAATACGTTCTTCAGTGGCGCTAAAATCACATCAAGACTGCTCAAGATTTCACCCGCGGAGTGTAGCGGTAGAAAGAAATGAAATTCGAATTTTACTTTAAAACATTTATGGTTGGTAACTTAACCACAATCTACCGAGCGTGGTGGGTGAACGGTTAACGTTCTTGCCTCGCATTCGGGAGGACGCGGGTTCGAATCCCCGTCCGGGCATCCAGATTTGGATTTTCCATGGTTTCCCCAAATCACTCCAGGCGAATGCCGGGATACTTCCATCAAAAAGGCCATGGCTGAATTCCTTCCCGTTCCTTGTCCCAAGTCTCATCCCGCCTCTAATGACCTTAGCCGTCGAAGAGGCGTAAAGCAATAAGTAAAAAAAAAAAAAAAAAAAAAAAAAAAAAAAATCAAAAAAAAATCTATGCAGTAATGGTTTACAAGACAAGTTATATGAACCGTTGTAAAATCGGTGCAGAAATATTTTCAGTGGACTGAAAACATAAATCGTGAAAGCGAAATTAAATATGCATTCTGTAAAGATAACAAACGATTTGTTATTCTTCGCGTCCATGTTGAAGTCGTGGTTCAGCGTAAATGGACTCTCGGCGTCGGAGTGCATAGCAGGAAAATTAGTCTATTGGCCTGAGACTGCAAGCAATGTTTGAACGAAGGATTTCCGGGAGTTTCGCTGAAATGCAATCTTCGCGGGTTCGCTGCCAGAAACTTGTCGCTGTGATTTCTAGCACCCTCGCGGTCGTGACAGCCGTATTCGGCCTGTTGTCCGGACTTTTGATGAATTAGGTATCACTCCCAGTCAGCGTCTCCTGCAACTGATAATACCATACCGAAGCAGATGGTGCGTTTAGTTTTCCCTGTGTATATATCTTTCTCATGTCCGTACCGCATGACAACCCACAAGTTTACGATCAATCCCCTAGCTTTCTTCACAAGAGTCGAGGTTTTAGAAACTCCTGAAAGGAAACAAATACCACGACGACATCTTTCAATTTTTACTCTTCAGCTGGAATCAAGATTGTCAGGTCATCTGGTAAAACTTTACCATTTCACTCATGTGACAAACTAGATACAATAAAATTCCTAAAACAGAAAATTATTATAATAAGGATTTATGGTAAATTGTTTACATGAAACACATACAATTCCATTATCTCACGACTTAAAGAAGAATAATGGTTTATTCTATATCATTGGATCTTCGGATGACATTATCTATACTTAAATTCACTTAAGAAAAGCTTAATGTTGATGCAGTTATACAGAAAAAGGGAAGAAGCACTTCGATACTGTTTGAAGAGAAATAGGACAACTAAGTTAAAGAGCAGAGGAGTACAAAGTAACGCATATAACGAGTACGAAATGTAAGACTTTGAGTCAAATAAGTAGGGTGATTCTACAAAGTGTTAAGCCATGAAAGTGCAAGATAAGAAATACAAAAAACTGAATACTTTTATTTCATAGAAAGAATTTTGAAGAAATGTGGATAAGATACGAGAAATGTAGTGGTTAAAATTAGTTGTAAAACAGCATTTCCAGTTTTGCAACAGGAATAATCGAAAATAATGCCATATTACATTTATTATTATTAATTTAACTGTCATGGAGCACATTCTCCGGCGGTAATTCCCTGTCATCTAATTATCCGTTTTTATTTTTTAATTATCTTATACAATTTGAGTGCTGAATTCCTCCCCCATCTACTTTTGCGATTTACAAATTTTAATTTTAAATTGAACAGACTAAAGTTAGCGACTGAATTTCAGGAGTGAAGTCTGCGTGAACTTAGTACATATCCTGTTACTCCTGCTCTGCAGCATATTAATCACTAGCACCGTTAGCAACCGCTTTAATACAGACAATCAGATTTAAAAGATGGCGACAGTGCAAGAACACCTTAAAAATGAATGGGAATCCTTATCAGCTAATAAATAATGTCATGGAAACGACAGTCAAAGTAAAACTATCACTTTCCGAAGTTATCGTGAGGTTACTAATTTTTGTATGAACATGTGAGAAATAAAATGAAGGACATATTGACGTTAAAATAGCATTTGAGTGGCTAGAGTTTACTTCATGCCCACTTATCTACGATACGATTAATTTAAATATTTTTCTCAAATGACGAAGGATTTAGCTGAAATATTTATTTCCAGGTCTTCTGCATTCAGTTTTCTTTCCTTGTGACGTTGCGAAGAATTAGAGGTAAAGTAAAACACAAATGGTTGGAAAACAAAATAGAAACCTTACTTTTAATCAACAAAATTGTTTGCAGACATTTCTTTGATGATTACCAGTAACAGATTCCCGATAAAGATCCACCTTGTTACTCGAAACTGTCGCTTGTCTGCATTTACACCACCAGTCACTGGCACCATCCAGGAGCTCCCACTATTTAAGGGGTTCTTACAAAAACCACACGCCTGTCAGGTCGGACTCCAACCGGTGACCCACTACGTTGCCGGGGCCTATTTTATGTAAACCATCAACTTGGTCGATAAGTAAATAAGTTATGCATATACTTAAAGTTTTGATACCTTCACTACGTGATTGTAGTCACAACCCAGCTCAAATTAATTTCGAAACTGGACTTCTGAAGAGGCTAGTTACGAAAATTCGTCTTTTTTCCTCCAGGTTTTAAAAGTTTTTTGTTTGCAGTGTTTTAATTATTGAAGATGATTTATTTGTTATTGGCTGATTTACCGGTAGTGATCCAGACACAACAGTCCTCGTCTGTGCACACCTGCGCTGCGTGCTACCTGAGTAGGGGGGAAGGTCGTCATTCATCTTTAGCCGTGCACACTGCAAACAAACATTATGGTCAGGACTTGAATGTAGTAATAACTGGGTCTAGTGGACCATTTTCCTCGATTGCAGTTAATCAATTATACATACTTATTAATGACTGCCAATGCAATTGATTTTTCATTCATTCATTTGCTTATCGAACATGTTTCACTTTTCACTGAACTCTTCACGTGTGCACCGCAGGACTGTGATGTGAAATCACGACGTTTCAACGCATATTTCCACCACCTTCCTCAGGTGCGAAATCATTTGTAACGGCCTGCTGACTGATAGATAATGACGGCGCGGACAGAACTACTTGGTATATAAAAGGGACACGGCACCTGAGCTGTACCTTCAGACTGGAAAATAGCGCAAGTAACTCCGATTTTCAAGAAATGTGATCGAAGCGACCCTGGACACTACCGTCCCATATCTGTTTGTAGTAGAGTTATCGAGCATATTATATGCTCGAACATTATGAATTTTCTAGATGAAAATAATTTGCTTACAAAAAATCAACACGGATTTCGGAAGAAAAGGTCATGTGAAACACAGCTGGCCCTATTTACACACGACGTAATGAAAGTTATTGATGCAGGTTCACAAGTAGATGCAATTTTTTTAGATTTTCAGAAAGCCTTTGACTCTGTGCCACACAACCGCCTTTTAGCGAAGCTACTAGCGTACGGTATATCGGATCAGCTTTGTGAATGGATAAAGGATTTTCTAACTGGTCGGTCGCAGTATGTCGTCGTTGAAGGAGAAAGTTCTTGTAATCTAGATGTTACATCGGGTGTACCTCAAGAAAGTGTAATAGGACCACTTCTTTTCTTAATTTTTATAAACGATCTCGGAGACAAATTGAAAAGCATTTTTAGATTGTTTGCTGATGATGCGGTTATTTAGAAATTTGGTCGATTGCTTAGAAATTCAGCGTGATCTGGATGTTATTTTGGCATGGTGATCTGGATGTTATTTTGGCATGGTGCGCTGAGTGGCAACTCACACTAAATTGTAAAAAGTGTAAGACAATGAGCATAACTAACAAAAAGAACCCGATTGTTCAGAAATACGAGGTAAACAGTTCAGTTATTGATATGGCCGATTCTATGAAATATTTGGGAGTAAGAGTACAAAGGAACATGAAATGGGACTTACATATTAATACGTTGGTAGGTAGAGCTAATTCTAGGCTGCGATTCCTGGTCGAATCTTGAAAAACTGTAATGTATAAACAAAGGAGATAGCGTACAAATCTCTTGTGCGTCCACATTTGGACTACTGTTGTGCCATCTGGGATCCGTTTCTTAAGTGGTTGATTGAGAGTATAGAGAAAGTACAGAGAAGAGCCGCTCGATTCGTGACCGCTTGCTACAGTCCTTATGAAAGCGTCACAGAACTGATTAGTAGACTAGGCTGGGAGTCTCTGGTAGATAGACGACGCACATTTCGTATAAACTTATTGATAAATATGCGTACTCCCACTTTCACTTTTGAGTGTAGTGAAATACTTTTTTCCACCAACCTATTTGGGTCGGAAGGACAGGAAAGATAAAATTAGAGAAAGAAGGTGCCGCACTGATTCTTACATGAATTCTTTTTCCCTCGTACCATTAGGGATTGGAATGCACAACAAAGAGATTAGATTTGGTGCTGAGCACCCTCTGCCACCCACAGTTTTGTGAATTGCAGAGTATATATGTAGATGTCTCATTCTTTGTCGGGTAGCATACCATTACCGATGTTTTCACCTCTGGGGAAGACGGCGGAGCTAGTCAAAATATCGTGTTTCACGACACGGTCAGGTGGCTCATGAAAACTGCATTGAATCATACGCCTGGAAAGTCTCCTTTCTTGCATCCTCCACTTTATTCTATAAAATTCTTGTATTTATCCCGCTATTGCAAGGTCGGCTTTCTTCAGAGTGCGATGTGTTCGCAATTGGCCGTCTTGTCGCTGAACCTAACGCCTTTCGTGGAGGAAAGTTGCGTTGCCATGTGTATGCGAAACGCGTAACTATGCTGATTGTAATTTGTTTATGTGATGTGTAGTTTGTGAGGCGGAGATTGGTAACCGCCCCGATGACGACGGAAAACTGCCTAAAAACCGCATCAGCACGGCCGGTATGCGGGGAGGAGGACTCTGTAATTACGTGAGGTGAAATAGGGGAGAAGGGGTGAGGTGTCCGGCGAAATCTGACGAAAGGAGGGGGTCAACGGAAATCTCACAGAAGCTTTTGAAATTCTCGAAGGACAACTGAGATAAAAAAAAAAAAGGCGCGGATATTACATTTGTGGAGGGAAGCAGGAGAGCGGCAGTTCTCTAAACCATACTTACGAGTATATGAAATGTATAAGACAAAAACAAAACGGTGATGATACTTTAGATAATCAAGTGAAATACTTTAGTTAAATAAATAAAACATAAAAAAATCAATTGCATTGGTAATCATTATTTGTTATAAACTTTTAATTAAATACAGTGTTAGAAATTTTGTCTGCATTTCTTTACTATTTGTTTTTTCAACGGTCAGTCTTAACCTTTGTGCTCTTGATAAAATATCATAACAACCAGAACTAGTATTTTTCATAAAACAAAATACCTGTTAATAATGTGTGTGGTCTAATTCCGTAATTGGTTGTATTCGTTTGTTAAAGGAGTATCCCACTAGAGTTCACACGATCATAAAAATCTTACTCTGAAAATAATGGAATTTACTCTATATCCATGCATCTCGTCTAACGGATTATAGAAGCATTTGACATAACCACAGCGCACCCAGATAGCTCATAAATAGTGCATTATGCTTAGAGTCTCATTTCAATGCCACATCCTAAACCTTAGGAACTAAATTTCCCAAGGGAAAGAACGCAGCCAAGACGCATTGATAAGGTGCGTGAATTAGGCCGTTAAAACTATTTTCTCAAGTATTTCAGAATCACTGAGACTAAAAAGTTTTTATTTTTCGGGCCTGCAATTAATTATTTTACGGATATTTTATATTTCAAATAAGCTGAGCATAGTTTACTTGTTTGATACACAACATGGGACAGCTAATAACTGAGTTTACCTGACTTGATTTTTGTAACACTGCCACCATAAACCTGGCATTAATCGTACTACAAAAACCAGTTGTTTGTTGTCACTTCTCGTCGAGAGGGCAAACGAACAATAGAAATAGCTCTGTCATTGAACCTGTGAAGTTTTTTTTTTTTTTTTTTTTTTTTTTTTTTTTTTTTTTTTTACCTAAGGCTTTAAGGCTCGTCGACGTCGAGGTCATTAGAGGCGGGAAGGGACTGGGGACAAGGAGCTGTAAGGGTTTCTGCCATGGCCTTTTGAAGGAGGCATCCAAGCATTCGCCTGGAAAGATTTGGGGAAACGATGGAAAATCCAAATCTGAATGCCCGAATGAATTTACGAAAAGTTAATCGGTTGAGATGGTTCCACGAACGTACCGTCGCAAATACATAATTCATCCTCGCTTTAAGTGAGTATCGTACGATTGTTATGTCAATTTAGTGCAAAAGGGTGTATTTGCAAAGGCGAAAGTTCGGCAAGTCACGTGTTCCTCAAGATAATGTGTAAGAGATTCAGCAGAAGTTCGCCCGCAATCCAAGAATATCAACTCGATAACCAGGAATTTTTTCGCAGAAGACTTTTGTACTGTTTTCTCTTGTCAGACTATCGTAAATTACAAACTAAGATAATTAAATGACGGAAATGCATATTCACATGCTGTTGTGTGTTCTATACCTTATTTTAAGTGTTACAAATAATATGAATGAAAAGTTATGTGGCTTTGTTCTGAACTCTCTGTCCCCTTTCTCGGCCACGTAGCCTAGCGTAGCATTATACCCCCTTGCTCTCCCCCCCCCAAGTCCGAGTCACGTAGTTTATGGACGCTTCCTCACTGTGAATTCCTCAACCAGTGGCATGTAAAGTGATTGCTTATCTAATCATGCACGTTATCGAAAGTGCTAAAGAAAAGAGGATTTCTTGTTCTCTATCATATCAAGTTAAACGATTCCTTGCCCAAGTTAGTTGTTAGTGATGAAGCCATGTTTCATACCAACAGTTAAGTCAACCGATACACTGGGAAGAGTATCCTCATGAAACTGTCGATCACAAGAGCGGTTTCCTTGAGGTGAAGCTAAAACAACGCGTTTTACAAAGTTTTCGGATCATTTTTTTTAAGCCCACTGTGAAAGAAATTCTTCCTTGTATATGCTAATGATTTGGCTGTTTCCTAGGCTAAAAGAAGAAGAAGCTGGAAACTTCTTTTTCCAACAGGGTGGATGGAACGTCAACCCATTGGCACTTATCTTTTCGCGGATATTTAAACTAAAAATTGCCGGATCAATGAATTCTTCGCACAGCAGGCCTTTCATAACTGGCCTCTAACAAGCCCTGCTCTAACATCCTTTGATTTTGTCTATGGATCTACGTAAAAATTAGTGCTCTCTCAGTCTCCCTCCCCTCCCCCTTCACCTCTGCTAGCTAACATTGGCGAACTGGAAACGAGAAACCATAACACCAGACATGCTACAAAAAGTTTGGAATAAGTCTAAATATCGGGTAGGTATCGAATTTCTCTTTGCGGTCTCATTGATCGTTTATAACATTCAAAAGGTTGTTTTTGAAGTCATTGCTAACCAAGGTTGTAACTTTTTTAAATAAATCCTTCGATATGTACGATATTCTTTTTTAATGCTTCTGTATTACAGCTGTCTACCTGGCAGTTCCAACAAACTACATGAAAAGTGAATGGGGAGCAAACTATCTATATATAGGCACAAAGCAACTATCAAATTGAACTTTGTACACCGTGCAGTCATTTACAGGCACCTGGTAGATACTTCTTCAAAATTTCAGAATAAATTCATTTACTAGCAACAGAAAATTTAGAAAGCAAAACAAGAAATCTAATCGTTAGATATAAGACAAATTAATGTACGAGAAAGAAAATTGAATGTATTTGTTAGGAGGTTGTGCCTCACCCATCTCCAGCAGGGTGTCGTAGTAGGCGAGCAGGCTGGCTCTCTGCATGACGCGGTACAGCTGCAGCTCCGCCTCGTTGCCCGGCGCAGACGTCAGCACCACTGCAACCAAACCAACAACCACGAGAGTCAACCCATGCACTCGGCATTAGACTAACTGCCTGGCTTAAAACTTCCAATAGTAATTCTGTCGTTAAAGCTTGTACGCATTTAATAGACTTTCGAAGCGAAATAGTTCTTATTTTACAACGTCCCATATCGGTGTCCATCACTTTTACGCAATCCATACAATCGTTAAAAATCTCTCAGGAATGTTGTCTACCGCAGGTATTCATCTAGCAGCAACTATTGATATAACTCTAAACAAGGTGGCAGCCGAGATAAACACATTCATGTTCCTGACAATTTATGCACAACGAACTCATTTATGGCATTTTTACACTAAATGAGGAACTGGATATCATTTCTGGACAGAAGCGAAAGAAATGTGAACCCCAAAGTCGCCTCTTAAGTCCACGATTCATTTCAAGTTTGTTTCTACGTATATACTTAAACAATTTCTTTGGAGTGTGGTTGATATTAGTGTACTGGGCGAGGACTCTTGCAATGATTACAATTATTTATGATTTCAGTCCACATGACACATCATTTGGGAACATCATGGAAAAGTTGAAAAGAGTTCACAATATTTATTTGACAAAAGGATCAAAATAATTCACGTTTATTGTTTCATTATATTCCTCTTGCAGTAACAAAAACAGTTAGAAAGTACAGTTAATTGATTGTTCCGGCTACAGTCCCAGTGGAAAGCATTTTTGTTACTCAGGTCGTTAGGCACGAATGGAGAATTATTACAAATAGTATTCCATTGGTGGGTGTAAATTTACCGCATTATTATCCGTAAACCCGCAATGTGTCGACACAACACACAGCTCGTCCCGGGTGATGATCAGAAGTTCTTATCACATCAGTTGCTCAACCAAAACAGATATCTCTGGTCTCGTAGTCAGAATGGTTCTCCCTGCTTGCTGCACATCCAGCAACCAAGAAACCTCTCCTCGGCTGTCGGGGGCCGTCCTTCAGTGCTCGCACACCAATCAGTCCCTTCAGCAAACCATCTTCACCTCTCTCATTCGTTGTGCTCTGATAACATTTATAGACAACTACAGTATCTCGAACTAAAATTATATTATTGGCTGTTCGAATGTCCTGTCCTTCTGCCATGTATTAAAATACTTGGAACTATAGGCGGTCGGTCTGTTGGTGGAAGTCGGAATACCTCATACTCCAATATTCAAAATTTCAGATAGGTCTATGTTTTTCGCATTGATGTTGGAGACGCTTTATTGTTGTTTATCACTTTCCTAGTACACATACTCCTGACTCCTCTAAAATATCGCGTAAGTCTGTGAAGCTCTTCTTAGTCATAACTACAGTCCTCAAACAGTCACGAGTAATTCAAGACACAAATTCCCGTCTTTGTCGGTAACAAGGTAAAGAGTAAATGCGACAGAAATGTACAAAAGATATGTCGTCTCCATTGCTGGCCCTACAAGAGGTGCGAAGTATATTTTTTAATCTCCCTCGGACTAAATCTGTTTTTATTTAGGTAGGGAATAGAATCGGATTCCTCTATTATTTTTCTACATGGAACCTTGATGCTCCAGGGTAGTTTGAAAATAACTTTTCTTTAAAGATAAATAGATAATAAGAGAATTAGTTTTATATATTCAGGAGTTATTTATTATAAGAAAATGTACTTATTTTTTTAAACTGTTAGGGCTAAAATTTCAGACACGTATAAGTTGCGCTAGGACTATGTTGATAGGTACCTAGGAAAGAAAGAAACCGTGGTAACTGTTAAATATTTCCTCCTAAAAAATAAGCTTACAGCATCTACTTTTCAATTTTTCATTTTGGCTGCACTGCATTTGAATTTATAAAGCTGTATTTCAGTTTTTAACTAATGATTTCATAGTATATAAAATGATTTGTTACGTAACTCTTCAAACCAAAAGCAACAAAACATATTATAAGTGACTTTCATATATCGTCTGCTTGGAGGTAAAAGTCATTAAGTAACAAAATCAAAATTTTTCAGGAGAACAAAAAAATGGGGATACGCTCATTAAAAATAGGAAAATGATAAATCATTTAAAATTTCCAGTCAATTTCTTTTTTTTTAAAGTAATTTTAAATTACCTTACCTTTTTTTAAATTAGCACTTGACTCATAGTGGACGAAAATTTAATTTTCGCACTTAATGAGTTTTACCTCCCAACAATATTTCAAGTATGTTAGTTGGTGTTAGTGAAATAAAATATAATTTTTTATAATCTTTTTATTTACAGATATTTATTTACAAATATTTTGTAATCAGAGAAAAACACTAAACAAATATAATATCATACAGTATAATACACTCAAAAATCTTATACATATTTTTTCAGGTCAAAATTACTCGAGAGTCCATTCTTCATCGCTTGTATCATCTATACAAGGCTCTGGAGCTCTTTCATCTGAATTTTCTAGAGACGGTATATTTCTATACCACTGCTGGACTTCCTCTGGAATGACTCCTTTGTCACAAAGTTGGATCAAGTCTTTTTTCTTTGCTTTATTTAACTTTAATTGGACACTATAGGCAGGGACGAGAGCTGTCATTGCTTCGTGGTCTTCCACGATTTGATGAGCTATTAATATCTAAGGCCTTGTAGTCGTCTTTGTGACTGTACTTATAAAATATTTTGTTTGGTTCTGTTTTAAAAAATTTGAAACATTTGATTTTTAGCCAATTAACCTTGTTTCCTTCTATATCAGTTTTTTTTATTTTTTATGATCTTAGAACTGAGGTTTCCTAAATCTAAGAAATCTGTATACTTCAGCTCAAAGCGTTTGTAGGGTGTCGTATTTTTTCCTGTTCTGGCTCCTTCAAATATTCGTTTATAATCATTCATCATAAATATCTCTTGATTTTTCATTTTCCTTTCTATCGTGGAATGCATGGAATCACATTCCATGTAAGAATGGCCGGATTCCAAAAATTTATGTTCAGTCACCTCTAAATGGCTTGATTTCACAACGGTATAAAGAAGAGCAGCGACGACTTGCTGGTTGCGATTTTGGCCTGGAGATTTCTTTTATCCCAGGGGGTAGCATGGATATAAATTTCATTATAATAGATCCAATTTCATTAGAGCCTCTTTTCCCATTTATTTCATACCAAAAGAAACAACTTCCTTCTTTGTTTTTGCTTTCAAAGAAAGTCAAGTTATACACCGAAATTTTTCGGCTATAATAAAATTGGGAAACCGCAGATGTTGGGAGCTGCATTACTTTTTGCAGATCAAATGTAAAGGTTTGAAATTCTGGTATCAAATTCTGCACGCTTTTTGTCCTTACTTTTGGCTTCTTGGCAAACTGTTTTTTCTTTCTATGTGAGGATTCCTCCAGATCTTCACCTAAACGGTTTTCTTTTTTTAGCAAGATTGTATTTACTGCATAACATGCATTGATCTTTTTTGGGCACAAAAAAGGAATAATTAAATTCTGTACAAAAGATTTTTCTATACTGATGGATGCTAACAGTATTTATATTTTTGATTTCACACCATTCTTTGTAAAGTCTATACATTGAGGAAATATTTAAATCGCTAGATAAATACTTTTTCTCACTATTTTTTCTGGTGTAGTGAGATTCCACAGTAGGAAAAGAATTTATGTGTTCTTTGACATAATCTATTTCAATAGGCTGGGTTTTGTTGGGTGGAGGCTTTCTTCCCCTTTCGTCTATCCCACCAAATGTCGCTGAAGGTGTGATAGCGGAAAGTGCTTTATTAATGGGACCATTGGAAATACAAAGAGTTGCTTGAAAAAATGAGCTGCAAACCCTGAACTCCCCTTTGCTATTTTTGAGAAAATATTGCCTTGATTCACTTCGAGGCTTAGAAGCTTTTACAAATCTTCTAGCTGGTGGGACTATTTTAACAGATTTAACTATGAAATCTTTTTGTCTACTATAATCAAACGCCCAAAATATTCGACAGCTTTCAATTAGGTCTTGTTTGGAAATATGATCACTGCATTTAAATCGACATTTGCAATTAATGTTTTTCGGTACCTTGGCTGGGCGTTCACCACACCTTGTGACATAAAGAAGACCTTCAGCTCTCATTTTCTTCGCTGTATTGCACTTCCAGGTTTCAGGATTGGCTCTATTCCATCGGCTTCTTTTTTTCTTTTGGCTACTGCTTTCTAATGTTGGAGTTGTCATTTCCTATAAGTCATATAAAAACAATTAGTTATTATTGTGTGTGAAGCAAATCATAAAGGATACTTTATAAAAGAAAAACATACTTCATTATTTTCTCGATCAGTAAACTCATCTGAATAAACATCAAGAGTTGAATTTGAAGGAGAAGGTACATACTCTGACCCAGAATCTAAGAGCAGGTTATCTATTTCGTCTTCATTAAGGGCCATGTTTTCCTAAATTTAAAAAATAACAATTATTGTTTTAATAATACAAATCACTTTATTAATTTAAAGAATAATAAGTAATGCACATGTAGAGAAAAAGCTTACCGTGATTGCAGTGTTTTCAATCATAAACTCCTGGTTTTTATTGTTGTTTCCATTCTCATCTAATGATTCCTTTTCCTTATTATTAATTTCATTAGACTTGCACAAAGCAACTAGCTTTTTACCGCGACTGAGCACTTTTAACGAACAAAATAAACACAACAATGTTTTTATTGGGATAACCCATAACTCACTTGTAGTTAACAGGTTGAATTGGATAAAGAGAGATATGTAGTTCCAAAGAAAACCGCTAGGGGGAAATTCACCAAGTGCCCTAACCTACAGAAACCATGTAATGGTAAAACTCATCAAGTGACTTGATGAACTTTAACTTTTACGAAACTTCTCAAATAGTTAAATAGTGAATTTTCTTATTCTCTGATTTGAATTATAGCAGTTATATTCACTTAGTGACTTCTCATACTTATGGGAAATGATTACATCAACACACAATGACTTTTTCTCGAATTTGGAAAAAATTGCACTTAGTGACTTTTACCTCCAAGCAGATGATATTTATGTGTACAATTAGATTACGTACATAATCCGATTTTAAATTCGCACATTACATAAAAGTCAGGGACACATTTCACACTTTCATCTTGCTTATGGATTCTAATATATATGTTTACGGTATTTTACACACTAGAACAAGGTTTAAAATTACTATTATTGCGTCCCGGTAACACCAAACCGCTTACGCAATACGTAAGCTTCTATCGTCTCTGTTTTGTGTTAAAAGTTGCTGGCATAACTTCTTGCAATGCTAGATTGATTTACAGGATACCTGAAAGAGAGGCAGGAGAATCTCTTGCATAGTGCTTAGGGGGCATCCATAAATTACTTGAGGTGAAGGGGGGAGGGGTCCGGCGAAATCTCACCAGATCTCACCAAGGGGGTGGGGGGGGGGGGTCTACGGAAATCTCATGTGAGATTTTGCGAAAAATTTGGGGACAGTAGAGCAAAAAAAAAAGTCTATAATTTGCGGCACAGTTGAGTTTAGGAGGGTATTTCGTCAAAAAAGTTAGGGTGTGACCTAAAAACAAAAAAGTCTACAAAAGTTTCCAGATCTCACCAGAGGGGGGGGGGGGGGGGGGTCCGGCCAGATCTCACGAAATCTCACCAGGGGGGAGGGGGGGGGGGTCCAGAAATCCGGAAAAACACCTCACGTAATTTGTGGATGCCCCCTTACGCCAACGCTGGAACCCATTGGTGCCTCAAATGGGATAAACGACCTGCTTGCCGTCACAAACAGTGGTATCCTGCTCCATTGAGAAGCGACACACTTTCACTGGAGCGTTACTCTTACGGGATAAATCAATAATTCAAGACAAGTGAAAACAGCTGCAGCAGGAACCTTCCAGTATGCTACATAGAAACAGAAACAGGTTTAAAAATAACTTGGCGTCATTAAAATCGTTTCTACAATTGTAAAGGCTAAAAGTGTACACGTGTTATTAGAATGTGTAAAGGAATCTTATACATGAGTACTTGCGAAAAGCTTGATTATAATACAATTCACAGTTTCTCTAGACACAGAGGGTGAAAATGAAAACACGATATTCTTTTCGCGGTGAGGTCTGTACTATGTCACGACACGCTAGATTCAGTCGGGAATCCCCACGAAGGTCAGACATTCTCTCAGAATCCGGTCACGGATGCGGTTGATACAAACACGACCTCATACAGCATCTGAAGGCTAGCCGCTGTGTTCTGGGTCCTTTATAGTAGCGCCCCTTCAGTCCCACGATTTTAATAGTTTTTAAATGCTGACGTTACGAGGACTGCTGTAACCAATTCAGGTGAATACCGAAGTAGGTTCCTGATTTACTGTAAGGTCAGTTTACGATCTGTTCTTCGAAATAATTCATGAAAATCATTTTATCTGGCCTTTCATGGATTCAAATTGGCAAGGAGTGCGAAGAAATTCAGTCATTGACTTTTGAATTAAGCATCCTAGCTTTAGGGACACGGTATCGAATAGAAGTATCGATACTGTACATACTAGTAGTATCGGTACTCAGTAAAGAATTGGAAAAAAGTATTGACGACTTGAGGTATCGAAAGGAAAGTATCAATAACATACTTATGCAAATCATTCATTGGTATTTAGATTTTATTTTATAATTTTTTTGATTTTAATGTTAAAGGCTTGCACCTGCGCATTAATGTCAAATTTGAAAAAAATGTTTGTAGCTTAACTGGACGAACATTGTTATGCTGATTGAATTTATAGCAATAAATCATGATCCTTTTTGTAGTTCTGCTACGCGAAAAAAATGTATTATAAATTAAACCAAGGTTAAATTTAATGAGTCAACTTTTATTTTATCAAATCAACAGAAAAATGCTATGACTCAATAAATGTGGAAGTAAGTAACTAAATAATATACCAATTTTACACTTTCCACTCTTCGTCTGTACACTTAAAAACAAAAATTAACCCAATCGTTTCGATGATAAGATGTTTCTTGTTTTGATATTGTACTGCCTGCCTTCGAAAACAAAGTTCGGCGAGGACTGACATTGCTGGAATATTACTTTCGTATCTTCCCATTTCTCTAAATGTTAAGTTGACAATGATGACGCTACCATCCTTTTCACTAGCAAAGATGCCTTGAAACAGGGGCCTGATGTTCAACTTTTACTTTTTGTTTTGTGTATGTTAGTACTTGGTGAACTAACACTTACACGCAATATTATAAAATAATAAAGCATAAACATATATACAGTTCACAATAATAGCAATTTCCACATAGTAAACCATTGCTCGAGTACGATACAAAACAAAGCTTCACACACGCTCCAAACAAACCAAGCAAGCAACAACGTTGAAACCAAAGATAATGTAACCTAACCTCTAAGTTTTAGAGTCGAATGTTCCAGATTCCTTTCCTTTTTAAAATAAACACTAGAGATTTGTCAGAAACAAGTTATCATTTCATTTTCAAGTCCTAAAAATGACAATGCTTCTCGTCCTGAAATATACCCTCCGGGGATCATACATCATACATCCACGTCCGTTGTAATCATATTTTCACTTTTTCTTTTCATGGCTTTGTAATATTGCCACTAAATTTTCCAGCGCCATTTTGGTATCGATATCTTCCAAAAAGTACTGATATGAGTAAAAGTATAGTATCAAAGTATCTAGTAAAAAAGTATATGTAGCAAAAGAAAAGTACTCGATATCAAGAACCATCAATACTTTTACCATGTCCCTACCTTGCATTAGCTTGGAAGCATTACGGTAAACCACGAAAAACGGAAATCTGGATGGCTTTGTGGAGATTCGAACCAGCTCCCTCCCGAATGCCAGGCCTAAGCGTTACATCTCATTCTACAGGTTCAGTGATATTTTTAAAATAGATACCTGGAAAGTTAGGAGTAGAAAAACATTTTGGAGGGCTGACTGCAGTAGTTGCGTTATATAGAGAAGTGTATGAAAAAAAAGTTTGATGCTTTTCGCAGGCGCCATGTTTAAAAATTAGACTCACTTTGCGAATTTAACACTGAGGCACCGTTGCTGGTGCCACCAACGTTTCTGTACCAGCCTGGGTCCTTCCTCAGGGCTACTTCAGACTAACGTATTCGCCTCAAACGGCTGGTTAACACTGTAACGGAAAACGATCGAAGATCCGCAGCGAAGGGCAGACAGATATCCTCTCTTGGAGCGGATATCTGTCTGCCCGTCGCAGCAGGACAGACAAGTATGCTCTCTTTGAGAGGATACTTGTCTGTCCTTCGCAGCAGATACATAAGCCCGAAAATTAGCAGCCCAACGATGCATTGCTAAATCAGCAAATTGGGTGCAATTTGAAGAAATAGTTGAGTTATCATAGAAGGTTTTAAGTATGGAGGAAAAAGTGTTAATGAAATATAAGAAAGTAGTTTTTATTGATTTTAGGTTATCTGTTTTGACGAGCTAACATAAGTTTATTTGACAGCTGGTAGATAAGGCGGTTGAGTACTACATTGCAAGACGGGCCATCACAAAGGTGAGGACGCGGTAAGCTCCAGCTGGTTCCGCGCTCTGAATAATGCATGAGCTCACCCGGGAGAGCCTACTATCCAATTCAGACTCAATTCTGTAATTTGTAAATCTTTTGTCGGATCTTGAGTGACTTGTGCAGAATATCGTCCAATACAGCGAAATGGTTTGGAAAGGTCTGTGTAAGTGACTCAAACAGAGCTTCTCAAGAAGTGTAGAATGGATTCCTCTTCCTAACTTGAAGTCTTTCATCGAAGAGATCCACCATTTAAGTTTAGTGTAAGCACACATCACAAACTTGCATGAAAAAAATCCTGTAATATTTGTGATGAGAATCAGCTTTACTTAATAGGATCTCATAATTTCATGGGTCCTTCAGATATTAGGTGAACTAAGTATCATGATATGATTGAGAAGTATGGTGTCACCTTACTAACATCGCGCTCAACATCTTGAATAGCTTTTCAGGATGCCTTCGGTAGTCATTTTTCAGGACGTTGAACTGTCCATTAATTCGCACCACAAAATTCAAAACACTACAGACATGTCATTCCGACTTACACTCAGTTCCTGTCTCTCTTTGCACATTCAACAGCGAAAGCAGACAATAAAATGTCTACTGCGAAATCTTCACATGAAGTTTATGTAGAGTCAGCGTCTCAGAAGCCTGACGTTCTGACACCTATTCAGACTCTTCCTAGCTCACCCTACGGACGATGTAATCTGCAACGAGCATTTGCCCTAAAGTTCGAGGAAGGTAACATCCAGGCTTGTCTTAACCCCATCGTTCATTCTTCTTGGATATGTTCCACATCAAGTAGATGGCAAACATTCAAGAAGAAATTTCAAGTAGCAACGGTATTTGAAATCACTTTTATCGGTCATATAAAGCTTCTTCGGAGAGTATTGGTTTCAAAAGTAAAAGAAACACAGACTTTTATTTTATTTTTGAAAGATTGTGTGGCGCAAGTCTGTAGTAACGAATCGTCAATAAACGCTCATTTCTACTCTAGAAATTAACCTGTAAAAAACGCGTCTAATTCTGTTTGTTTTATATCCGCCGATATTATAAAATGCGCTGACCGTAAACTTGTTTCGTGATATCAAGATTTATTTTGTTGCGATTTGGTTACAATCTACTAAGTTAGTGGTGGAGAGAATCTTGTGTATATTACATCTGCCTGGAATAATTTTTGTACGTAGTCTTTGTTTGGCTCGTCAAGAAATAATGTCCTGATGTTAATTTGTAGTTACGATCGGACAATGTGAGATCGCTTTAGACAGTTTTTTTTCCAATGTAATTCTTGGTTTCATTGTCGGCGTAAAGGGCAAGTTTAGACCAAATTTCGTGATATTTATATGACGAGTATGAAGTACGCAAGTCAAAAGGTACTACAAGTATGATTATTTACGTAAACTGTAAATCAAAACATGTTGTTTGGTTGCAGGCAATCTCTCATTAAACTTTTGATAAAGAAGCATCTCTTAGGACATTTATTCCTGAAATAATTTGGAGATTATAGTAGTAAACCCGAGTGAACGCTGTTTCTGTTCCCCCGTCTCCGAGCAGACTTGCCGGCCCGACCAGGTCAGAGGTCGTCTCCTGCCAACCCGTTGCCAGCTCCACACACATATCTCCGAAGGACTCTCTCTATACATTTCAGATAATTCACAAATACCTCTCTGACCCTGAAGTGTAATGCGACCATTGCGTATATCTCCATATGCGTTGGCGCAAATATGGACTGGTTCTTCCAGTTACCATTTTAAAGTAGTGTTTAGTCTTTATAGATATACTATTTGGAAACTGTTGACTAAGTGAACTGTTGAAAGAATTTGGTGCACCATGCTTCGAATCCGAGCAATAAATGTAATCTAATGTAACTAAAAAGTTTTCCCTTTCTTCATCATCCTCTACGTTTTGCTATCAAAATGACAATGACTCACAACCCATTTATGAAGACTGCAATAAGACAGCTGCGCCAAAAATAAAAGTAATAAGTCTATACTGGCAATCCACCTTGGATGAAAGAAGAAAAGACTCATTACCGAGAGTAGTAGTTGAGCGGTAACGCTCTGACCTCGCATTCGGGAGGATTTTGGTTCGAATCCACCTCCGGCCATCCAGATTTCGGTTTTCCATGGTTCACCCAAGTGAATGCCGTGATGGTTCCTTCAAAGGCGATGTCCGACAAGGCCTAAAGCCATGAGAAAATATATATATATATATATATATATATATAAAAACAAGATTGTTTTTTTAGAATCCTATTTTTATGTTACTCGAGAGATGGGCTGATTGACAGAAGGAAAGCAATCCTTCCAACTGCTAGCATCATTTGGCGGTTTAAGCTTTATATTGTGCGACTTCTACGCAACAGTTACTAACGGGCACATACATCACGTTTCGGAATCTTATTGACAGTAGCCTGAGAGAGCTTATTGAGGATAAACTTATGACTTATATATGCACAAATTTACGTAGTTTTTAAGAATTGATAGTCAGTGTTCAGAAGCCCTAATTTTTTTTATTATTCTTCAATTTGTTTTGCTATAATACGTATAGCTCATCAGAAGTTACCTTCGCATTCTCTTAAGAATCAATGACGAGAACGACTAGTTAAGCTCTTGTATTTACTATATCTCTGCATACTTTTTTTATGGGTCATTTTATGGACATAAGCTTAGTTGAGCGAACCTAAATGGTGAATGAAAGGGACTGCAACAATTGAACTTTCGTCTAGAATCCGCGAGAACGTATGCAGTTGTGTACGAGTGACGCAACTCCTCCCAATAATGGTGAAAGTCCATTTGGCGTGGACTAAGCAGGCAAAGATCTCGGAAAAGGATTAATCAATATGACAGACCGAAAACACCCATCTCACATTCCGAATTACCTATTAAGTGGAAATAATTGTGTAGATTAAAATGAATTAAAAGGCGATCAGTGATTAACATCCTGCAGTTGTGTAGCTTTATCTCTTTGCGTTGTAACGAGTGTACAATAAATACACCATAGGCTACGTTTTACTAACTGAAGAGCACTTTAGTTCCACATTTGTTGATACGAAAAACTAAAATAAATGTGACGTTTTTTATGTTTACCAGAAGAAAGAAAAACACTTCCATAGGCTACTCTTTGGCTAGGAGTTCATCTACAAACTGCAGCTATATCTGAACTTAATAACACAGGGTTACAATTGCAAACACCTTTAGTCACTCAGCAAAGCTGTTTCCTGGGACTCGACACAGCTTTGAACAGGAATAGACAAGCAAAGAATTGGCCTTTTGGCATGTGCAAAAAGCGTTGATGTTCCATCTCAAGGAGACGAACAAGTAAATTTATTGTATGGGTGTAAATAAGTAGCAGAAGTAAAAATTCTAATATTTGGACATGTCTGAAACTTGGAACTATACATACAGTTCCCAAAGATATTCGATGGATTCGTCCTACCCCTAACACAAAGGCTTAGTATGCCTCCTTTGAAATAATTCTACCAACTTTCGGGTTGTGGACTAAGGATTTTTTTGGGAGAGAAATTTTACTAGGGTAACACAGCCAGTTGAAGGGCATAGATAACACCAACAACAATCGGAAAATTTACAGACGAGTACGCTAAGGATGCATCCTTCACCCGTCTTATTTAATGTGCACTCTGTTACTTTTAATAAGAGTTAGATGTCATTTGTGGTCAACAGCCCTAAGGAGACGTACCCAGCCCGGTTACAGAGATAGCCCGGCCAGCGGTGTTGTATACCTGTTGATGACGGTTGATTGTTGTTGTATGTAGTGTGTTGTTCTGGTTATTGTGTATATTAAGATAAAAGAAGAGTGAGGGCGAAATTCATTGTCGGCACGTTTCAAGGCAGCCGCAGCGTGGATGTATACACAACTTGGATAACCGTGATGAACTGTTATTGCTTATGGATAATTTAAATGGCCTTAAGGAGCCTGCCATTATTCTTGTGGAGTCGGTGGTTAAAGTGCCGGACTGCGAATCGATAAATCGTTCCGTTCCAGATTGAAATTTTTACGGTCCCTCTGACGCTCTGGCTAAGTTGGTTTATTTATGTGAAGTACGCTGGAACGCTGCAGCGTTCGAATTATACGTTCAACTGTAAATCGCATTTATCTGGAAGGATTACCGGGTCAGTTTAGGGTGGTTACGACTTTTTGTGGTCTCATGGCTAATAATTACCGATAACGTTATCGGCAAATATGATAAAAGTGTGGGCCAAACATTAACATAAGTAAAACCGAAATGTGAGTTAAGGTCATTAATAAGTAAATGAAGAAGAAGTTTTTAAGTATGTAATTTTGCTATGCATGTTTATTTTTATTCAAGGTATGGTACACAGACAAAAATCTTCTTAATCAAAATTTCATCTTGTCATGTCAAATGTTATGACATTTGTACCTACTCTTCATTTCTGTTAGCTACGTTTTACGACCAAGTTTTATTATATGAAGGATTTGGGATAAAAGCATCAAAATAAATATCTTAACACAGAAATCCAAGAAGCAATACGTAATTTTCTGTAGATATGTAAATTGCACGATATAACCCTTATTATGCTACACCACATACAAATGATGCCGACAGTTTTCTCTGCTTCAAAATGTGAAGATTTCGATTACAAATGTTTGCCGAGTCTATAGGAGTGGGAGAAGTAAAAAGTAGTTAGAGAATTAACTCGTCACGACGGGAATCACTGCTGCAGTGGACAGGATTCTTGCCATCAGCCTACGCCAAGTAGGTACTCGTTCCCTGTTCGACGAGCACCCCGAAGATGTGACACCAGCCTGGCTAAGGGGGTTGATTTGTGCGATTGTTTCACATCATTTTGTGTACACATTCATTTACGCTTAGTGCCACACTAAATATGAAGCAGAGCGACAGTTCAAAAACGGGAAAAATCGTAGAGATACTTAATGACGTCTTCCATATCATCCAGTGTTCTATGCAGTTTAACCAAATGACGTAAACTTTTCAAGGAAGTTGTTTCGTTGTATTATGGGACGAGTTTCGTATATTCTCTATAGTTTTATCGGAATACTGTGTGGAATCGAATATAAATGTAGATTTTTAGTTAATTAGCATGGTGGTTCAATTAATAAGCATGGTGTTGTTTAAAATGTAACTTTATACTTCGCGTTTTAGAATGAAACATTGAGTATTCCCAAATAATTACATTGCCTAATAATGATTTTCATTTGGAGCATTTCTGGTACGATGCCATCAGTCAATGTTATGTTTGGAAACTAATTAAATGGGAAGTGTTTATATTTACAGTCTTCAAAATCACGCTCGTCTAAGATATTCATACCAGTTTCTGGAAAGCATTCACCTATAAGATGTCCTTATGAATGTTAATTATAAACCTCAATTTCGTGTTAACTTGCTGAGTTAAAGTTGGCTGGTAATACATCCTGGAAATTTATTTAACAATAAGAAATCGCGCAAACTTTTGCTGGACGTTGCGTCTGGTGAATGACTTTAATTTTGCGATACAAATGATTGAGAAATCTTGCAAACTGTAGTGTTAACAACAATCATTGCTATTAACATTAGCATATAAACACAAGAAACTACTTGCTGGATACAGTGAGATAACGGCTGTCATCAGAAAACGTTACACGATTGAAAAACATTAAACACAAATAATATAGGGACACATAAAGCTATTATCTTGACAATGTGGTTTATTTACAGCTTCTGGAACACTTTTAACGTTCAAACAGAACGTTAAGTAATTGTACGCCCTTCATTATAACAGTCGCCAAATTATTGATGTGGTTAAAGATGCGTTTGGAATAAATTAGAAGCTTCCAATAGAATGCGATGCACAATGAAATAATCTCAAGATGTGGTTGTTGTTAAAAGAAAACTGGCAGTGCGTATTTAGTACCTTCTGTGCATAGAAATTCAATGAAGAACAATGTAACCATGTCTCATGTGCCGGAAGCAAAGGATCGTCAGATGGAGTCTAGTCAAAGGCCCAGACGTTTTTTTTAATTAAGTGTGGTGTCTGTTTTGTGATACCTGTAGTTTGAAAACACAATGCACGGAACGAATACATGAACAATACGAATAGGTGACATACTTACCGAATGTCATTTTATATGTCTAGAAAAAATCACTACTTTAAGCACAGACTACTCACTCTGGATTAACATCATACGTCGTCATATTACCTTCTCTGAAACGCGAATGAATTTGGAAACACTAGTGTACTTCTACGCAAATCTGATTTAAGTTTCGATTAAAAGCTGTTGGTTGATAACTGGAGCCAGTGAACGCAAACACCAAGTAACAAATTATGTAGATACATGTAAAACATATTTCAGAACCCTAAGATTTTATTAACTAATGAAAACGTGACAAAATCAGATACAACCTTCTAGACCGATGGGAAATTAGTGGCTTATACGATCTTTCTCCGTGCACTAGAACCTTACAAAGAACGGTCTCATAATTACGTGTAGATAAGGTACTGGGTTAGTTCACAGTCAGTTCCAAATAATATCAACCACATGTGAACGAATTTAACATACACTTGAGACAGGTAGCTCGTACGCATGTTATGTTCAGTACATCCGATGCGTTGGATAGTAAGCCGGTGATACAGACCTCGTTACAGGCCGCAGATGTCGGCACGTGACGCGAGGGTTAGCATAAAGGGGCGCGCGCCCTCTATTGTGGCCTGCTCATAAAGACGGCGGCTCTGCCTTATAACCATAATCCAAGTCCCCCGACCACGTCACAACTCAGACACAAGAAATCCACCATGTTTCTTGGTCGATAGTCTAGAAAGTGTTACTTTGTTCGCATTTTAGGTGACAGTCGCTGCAACGACTGATTGTCACCTCCCGGCTCTTGGCCAGCAAGATACCGGTTGCAGTTGCGTAATTCCTAACACGACACTGCGCACTAACTACGATGAAACTAACAACGGTATCTGAAACCTCTGGTGCATCCTTGGTCTGCAATAGACCAGTGTCACCGAGCCTGGAGGGTGAACGGTCACGCTCGTATCTGGCATTCGGGAGGACACGGGTTCGAACCACCGCCCGCCCACCCAGATTTCGGTTTTCCATGGTTTCCCCAAATACTCCAGGCGAATACCAGGATGGTTCCTTTAGAAGGCCGTGACCAAGTTTCTACTGTTTCTTGCCCCCCTCTAATCACCTCAATGTTGACGATGCAAAAACACCTGCACACAAAGAAGAAATCATGTAATTACAACACCGCCTACTTTGTGTCATTCCTGGAGGCTGCGTAAGTGCTTTACTGGGAACTTGCGAGTATGAAGTGATTTAAAAAATAAAAACATTGCTCTTATAATACGAACATAGGTAATCATATTAAGATCGTTGCATACTACTAAACGAAAAATAGTATGCCTACCCTCCGCTATCATTTTCTTAACTTATTTATGCCTCTCGTTTTTTTAAACTTTTTAGTCCAGTTACTACAGTTTATACGTTACCTAACGATCATCTCCTGTAACTTAAGTAAATGAGAGCGATTTCCAGCATCCCCATGTCGATATTAACACCGAGCGAACTGTTGCAACTATTATGGCGTAACAAGAAATTGCGTTGTAAATTCCGTCGAGCTTTACCAACTCCGTTTGCAAGATACTCACGTAGGATTCCGCGACCGGTGTAAGTGTTAAATTGACATTCCGAGTGGTGCCACGTCATCTTGCATAACAAACGTTTCGGTCTTCATTTTGGGGTCTTACTAAAAAAATGGTTTCTTTTAGGCCTTTAATCAGAGGAAGACCCTAAAATGAGCTTCGAAATGTTGGTTATTAATAAGTAGTTGCGGTGCCACCCGGTAAGTCAAATGTAACTCCGTTTCAAAGAGTTTTGTAAGGTCGATTGGAGCGATTGTCGGGAAGTCTCCAATACACATCACATCGCAGATATTCCGTGTCAATCACACAGCACCTACCTTATGTCGACAACTCCAGAAACAACTATCACACCAGACAATCACTGTCACTGCGGTATAGCATAAGAAAATGTGATTACGTGCCTATAATGGCAGAAAGACCGCCTGCCTTTCATCCATTTTCCTAACTACCATCATTGCAGTTTCACGAATAATTTCATCTGGGAATTGGGCAGAAGCAAAAAAAAAATGACAACTGACTTCTAAAATTACTGAGAGTCTATCAACATTTAACAGTTACGGGATGACAGATATTTTTTGTGGTAACGACAAAACAAATTCCTTCCTTTTATCTTCTGTCTGCCGTTGTGATGTTAAGAAATGAGGAAAAGTATAGAGTACACTGGTGTTCTTATTCCATGACCACGAGTTACTTGGGGATAAATTAGTGGGGTAATAAAAAACAAAAACATCAGCGTGTTGGCTGCTTACAGTAGTAGAAGTCTGAATGATGATTATGAGGGTGTTGGGAAGAAATTAAATTATTATTCAGAGTTCAGAACTGAGAGAAGAATGGTCGTTATTGATGGGGATTTAAATTTACCACGTGTCAACTATGTATGAATAACACAAGGGAACAGAGATTTGCAAATAACTTAAAACGGGAAGAAGGATTTACACAAGTGGTAGAGCAGAATACAAGAGGACGAAAAAGGGATATCTACCTAATAAAGCCCAATGATTACCTTGTGGGATGTCAATCAATTGAAGTAATCACGAAGCTGTTCTAATGGATATTAGAGGATTCAGTAAACCAGCGGACAAAATTAAAGGGAGAAATGGCTGCAATTATAAAAAAGGGGTATATTTTTAAATTGAAGAGATATTTCAAGGAACGTTTCAGCAAATCGAAGGATGGCACGAGTACAGTTGAGTCGAAGTGGGAAGAATTCCAGGAAATACTAAAAAAATGAGAAGAAATATTTATTCCAAAACAGAAAATAAAGACAAATCCAGAACCTACGTGCTGTAATAGGGAGGTGAGACGGTTAAAGAGGTTGCTGAGAAGAGAACATAACAGTTTAAAGCGACAGAGGGAGGGTGTGAATCGGAGAACGAGCTTAACAACACAATTAGAAATGAGTAGACAAAAAAATTTGAAATTCATTCTGAGGATATCAAGGGGGACTAGAAAGCTGGAAAAATTTAAAAGGGCTGCTGCAGATGATATTACTGCGGATGTCTTAAAGATATTGTACCTTATCCTGAAACGTTATTTAAACTGAGTCTTGATACTTGCTGCTTAACAGAGTACTGGATAGTAGTACTAGCACGTAGAGCAAGGGGGAATAATAAGTTCAAAAATTATAGGCCAATTAATTTGACATGAGTGGTAAGTAAATTAATGGAAAGGTTAAAATGCAACTACATCAGAAATATATATGTGGAATGTGAGTGGTTTTCAAGTCGACAACGTGGCTCTAGGCAAGGAATCTCAGTTACTAGAGTATATTCGGATGAAATGGACAAGGGAGACCAAATCGATTATTTTACAAAGGCTTTTGACAGACTGAGCCATAAAATGGTGGTAAATAAGGTAAAAACTATTGGAATAAGTAATTTGCTGAGTAGAAACCAAAAAAGTCGGGGTAGGAAATGCATTATCAAAAGAAGTGGAAGTAAAAACGGGAGTGACACAGAGTAGAGTATTTGAACCATTGCCATTCATTATTCTAATGAATGATTATGTTGATGGTTTACTATCAGAAGTTAGGTTGTTTGTAGGTGACATAATGCCATATAATACGATCAAATGGTAGAAGACTGCGAACAGCTACAGGGTGATCTGGACAGGATATATAGCTGGGCAGGTCAACATGGGACGAAGATAAATGCAAAGTGGAGTCAGCTTATTAGGTACACATATGAGAAACTAAAGGTTGGTTATAATTATAAGTTGGGGAAAGAATTGCTTGTTGAGAACTTGAAATGTAAATACCTCGGCATAACATCTGATAGCAAGATTAACAACGACAGATAGTAGGAAAAGGTTTCAAAATTCTTCAATTGTTGGAGTGAGTGAAAAGGGGATGTATTAGAGAAGTAAGGGAATTTGGTTACAAAAGTTATGTCAGACTATTGGTTGAATATGGTGGTGTAGTATGGGACCCACATTTTAGGTTTCAAATACAGGAGTTGGGGAGGGTTCAAAAAAGGATTTTCTCCGGAAATTACCACAGTATTACATTCAGTATCCGATATAATAAAGGAGCTGAGTGAGGTTAATTGGAAGACAGGAGGAGGGTGATGAGAGTCATGGGCGTATACAAGGCGTATATTGGTGATGAGGCGTGGAAAGATATTGGTGTAAGAATTGGGTGTGGTGCATGGAAGGGAAAAGATCTACATCTACATCTACATCCATACTCTGCAAATCACAAACATTGTGGGTGGCAGAGGGTGCTAAGCACCAATCCTAAACCCGCGCATTCCAATCCCGAATTGTGCGAGGAAAGAAGGAATGCATAAAAGCACCAGTACGGCATCTTATTTCTCTAATCTTATCTCTCCGGTCATTGCGACCTAAATAGGTTGGCGGAAGAAGTATTTCATTGCACTCGAAATTTAATTTTTTTCGCATATTCTCGAATAAATTCGAACGCAAGCTACGTCGTCTGTCTTCCAAACTATCCCAGCTCAATCTATGTATCAATTCTGTGACGCTTTCATAAGGGCTGTAACAACAAGTCACGTATCGAGCGGCTCTCCTCTGCACCCTCTCCACTGAGTCAATTAGAACCTTGCGATACGGATGACCATGACCACGAGCTGGCACTCGACTTTAGGCACAAGAGCGTGGGAAGATTTTCTTCCATAGGTGAGGGGGTCAGGGAATGAAATAAATTACCAAGAGAATTGATGAATTATTTACCAAACACGTTGGAACAATTTAAAGTTGAAATTTGTAGAGGGCAAAAATAGGTGGGTACAAGAAAGGGGGAAAATGGGTGTGTAGGGAATTTGCCACTGGAGCGCGCGCAGTTAAATCAAATTTAATTAGATGTTTATCTACAGGCACTGATGTAATTCTCAACTTCTATATACTTAAGTGGATTCTGAATACCTATAGGTCATATCTATTGAAAGATTACTATTACGTTTTATAGTTGGCGATTATGTCTGAATTGGTGGCATCGATTTAAGGAAATGGACTGCTGGATCTGGAATAGAAGACAGGCAACTCTGAATTGGGGTCAAGAAATCTCTGCCATGATCCCAGTTTCATAATCACAACCCACAATGCATTATGTACTTTCAATTTCAAGTTATTTTAAACCACCGAATAATACAGCTACACTGTCTCTACTGTCCTGCATGTTGTAGACAAGGATATAGAACTATACTTGTACCCCATCAGTGGGTGTATTTTACTAAATACGTTTGTTAATCGTGACCAAGTAGAAAGAAACAAACGTTCTGCCAGCAGTTTACTCAGTGCTGCATAATTCAAGTTGGAATTCATTAAGGAACAGGAAATTAAATATAAAGAAGATAATTATTGTGTGATCTCATCTAAATTAGTGTAGTGCTGTATGGGATCTGTATTACAATATACTTACCAATAATATGGAGAAAGAGCAGAGAAGCGCCGTCCCTTTAGTAATATGTTGGCACAATCCTACCGGGCTTAGTGGCTGGCTTTACATTTGGGAAGACGCAGGTTCGATCCCCGGCCAGCCATCGAAATTTGGGTTTTCCATGGTTTTCTCAAATGACTTCAGGAGAATACCATGAGGGTTATTTCAATAGGCCATGATCTAATTCTGTCCCGTTCCTTATCCCCCCGCCCTTTCCCGCCTTTAATGACGTAGACGAGACGTCAAGTAATTAAAAAAAAAAAAACATAATCCTTTATGAAAGGGACGCAGTACTGATGCAGACTTCACGCTTTAATGGTTTAACTGAGCCTCTCCTTCTCGCTTCAGTTTATTGCAACGGAATTGTTATAATATGGGTAGCAGTAACAAACTATGTATCATAAGGAAAATAATATCCCGTATTGACTCCTAAATATTCATTGTCTTTTTATTTATTGATGGCTTTACGCCTCGTCGACGTCGAGGTCATTGGGTGCGGGATGGGTCTGGGACAAGGAATGGAAAGGAATTCCGCCATGGGCTTTTTGAAGGAAGCATTCCGGAAGTGATTTGGGGAAACCATGGAAAACCCAAATCTGGATGATCGGACGGGAATTCGAACCGGCGTCCTCCAGAATGAGAAGGCCAGAGCGTTAACCGCTCACCCACCACGCTCGGTATATTCATTGTCATTAGTGCCGTCGGGGATTAGAATGCGTTGAGGAGAAAACGTTTGGTGTACTGCAGACTGTGTGGGTAGATGTGGAAGTTGCCAAAACGGGTTCTGTACACTACGCAGATTACCGAGGTCAAGATCATACCTCTCCGGAACCAGGAGAGGCAAAACACGTTTCTGATCCTAAATCATTTCAGTCAAAAAAAAAAAAAAAAAAAAAAAAAAAAAAAATAAATTACGAGAAACTAAATAATTTAATGATAACAATATATCATTTTCCATTCAGTGTGTAAACTGACAACAAATAATGTAGTCCTTAATTCTCTGTTATCGTTGAGTACAAAGCGGAAGAGGAAACAAGTTAGTAACTTAAATCTAGTAAAAGCTAACTATTATATTTATTTGTCAGTTTTTGCTACCTTCCAGTCTTACAAAATAATAATTCTGTTATATAGACAGATTCGTCAGAGAAACATATTACGACGAAGAATTTTGCTCTCATTTTCACTTCTCGACCAAATACCTCGGAAATCACCCGTTTATTCAAATGAATATAATCCTTTTGCCATGTATAACGGATCGAACTCTACTATTTAATATATGTTTGGAAGGCTCCAACATAGATAGGAGTATTTTTTAAATTCAAATTACGATTTGATGTTAGTGCATCATGAAACAAGTGAATGTTGAAGCTGATAGACCTGTTTACAGCGCGTGGTGATTAGTTTGAATAGTAACTGAGAGCTGCACCTTATCAATGTGTGGAACGTATTATTCCTAAATATTTTGTAAAATGTAACATGAAACCATCAGAAATTTGCGAAAGACTTCAAAGACAGTAACGAAGAAATTTTGTCAGCCTTTAGTGCCTATAAATATCGCACAGATAACGTAACATGTGATTCCAGAAAATGCTGAAAGCAAAGAGTTCCCCCCTCCCCCTCAAGATCATTTAATCTGCCTGAAAACGGAGCTGTTCCATTGAAAATAGGAAAACTGCACTTAAAATAACTTAATTGTTTTATATTAGTTTTTGAATAAATTGAAATTTAAATTTGAATGCTACTTGTAGCACCGTAAGGATCTTCGTTATTCAGTTTAAGATAGGTATGTTTCATTTAGCCTGGGAAGACCGAAAGGAAAATTTAATCTAAAGGATGGTCTATTGGAGGGAAACGCCCTTCTCTTTTTATTTTGCCTCTCAATTACATAAATGGCTTACCCACGCCATTGCCTTTGCGCTACCCTAGAATTATGAAGGTAATTTTATGCAGTCATTGTGAACGGTATCCTAGTCGAATTTCTATAAGAATGTGGAGTACCTGAAGACAACAGAAATTTCTCGAGAGGGTAGAAGTTTTTGCCGGAGGGTTTGCGAGCCGTTGGTGCGCGGGAAAGCCGGTCATCCGGTGAGTAGCTTCCCTATCGTCGAGAAAGAAGCCGCAGAGGAATACAAAACGGTCAACGAGAGAACGCTAAGCGAGAGAAAAAATAAACAACTGCTGCGAGAGACGACAGGGCTGGTTCCCATAGCGCTCCACTCCGCGAGTTCCCAAGGCCAGGGCGTCGTCAATCACAGCACGGCTTTGTCCTTGGCCTTAATCAGACTCATCCGCGCCCAGACCAAAAAAACACAGAGACATGCTAAGAAGCCGGTGGAATAGTATTACGCCTATGCGCGGTGGCCGCGTGGGAAACGGGCGCATCTCCGCCCGGTACAGCGTAAAAAGAGTCAGGTGCGTGGTGCGTGAGCGCTTTAAACAAGCGGCCGGGCATCGCTTTCAGGCCAGACACAGGGCCCTTTGTTTTTTGCCCGGCCGGCTTAAGAGCAAGAAGAAGCGCCCGCCGCCGTCTTATTTGCATACCGCGCGGACAGCAAAAACGTCACAGGTAGGACGGGGCCGAGGCTCATTGGTATGCGCGCGCACACTCCTAAGACAAAACACGGCGGACGACGAAAAAATCGGGGATAATCCCCGCGCCCTGCCGTGATGAATATTTAGCCGTCTGCGTAATTTCGAAGGGAAGGTGGCCATCTGTCCCACTTGCTGGCGAAAGTAAAAACGTGGGATATTGCGTAAGGGATCCCTATCGCTTTGTTCAACACTGAGGGAAATAGCAACACCTTGCATCTGCGCTTTACGTTAAAAAAAAAAAAATTATTTCGTTAATAGCTGCGCAAGGTTTCTGTTCACCGTTGCCTCGTACTTTTAATTCCAAACGCATTTATCGTTACTTCTAGATAATTTGGTGTACATTGCTTTCCACATGCACGCATTCGTAAAAAGTGACTGTTGTTCTTCTTGGTGGCCATAATATCCACCGATACTGTCGCAACTACCTTTAATATCAACTTTTTTAAACTCTTGAGTTTCATCGGTTCTTTCAAACAAATTAGAAACCACTTTTTTCTCATTCATCAAGCTCAGAGTACAGCAAGCTTACATTTCGTTACGTGTAATGATAAAGGATAGACAGTAATAATACAGGCACAGCATATCTCTGGAAGATATAATAACTCATTGTGCTGCGACAATCCCGCACGATTTCTTCAGTCTTTGTTGATGCTCCACAACGAAAGTAAACGCGAATTATTTCGTAAATCACAGTACGATAGCTCGGGGTACATACAGTAGGAACGTCTTAGAACTTGTTATAGCACTAACGACGAAGAAACTATTTTTTTCTCGAGTTTTGTCACAATTAGTTTCATATCACCGACACGCAATCCGTATTTAGATTCAATATTGACACACCAAAAAATTTTCCTCTTGTATTGTCTTATATCTAGTAGAATTTTTTTGAAGAAATCACTACTACTGCACTCTACATGCTGAAACTTTTTTCTCTCCTTTGTTGCAACGGTTGACTAAGGGCAAGGAGAATAATGATTTTTGACCGAAAAAATGATTCATTTTAAATATTAGTAAGCCGAATCTTTATCAAATTTATAAAGCTCACATTTACTTCATTAATTTACCAACTTCTTTAAAATAGCGAAAACAAAAAATATTAAATATTTGTAAACACCATTACCTGGTTTCAATTTTCGCAACAGGTAAAATTATTAGCAGTTGATTGTAACTTAGTTGTATCGACTGTTTATGCAACCGATATCAAGTGACTGTAATTAAAGTAGAGACATGTTAAAAAGGGTGTGAGATAAGGTTGTAGTCTATCCCCATTAATATTCAACTTGTATGTAGAAAAAGCAATAAAGAAAAATTTCCATGTGCCATAAGTGTTCAGGGAGAAAAAATCAGTATGCTACGTTTTGCTGATGACATTGTATTTTTAGCAGAAAGGGCTGAGGATATTGAGAAGTTACTGAATGGCATGAACAAAATACTGAAGGAAGATTTTGGACTGAATATAAATCAAAGCAAGAATAAAGTGATGAAATGTAGCAGAAATGATACCAATACTAGTAGATTAAATATAAAAATAGGATTATTATAAAAACAGGATCGGATGCAATAGGAGAAGTAAGTGAATTCTGTTACTTGGGAAGCAAAATTATAACCGATGGCCGAAGCAGGAATGATGTTAAAAGTAGAATAGCACTAGCAAAAGGAGCCTTCATGAAAAAGAGAAAACTTTTAGTTTCAAATATTGATCTAGGAATTAGAAAGAACTTTTTAAAACCCTATGTGTGGAGTACAGCACTTTATGGTAGCGAAAGAAGGAAAATTGAAGCATTTGAAATGTGGTGCTACAGAAGAATGCTGAAAATTGAGTGGATTGTCAAAGTATGAAATGAACGAGTTTTGGAAATGATGGGTGAGGAAAGAAGTTTGTGGAAGAATCTTACAGAAAGAAGAGACAGGCTGGTACGTCATATTTTGAGACATGCTGGATTGGTTAATTTGCTGGTGGAGGGAACAGTCGAAGGTAAGAACTGTAGAGGAAGAAAGAAATTAGAATATATGAAGCAGATAATTGAGGACGTGGGTTGTAAGGGATATGTAGAGATGAAGAGATTAGCAAAGGATAGGAAGGAATGGAGGATTGCATCAAACCAATCGAAAGACTGATGACGGCAAAAAAAAAAAAAAAAAAAAAAAAAAAAAAAAAAAAAAACCATCCACTGCTTTTATGCTTCATAGAAAAATTCTTTTCATGTGAATGGTCAACAAACTGTAACGTCATTCCTCCGGATAACGTGATGCCGCTCGTATGCCGAAACCATGATAAAGATTTCAGCCACTAGAAATAACACACCTTTTTTTTTCTGTCATCAGTCTCGCAACTGGTTTGATGCAATCCTCAATCCCTTCTTATCTTGCTCAAACTTCCTTCATTTCAGCATAACCTTTATAACCTATGTCCTCAATTATCTGCTTCATATATTCTAATCTCTGTCTTCCTCTACAGTTCTTCCCTTCAACTGTTCCCTCCACTAACAAATTAACTAAACTTGCATGTCTCAAAATATGACCTACCATCCTGTATCTTCTTTCTGTAAGCCTCTTCCAGATGCTTTTTTTTCTGACCCATCATTTCCAAATCTCGTTCATTTCGTACTTTATCTGTCCACCTAATTCTCAGCATCCTTCTATAGCACCCCATTTCAAATGCTTTCCTTCTTTCTAGTATTCCTAACGTCCAAGCTTCGCTACCATAAAATGCTGTGTTCCAGACATAGAGCTTTAAAGTCTTTCTAAGTCCTAGGTCATTATTTGAAACATCTTATTCATGAAGGCTCTTTTAGGTGTTGTCTGCTTTAACCATCATTCCTGATTTTAACATCATTCCTTTCTTCCCAGGTAGCATAATTCACTTACTCTTCTATCGAATTCGGTCCTATTTTTATATTTAATCTACTATTCTTGGCATCATTTCTGCTACATTTCATGAATTTTGTGTTGTTTGGATTTATATTTAGTCCAAACTCTTCGTTCAGTATTTTGTATATGCCTTTCAGCAACTTCTCAATATCCTCAGCCTGTTGTGCTATCAAGACAATGTCATCAGAAAATCGTAGCACATTAAAACGATTATTTATTACTGGAAACTTTTAGTCCCTAGCTTTTCGACGTCACAACAAATATACTGATACTATTCATGGCATCATGGAGTGGACATTAATCAAACCGCAGTCGAAATCCGGCCAGTAGTTTTTCTGTGAATTACATTCAACAAAAAAATATCAAAGGTATCTTAGCTTTTCAATATCACTTCAAAATGAAACATAACATGTTTTACATGTGGGACCACGGGCTGTAAGTTAATCAAATCCCAATAAAATCCAACTAGAAGTTTCTGCTTAAATCGCGTTCAACAAAAAATTAACTTAAATTTATCTTTTTGCGATATCACGACAAATTCAAACATTGCATATTTCAGCCGTGGGAACACGAACTGTGCCTACATTAAACGAAACTCCCTCAAAATCCGACCTCTAGTACATGCGTGAATCCCGTTCATAACCACTTGCAGGTATAAGGACAGACAAAAAAAATGTGTTCTTTCTGCGCAACTTATTAGTATAACCACAATTCATATTTTTAAAATATCTCAAATGTATAGTCATTTACGCGGTTAGTTGTATTATACTACAAATGTTTTGATGGCAGAGCGCTGTTCCAATCGAATCCAGCATTGCAGTTTTCGGTAGAGATAGTAACGTGGAGCTTTTAATTAAAGCGAGATGGACTACTGTGTAAGCTGGCTGTGACGTCACGTCACGCCGCTCCCTGACCTATCCCAAGGGGCGAAGGGGGGTCGCGCCACTGCAGAGATCCCACTTCATTACTCATCAACACGGGCAGACTCGACCAGCGACACTGGCTACAAGTTTTAAAAACAAAATTAAAGTAGTCACTTTCCACTGTATGCTGGAAATTGTATTCAAGGAGAAAGACACTACTGAGAAGAGAGATTCACGGCTTCTGTACAGAAGAAACGCGATGTTAATAACTGTGCGAGGTTTCAAAGAATCGCTAGCAGAGTTGCTACAGGATGCGCAAAAACTATTTCTTAGATGCCTAACCCACTAATCCCGCCAGGTAAATGGCACATAAAGTGGTCGATAGATCGCAAGTTCGAATCACAACCTCGACTGGAGCTCTTCTTGCGGCCCGGCTGGCATTTCTGACCGAACGTAGTAGGTGAGCGGTAACGCTCTGTCCTCGCATTCGGGACGAAGCGGGTCAAATCCCCGCACGGTCATCCAGATTTGGGTTTCCGCAGATCACTCCAGGCGAATGCCGCGGTGGTTCCTTTAAAAAGGCCACGGATGGATTTCTTCCGGTTCCTTGGACTCCGTTCCTTCCCACCTCTAACAACCTCCACATCGACGAGGCGTAAAGCTATATACAAAAAAAAAAAACGATGTAATTTCTGTGCAAAAACTAAAGAGCGCATTGTGCAAACACAACTTGTCCGCAACACTGAAGTCTTTAACCCGGCCTTCACCACCAGCACAGCTTGTTGTGTAACGTGAAGTAAGCCACAACGTCGCTTCTGATTCTCCGTTAAAATATTGGTTCCATATACCAGGTAGGATTACCGGATTAGGCTAGGCGGCTACAATAGGGAGAATTGTGCATCCAGTAAGAAACCCTGTCCACTGGTCGTTACGATCACACGAGATCACTATTTTAATAACGGCAAATACGCATTCAAGTGAAATCCAAATTACATGTGTTCCTACGTTCTTCTATCATGAGCTAGCAAGCTTTGAAGAAGGTAAAGGACGTATTACGGACCTTTCCGAAACATCCTAACCAAAATTACGTTTCGGTCAGATATCTTACCACAGAATCACCAAACAACGCAGGGGAAGACGATAGAGTTGTGCTATTTTCAATAATATCATGCATCAATTTGCATTATCCGCCAAACCAGACGCATAACTTTAACAACTGTCCTATTGTCAGATTGTTAACGAAAAGTTAATTTTAAGAAGCGAAAACTTTAAAACGATATTTTTTTCGACATTCTATAACACGATGAACATATATATTTTGTTAAACTATTGGTAAGATAATATACGAATTATTTGTTGCATGAAGATATTGTACAGTCGTAAAAGTTCTTTGTGAATGGTATCAAACTTTCAGTTCGAACTAAAAATTGCACAAGTCTGAAAATCATAAAGTAATTTCCTACATGCTACGCAGCTTGAATCTTCCCATATGTTTTTACTTAACATTTAACCATAAATTTTGAAGGAAACAGTTATTTTCAAAATATTTTAACTGTCGGATGAAGTGCATGGAAGGGAAAAGATGACCATGACCACAAGCTGGCACTCGATCTCAGGCACAAGGGTGTGGGAAGATTCTCTTTTTTAGGTAAGGGTGTCAGGGATTGGAATGAGTTACCAAGAGAAATGATTAATAATTTATCGAAAACGTTGAAAGAATTTAAAGATAATATTTGTAGAGGGCAAATGTAGGTGGCTGCAGGATAGTGGGAAGATGTGGGTGTAGGGAAATTGCCACCGGAGCCTGTGCTCCATTGCAATTAAATTAAATTAAATACAACATTCTTTACTTAGTTATAACATGTCTTATTACCAGATTACAGAAATCATTGCGTAATCATTGATCCTATTTGAACGTTAAGTAATGAACATGCGCGAACTCTTCCACAACTTACAGCAGCTATCATACTCTCTCAAAGCGGTTTATTCAGAAAAATTTCAGTAATAAAAACAACTCTTATTTTGCCTTCATTCTTTAAGAAAGGAAACTGGCTATACTTCAGAGTGGCCTGCGGAAGCAGATAGAGGCATCGCACTCACTTCTGAAACACAAATTACTTACGAGACATTGTAATACTCCTCTCAATTATTATTTCTTATTACCAATTAAAGTCCACAGGTTTGTTGACGGTTCGGCCCTTATACCGTCATTTCACCCAAGCACGCGGACTGAGGAGCTACTTATCTTCATTTTAAAGGTTCTTATTATACAAATAATAAGAAGACGTTTAACTTCGTACAATCAATAAGTTTCTATTTTATTGATCAAAGTCCATTTGCTATTCTGAACAACTTTATAAAACCACAAATGAAAACACACTCTTTCGTATATTAAGAACAATCACAGACCCAGCAGGCTCAATACAAAATTACTAGACCGCCGCCACAATCTTGGCGCGCAACAACTCGCGGCCAGACACTCTCTCGCACACACTTCTCACACTCTCCAAAAAAAACCAAAGATATTAATGTCACTTATATTACCCCTGTTTACAAACTGTGGTCTCCATGAGTTAAATACACTGGCTTACAATTCATATTATACATTCATTTCAATACTATAAAATACACTTATAAATACATACATATTTTCGGGGCTAGTGGATATGCTACAACATCCATCACGAATTACACACATTTTTACCAACTAAGTAGTTACCAACAACGAAAAATTAACATAAATTATAATAGAATGAAATGAGTTACGTTGTAGATCAAAATTTACAACAAGGTTCACATTTTTTCGTGTTTTACGCCTCGTCGACGTCGACGTCATTAGAGGCGAAAGTGAATCGCATACAAGGAACGGAAAGAAATTCGGTCATGACCTGGAAGGAACCATGACAGCATTCGCTTTTGGTGATTCGGGAACCGATAGAAAACAGAAATCTTGTTGGCTGGTCGGAGATTTGAACCCTCGTCGTCCCGAATGCCAGGCCAGAGAATTACCGCTCACCCATCAGGTTCCGTACTCATATCTTTAAGATATTATAGTGTATTGTCACTTACTCTTTTACTTTGTAGACATATGACTGGACTAGTGTTCATGTCACTGCAAACACTCCGATCTTCACATCGCTAAACACGTAAAACTTCCGACGACAATATATATATATCACCACTCTGAGCTTACCAAAATGTAGTGAGATCATGTACTGGGAAACAGAGAGGACAGTATTTTCAAAGTCCGGGATATTTACAATACAATTTGATCGGCGGTACTGAAATAGCTGAAAACTGTAAATAGAAAAACAGATAAACAACAATAACCCACTTTTTCTCCACCAGAAATAGATGCTTAAAATGTCAAGTATACAAGATGTTTAATAAAAACGTCTTAAATGCATGTCGTCACGTACAGGACCAACCAGGACAGTATCAAAGAGCACGCGATTCCTTAAGCCGAAGGGCTAGACATGCATTGCCCTGGACGGGTGCCACATTGCGGAACTACTGTATTATTAACTCAGATAGCATGCGTTTACGACCCAGTGTTTATTAGGAATTTTTATATTAAATGCATACTATCACCACCTAAAATATTTTACACTTTTTTTTAACATCCTGTATAAACTACGCTTCGCTATTGGAAACTGCTGCGGCAGAAGTAGCGTCACATGTAAGTGACTTTGCTGCAATTTCGCAGTATAACAATTCGAGACAGAAACTTAAATAAGCATCTTACAGTAACAATACATTCAACCTCACATTTTATAGAGCTATCTCTATATATTTGGTTTGGTAACAGCGATCAACTGAAAAAACATGCTATTTTTACAAGGATAAAATTTCATTTATAATGCGCACACAAGCTACACACATTCTTACAATACTGTGATACTTCCCAAAGTAGCAATTATTCTTAGCCAAAGACGTGGAATTAGAGGTATCAGCACTAGTTGTATTAATGCTGTCTCCACTGGCTTTGTTGGAAGGAATATTGTGAATGAAGCTGACGCATGATGTATTCAACTATGTTGATAGCGACAGTTAAGAGTACGACACTAGGTCTGGCTCTTCATTCACGCTTCCAGTTATCTGATATGCATAGCTTGAACTAGGGGTGTCCACTTAGAAAGTACATAGATGTTTTTATTCGATGTAAAACATCGGAACCCTACATCGATGAATTTCGATGCATCGCTTAAAAACATCGATGTTTTTTCAACGTCGAATACTTTTATGTTTTTCTTACCATAACAATTGCAAACCAACAATATGAGTCGGTAAATGTCGTTTAATTTATCTGTTCCTTTAAAATCGCCAAGAGAAAATGTGACAATAGTTTGATATTCACCATTTCCACTTGAACGCAGATAGTCCATTGTCTTTCGTTTGGTCCGTGTGAACACAGAGTAACACTATACCAGCAGAGTAGTGCTGTATCTATAATGATGTGTTTAAATTTATGTTTTTTTTTTTGTTTATGGCTTTACGCCTCGTTGACGTTGAGGTCATTAGAGACGAAAAAAGAGTGGGGGCAAGGAACGGGAAGGAATTCGGCCAAGGCCTTTTGAAGGAAGCATCCCGGCATTCAGCTAGAGTGGTTTGGGAAAACCATGAAAAACCCAAATCTGGATGCCCTAATGGGGATTCGAACCGGCGTCCTCCCTAATGCGATGCCAGAGCGTTACAGTTCACCCAACATTAAAAAATTAATTTTGTGCTCTGTGTGTTGCTTAAGTAGTGTTGTAAGAGTGAGGTATAGCTTTTTGAGTGAGACAGAAACTACAGATTAACAGAAATATTTTATTACGATACCAGACCATTACAATAAAAAACCAGTACGAGTTAACCTATGAAATTTATTTTATTCATTCACTCATACGGACAGGATAGCCAAACACAAGAAAAATTCATGTTAACCGTTGTTATGTCGCGCTAGTTGCTCACAGGTGTCACCTCCTGTTAATGACAATTATTGCAAACTGAAATAATCTAATTTAATCGTTAATAAATTTAGTGATCTTAACGTTTATTTCTATTATTTTTGTCATTATTAGCCAGAGTTACTTTTGTAGTGATTCGATGTTTTTATAAAAAAATCGATGCATCGAATAGAAAAAATCTTTGTCAAAACATCGAATCAATCCGATGTATCGTACGGTAAACATGGAATGGATACGATGCATCGATGTTTATTTAATATCCATAGTTTGAACATAATATATCCTGTGACTCTGCTAAGATATTTAGCTGATGCGTTGCACGCTGTCCTTCAGTATTAAAATGAACTTTAAACGTGGAAATTAATATAGACAGCGTTACAAAAAATAGATGTGACAAGTAGCCTTCTGGTTGGATGATGTCGGGACAAAGAGACAGTATTCAGGACAGGATGCCCCGGACTCTGAACGAAATTCCAGCCGGCGGGTGGCCAAAGGAAGTGCTCCAGATGGCGAGTGGGGAGAGGTCTCTGTCAGTATCTCTCACTGCTCCAGAGCTGTCGTCTCGTCCACCGACTCTGTCCCAGGAACCAGGGATCATCTGTTTGAGGTCGATCCTATAACCTCTCCTTCCATAAATCTTGCTTTGTATATACGAAGTATAACATGAACCCTTCCATCGTTATACAGTTGTCGCGTAAAACTATGCCAACATAGAAATGCCATGTGTGGAAAAACTTAAAACTCTGTTGCCATATCATTGAGGGAGAATTATAATTCATTAGAATAATATTAATAAATGCGAAAGTAACTCTGTCTGTTTGTTAAATTTTCACGGCTAAACTGATCTTGGAGAAATTGATAAGGAGATATTAAGTATCATTAGGAAAGCCACAGGATACTTTTTTTCAGGATATAATGCTATGTTTTGTCATTAAAATTTTTGAAAACTAATCCGATCTGTGACAGACAGACGGATAGCGTGTTCAAGTCTCTGTAAAGTTGATATCAGTCACGCAGGCTTTGTTTCTCTCGCAGTCAGTTTGTGAAAAACCCTTTAGCTAATTTTGAAGCTTTATATTTTGAATTCTAGCAACAAAATTCCCAAGTCCACCCGTACAAAAGTCGCGGAGTAACAGTTAGCTGATGTCTTATTGAATGTCACATTGGAGTACATAAAGAGACTTAACATTGTAAAAGAAATACTCTTGTATATTACATGTAAAAGTGTTAAATGCAACTAATATTGATCGATAAATAAAATACGTCTTGCTAAGCGAACTATTTAAGCACCATTTTCAAATAGTTAGACAGGAATGTTGCAACTACTTCCCCCTACTCAACTCCTTAACGTAGAATTCAAACGAGAATAGTTCGGTAGCTTTATCGCTAAATGTGTTTCTGTTATTATGTATCCAAATTTGTCCACGCATTTCGGTCACTTAAGCTTGAGGATACCAGCTCAGAAATTTAAAGAGATTTAAGAAGATATAGTTACACCCTTTACACTTTCCTGACCAATAGCTATTAATTAATCCGAACCGAATAACTATAAAGAAAGAGTAAGTACCCAATTCTTTGCATGCTAGTGGCTCTCAGGTAAACTGTCTGTAGCTCAAAATGTAACAGATAAGAAACTGACAGACTGCCCAAGGGCTGCCGAATATCGCAGAGAACTGCATAGCAGCGTACAGAGGTTGTAGGGCTGCCAGGCTGCAAGCAACGGTGCTGTGCGCAGGTGAGCAGGGCAAAAACTGAACTCGGACTCAACTGCCAGACGCAGCAGAAAACAACCACAAAAACTGACGCCGCTCGAACCGGTCCGCTATGGGAACGGATCGCAAGACACGAACTAGGCAATATCTGACAGTTTCGGGGCTCCATTCTACACCCACAGCAATGCTTAACGGTTTGGTCACTAGTTTGCTCGGTTTCCCTAAGTAATACAACTTGCTATATCCATTAGGGATAACAATGAGCGCTTCAGGTGTGACATAATCCGTATATCAGATATATTACCAATATTGCATCAAAGCACTGAAGGAACGGAATTTGATATATTCTAACCAAATAACTCCACAACTATACGTAAAGATGTTACTTGTGTTTTAATGCAGCGATATGGGAAAAAATTTGTTATCTATATACGGCTTCCTTTCTGTTTAAATCTGTGATACTAGATTTTTCGTGACGCAACGCAAAAAAATGGAAGTTATAGAAATAGGTGCATGTCTTTGGAGCGTAAATTTTAACTTACCTGACGATAAAATCTATAACCTTTATTCATCTTGAGTAACATTCTCATTTACGAACAGAATCTGACAATAAAGACTCTCAACACAACAACCGATCTAGTAATCGCATTTATAGCCCACAATTTAAATGACAAGTAAATACACTCTACACTTAAAAAGAAAAAAAATGCCGACAGTATTGTTACGTTTCTGTTTTACGTTCCGTACTCTTCTTCAAAAAATTCCTTACGCACTATCATTTACAAAAAGAAGGTAGCAGAAGCTACGTATTCAAATGATACTGTAGAACGTTGTTTACTGTCCCATTTCTCTAGGCTTTGATGTTAGATACATTTTAATAGAACCGATAGTAATGTGTTAAAAATTGTTTTATTCGGTTTCGATAGTAAATTACGTATCTCATCTTCTGACTCCTTTGTTTTTCATTATACGTTATACACATATCACTCTCCTTATAACTGATTCTATTTGATGCTTTAACCATCCTCAGCATAAACCTCGGGGCTGGCCGCCACCGAGAGCCTAGAGGTTAGAGTGTTGACCTCTGGTTGCAGACGTGAGGCCTACGGCATCAAATTGATTACGGCTTGTCCTATCATTACTCCCATCAATACTTAGACCAGAGAAGTATAATACATACCCTGAACCACTCCCCACTCTTCCGCCCTCCTTTCGGAGGCCGTTGGCATGCAGTGGGTGACTCCTTATACCGGGAATCTTTCAGTCGCCAGAGCCTCGTCAGTGCAAACAGGGTGCACCACGTAAAGGAGAGGTTGACATTTGGTTGGAAAAGGCTAGTATAGTCTCTTCTAAACCTTTACACCCCAATACATACATACAAAACAAAATTATTTCAACCCTCTCATTTTCATACGTTACTTTCGTATAATCGTTTAATTAATTCAGTCAGTATTTCCTGACATTTATTCTTATTAAGGAAGTTTCTCCTGGCACTTGTAGGAAGTCACCTATATTCGCGAACAAGTGACGTTGTTATTTTTTTTTTCTATTTTAGCCTATATGGTAGGATGGGTCCTCGTATTTTAAGCAAACATTAAAAAAGATTAGACGTTGATGATGCTCGCCATACCCCATGCTCGCCATGGAGGTAGTGTATTGGGAGATTTAATGGGGGTGGCTTCTCTTTGTCTTCACCAGTGATGCAAGTGTACGTAAGTGATATTATTAATGTGGATAATGTGATGCGTTTGCCGGGATGCTTCCTTCAAAAGGCCATGACCGAATTCCCTCCCGTTCCTAGTCCTCTCAGTCCCCTCCCGCCTCTAATGACCTCGACATCGACGAGGCGTAAAGCCATAAGTAAAAAAAGTGTGATGGGTTTGCGTTCAGTATATATATATATATATATATATATATATATATATATAATATATTTACTATATTGCTTTTCGCCTCGTCGACGACTAAGGACATTAGAGGCAGGATGGGACTGGGGACAAGGAACGGGAAGGAATTCGGCCATGGACTTTTTTGAAGGAACCATCCGGGCATTCGCCTTGAGTGATTTGGGGGAACCATGGAAAACCCAAATCTGGATGCACGGACGGGGATTCGAATCCGCGTCCTCCCGAATGCGAGGCCAGATCGTTAACCGTTCACGTATTACGATCGGTAACGCGTTCAGTATAGTGTGTTGCTTGCGTTTTGAATGAATCAATATGAAGGGCGAGAGAGACTGAAACCCCCAGCAGGCCCGTTCACACCTACTCTTCCGAAAGACACCAGGTGGGCTGGTAAGCTTAACGTTCCCGTCAACAGTGTCGTGTGCCCTCACTCCATACGCACTGCGGAGTGGTTTCTCATTTAACTCAGGGTACGAGCTGGTCATTGGGATCATCTCTCCTACCATGCCGGCCAATTTCTTCCACAATCAGGACTCCACGGCCTGAACATACGGATCTGGCTCGTTAGATAATATTTTCAATTCTTAGCTTCAGGTTATGATGGTATTCCTTATCTGTAGATCGTCTTTTTATGCATGTGCTTATGTATCGACATTTGCATAAGATCCTACCTGTAAAACATACGGATCACAGCTATATCCATTGACAAGTCTGAATTTATGGCCTTATATTATCTAATTTGTGTTTCCAGCTGAAACTTTACAACTTCTTTACCTCATATCGGTCATTATGACCCAATTTTGTGCAGCCATTGATAAATATCTTCAGTTTCCAAACATAACAAAACTCAGATATTACTTAAAGAAATGGCTGTATTTACAGCTCGTTAACTGCCACACACAGTGCAAGGACACGCTTCATTATCTGGAACACTTACACATCATTCACTATTTTTATATTGATGAGTTGAAGAAACGAAAGCGGATAAACAGGAGATTGTTAAAATATTTAAGAGTTCCACTTCAAATTATTGATAACATTTTACTGCAACAGGAAACTTGTTGAAGGAATTAAACCTGAAATAGTAAAACTGCAATCCGCAATTTTTTATGCTCTCGTCGACCATGTAGTTTATCACAAAATTGAGAAGAATTCATGACGAGTATTTTAAAAGTGCGTCTAACTGTAAATGATACCACGATAGAAACAAAGGAATAGAACAATAAAAAATGAGACGCATGTTTTTTATGACCTCACACTTTTATCGTGAAATATGATTGACAATATAATGCTTCTTAAAGAAATAATACTGTAAAAAATAAGTGATTGAAAGTTAGCAGCTATATATCTGAACCATATACACATTTAATAGACGCTCACAATACTAGTGGGATTATTATTACATATACGTAAAGTCCTTTAGAAAACGCCAGTTATAATTAATTCATTCCCTGTGCTATATATATTTGCAAATTCTTTTACAGAGTGCAACGGATTACTGAAACAGTCTGTGTTAGCGATATTTTTAGAGGTAATCGGATGAAAAGATTCTTCACGAGAGCTTAGTCGATGAAGAGCAACTGTATAATTGAGAGAGGGGAAGCAAGGTTTTATGAGGGACGACTGAGAGACAGCGCAACGGAAGAACGGTAGAACATCCTGAGGCGAGGTGTAAAGAAAAACAGGGACAGCGCGGGCCGTGGGAAGAACCATCGCGCGGCTGCAATTAAACGGCAGCACCACTCCACGTGGACAAAGGGGCGCCAGAAAAACCTCACCGAGGAGCTCGCCAAGACAACGAGAAGCGGCGCAAAAACACGGCGCATTATCGCCTCGGCATATGCATATCCACGCTCACCTCCGTACCTGGCAGACGACCACCAAAAAAACGGCGCCAGCCTCCCCGCCGCTGCCTGTTTATAATTATCCGCGAGGCCCGCTAGGACATGGGCAGCGCAGAGGATGGCAAAAACAGCGGCCGTGTAGGTCGGGTGGCGGGGATAGGAGCAGGGGTCGCATTTTTTTCGCACAAGTGAAAGGGTCTGCATCCCCTAAGCGGCGCTCACAGTTCGCCAATAGCGACGTGGCCTCGCTCGGTTTGTTTCCTCCCGACCAATGAAACCGCTTCCCTCCCTAACCCACCCCAAGGAGGGGCCGTTCGAACCTCTTGGTCCCCACTCCCACTTTTTAAATATCGCCAGGGGATTTGCAGCGTTGTTCAGACAATAGTTTTTACCCCCTTCCAGGGGTCCCCCGGCCCCCGCCAACATGGCTTTCAGGCGTGCTAGCCACGGGCTCTTTTAAATTACCGCGGGCTTCCCCTCGCCGGGCAACACTATTCACTCTCTGCCTTTGTGCAGACGGGCTCTGCGTTTTGTTTCTCGCAGACTGATGTTGCATGTGATGCCAAACTATTCATCGGCTACCTCCCGTAACGACGGACGTGGCTATTTTTTGTGAGCGATTACTGAAACGGTCTGGCCACGAGGGCTGCTTTAGGATGTGAGACAAACAAAAATGTAACGTTCAGTATTTGGTGCTGCAACGGTCATGATGTTAATTTCACACATATGCTTCCGCTTTTAACATTTTATGCAGTAATAATGATGAAAACAAGTCTTATACAACATTTACTATTAATATTTTGTGTAGCAACAGTGGTGACATTAATTGAATCTATAAGTAAGAACTGTTTGTCTGTTACCGTTTCTTGCAGGTATAATTACGAAATCATTTTGACATTAAAATCGTTAATTTTAGATGTTTGTTATAACGTGTAGTACCTGATGTTAAGAAGTTGGATAAATTAATTTAATATATACTTGAAAATATTTAGTGCAGTAATAATAATAATAATAAATTCCTTACCAATCGTAACAAAACGTGCAATTGGACATACACACACAATCACGCGCGCGCATAATGGTGGAAAGGAATCAAAGGCAGAAAATAATAAAGACAAAAACACCCGACATTAACATCTTTTAAAGAAATCGTATCTCAGTCCAACGTAAAAATTTGGAGTAGTTCAGTTAAGAAAGGATAAAAAAAATACGAGATGTGGCATTTTGAGTTACAAAATAACAAATTATACCTGCGTTCAATGTTTCACTTTTTGATCACATAGAGAATGGTGTGATAGCACAGTATAAATTTGATAACTTATTTCGTTGTTGTTACAGTGCAGATAACGAAGCATATGTTCTGTGACTTTGGTTTCGACACTAACTTTCCATACATGTTAAGATATACGGAAAAAAAAAAAAAAACAGCTTCAGAGGCTCAACTATTCTGAAGGTCATACAACTTGGGCTGAACACGTCAACAACCTAGAATGCAGCTACAGATATTTGATTCCTTTGCCATTACACTCATTTCCCTCGATCTGAAGGCTTCAGTAAATACTTGTGAAACTGACCTATTTTTAAATCCTTAGGTATTTAATTTATCGTCACAGTACTTAACATAACAGAATCGAATTTGATACACGAACGCATGTCTTTCAAGCATATTTTTTTGGATGTAGAATATGCTACGTTACGCTTATAATAATTCATTAATAATGAAGTGTGAATTTCTGGGAGCGACTTCTGTGCTCGTACGAATAATTAAATGCATTATCCACATTTCCACTACAGATTGAATTTGTTCGGAGCTAATGTTCTCGTCTAAATAATCCATATAATTAGCGCAGGATGTTATACTACTAAATGACACAGGCTATGATGGATAAATTCGTATGGTGTTTGTATAAGCTAAAAGACAAGGATCATTCTGCCAACATTGGTAAGTAGAAGATATAGCAGATCTATCTCATTAATACTTCGCGCGATGTTAGAGCTTCTTTCTGACAGAGAATGATTAAGTGGTTCACATAAAAATGAAAGCATTCTTAGTTTCTTCACAAGTAATCTGTGAAGCGCTGTTCTTTTTTTTAAAAAAAACTTCTTCGGTTCTCGAGACATCCATCTACTGTTCCACTGAAAACGGAATTTCGATAACCCGCATACCATTCAGTTAAATTAGGATACGTACAGGGACCATTTAACGTGGTTTCCAAAGAAGTGAAGTAAACATTATTTTTGCTCTTCTTTTCCCATAGTTTGTTTTAAAATTAAAAGAATTTGTTATGGGAAGTGGTTAAGAGAGTTATATAAGCTTATTTTCGGTGATTTCTCTAAATGGTTATCTAGAGGACTACAGATAAAATGAAGTTCTAGTAATTTCTTCTGGACTAATCGAATAGTCGTAATTTGTCTCTAATTAATTTTTTTGTTACATCTTACTCTGAAAACTTGATACAATTGCATTTCTAAACATACTATAGCAGAGAGCGACTGCTCGCACGCTACCCAGCCAAGACGCGAGCAGTCAGACCCATCATTTGTACCGAAGTATGCTAGAAACCAGTTATAACTTCCGAACAACATTCAAAAAAGATTTTAATTTTTAGACACAATATGTAAATTAGGTTCATCGAATAAGTAGTTGCTACAAGAAGCTTCAATGGCCGCTAGTAAACTTAGTTTGACTTCACAAATCAAAGGTTTGTTGGATCCTTCAAAAGGAAGCATACTAACATAAGGCAGTGTGGTAGAAATACGAGGGCCAGATACATTCCTTCGGGACCTAAAGCATGACGTGTAATCAGAACCACGAATGAATTTAATTGTGATAGACATATACGAAGCAAAATTCGCAGAGGTTAAGGTCGGAACAGATAACCATGAAAAATCCGTTTCATACGTACATGAAATCTACGGTAAGCAGAAGCTATACCCATCAGCTTAACCGCCGTTCGCAAGCTATCCTAATTCTGTATAAAATCTATCATAAAACATTTGAGAAAGGTAAATGGCAAAGGAAAGTTAGAGAGACGTCTAGAACGAAACAATGATATCAAATATTCAGAAAAGTAATTTCAACAAGACATTTATCTACCTCGTTCGCTGCGTCACACTTAAATAAAACAGCAACAATATAACAAATATTTAATCGCCGTAATGCCTAATGTGATTACTATTAACATTAGGCTTCTTCGCGCGTCGAGGCGCTTTGCTCATAGCCACACATAATACAACGGAGTCTTGAAGAATGAACCAAAAAATTATTTTGATACGTTTTTCCCTGGTAATAATTTGCTGTAAAAATATTTATTTGTAATATTCCTAACATATTCATTTATTGGTACTACATAATGAAACTGAAGGTACCTATTGTTGCATTTTTGTGTGACTCACATGATCTCTATAGCAGTCCCACTTTAACATTTCATTACGTTGACAGTCTCGCCATTTTAATTTTATGCTTTGAAACCTAAACTCGAATCGTACGAATGTCAGCAAATTGCCGTCAGGAATAATGGATTTGCAAGAGCCTCGTACGCGGTTCCTCGCTCCCAGTACTGGCTGGAGCCACGGAGGTGCGCGGGAGGAAAGTTGGCTCACAGTTCCTAATCACCAGGTCGTAGTCGAAACGCCTCTGGACGGAGTACATAAGACATTGTCGATGGTGATTCGTCTCTCAGATTTGGATGTAAAGTTCGGCGACACCATTGGAAGAGCAGATCAGTGGGCCATCATCGGGTTTCACCGTTCCCGTTCTTCATTTTGACGAAACGACAAAAACACACTACACTTAACACTGAACTTAACGCTATACTTACTGTACTTACTATACTTAACGCTGAATAAACGAATTGGCAGTCTTATGTGACAAACATTGGTCTAGTACGCCGCCTCCTGAGGGTTGCGAATCGTAAGTACCCACCACGTCGATACCCTGGCAGTAACACAGGTTACCGTTTCGAATCAGGCCTATTGCATGGGTGGTTTTAATCAAATGATATGGGTATCTGGGGTTGTCCTTCACTTTGGTTGTAAGAAACGCTTCGATATATACACCATGCTGGGTGTATCACTTAGTATAATTTGAAGGTTAAAGTAGTATAACGCAGCGATATCTGATGCATTCATCAGCTTTGTTTCTACTTTTCATTGTTAGATGAATTAATTTTATTTAATTTTTTATTAAACGATTATACCAATTTTAAAAGTAATAGGCAAAAAATGTTCTGAATGGCACAACAAGTCCTCAAATAATTTCCCCATTTCTCCAGCTAAATCCTACATCGGTCACAAAAACGCAAAACAAAACAATTCCGCAGGTACTGTACCGCTGGGAATCATAACTGTTTTGCTGGCAGCGTCTCCTGAAAGCAGTCGGCAAGTTCACGCTCCAGTTGTAGAAACTAGTCGCAGGACCGTGCGAACGGAAACAGCAGATAATAACCTATCGCAAGTCACAATGCTCAAATCGGGACTCAGTTCAACGTTGCTCAGAAACCAGCTCTTCCATGAAGTTTAGCCGTCTTTGAGCGCAGTATATCTTGTTTGCCTTGACTGAGCCCAGTAGATGAACGCCAACGATTAGGTCCGGCATTTTGGAAAGCATGGGTACATGTCCCGGTCCAGCTATCCATATTTCGGTTCTCCATGGTCTCCCGAAATCACTCCACACGAATGACGGAATGGTTACTTCAAAAGACCATAGCTGAATTCTTATCCTTCCCTAGTCCACAGACCTCTCTTACCCCTAATGACATCGAAGTGGTAAAACTGGAAGCAAACAAAAAAAAAAAAACGCACTGATGTATTTTAGGAGACTAATAGGAACGACGAAATGAAATGGCGGTAATAAAACTCTACGGTCAGGTTTATAGTTAGAACATTTTAAATTTTAAAATGGCGTCGCAGACAAGACATCTCTGCAAACGTGCAGCAAATCCACTTCTACTACATAGCGCATTGGTCAGTGATCATTAATAACAGACACGGAACATGCCGAGGAAACGAAACGCTAAAGAACTTCCGCTTCTTCTAGAACGTTCCGTTCTTTGATAGCGTTGCTGTGAAATGTAGAAATATTTCTTTTAGATGGAGCATGTACGTTACAATGACTGTTCTGACTGTTCTAAACATCTGCCGAAGAAACCGCCTGATAGCAATCTCCATCTCATCATTTACCCTGGGTCAATTCTAGCTGATAACCTTCACAAATTAAGAGTATTCAATGACAAACATCTTATTCTCTCCACCAATAAGAATTGTTTTAAATTTTATTTGAATTATTTATTCGCAAAGATTATTATTAACCGAGAATAATTGGTTTCTATGAGACCGAGCGTGGTGGGTGAACGGTTAACGTTCTGGCCTCGCATTCGGGAGGACGCGGGTTAGAATCCCCGTCCGGGCATCTAGATTTGGGTTTTCCATGGTTTCCCCAAATCACTCCAGGCGAATACCGGGATGCTTTATTCAAAAAGGCCATGGCCAAATTCCTTCCCGTTCCTTGCCCCAGTCATATCCCGCCTCTAAAGACTTTAGCCGGCGACGAGGCGTTAAAAAAAAATTAAAAAAAAAGTTTCTATATCGTAGTTGATAACTTGATATGTATTAATTAAACAAGTGACATTTATTTAAGTAACAGTAGATTACATATTGTAGGTAACTGTCTTACTACATAACTCTGTGCCACACAACCGCCTTTTAGCGAAGCTTCGAGCGTACGGTATATCGGATCAGCTTTGTAAATGGATAAAGGATTTTCTAACTGGGAGGTCGCAGTATGTTGTCGCTGAAGGAGAAAGTTCTTCTAATCTAGATGTTACATCGGGTGTACCTCAAGGAAGTGTAATAGAACCACTTCTTTTCTTAATTTTTATAAACGATCTCGGAGACAAATTGAAAAGCATTTTTAGATTGTTTGCTGATGATGCGGTTATTTATAGGGAAGTAAGAAATTTGGCCGATTGCTTAGAAATTCAGCGCGATCTGGATGTTATTTTGGCTTGGTGCGCTGAGTGGCAACTTACTCTAAATTGTAAACAGTGCAAGACAATGAGCATAACAAACAAAAAGAATCCGATTGTTCAGAAATACGAGGTAAACAGTTCAGTTATTGATATGGTCGATTCTATGAAATATTTGGGAGTAACAGTACAAAGGAACATGAAATGGGACATACATATTAATTCGTTAGTAGGTAGAGCAAATTCTAGGCTGCGATACATAGGTCGAATCTTGAAAAATTGTAATGAACAAACAAAGGAGATAGCGTACAAATCTCTTGTGCGTCCACATTTGGATTATTGCTGTGCCATTTGGAACCCGTTTCGTAAAGGATTGATCGAAAGCATAGAGAAAGTACAGAGAAGAGCCGCTCGATTCGTGACCGCTTGCTACAGTCCTTATGAAAGCGTCACAGAACTGATTAGTAGATTAGGTTGGGAGTCTCTGGTAGATAGACGACACACGTTTCGTTTAAACTTATTGGAAAACATACGTACTCCCACTTTCACTTTTGAGTGTAGTGAAATACTTTCTCCACCAACCTATTTGAGTCGGAAGGACAGGAAAGATAAAATTAGAGAAATAAGGTGCCGGACTGATTCTTATATGAATTCTTTTTTCCCTCGTACCATTAGGGATTGGAATGCACAGCAAAGAGGTTAGCTTTGGTGCTGAGCACCCTCTGCCACCCACAATTTTGTGAATTGCAGAGTATATACGTAGATGTAGATGATGTAGACATTGAACAACGAAATATTCAATAACAGCCACCTTGCACAGAGTTTTGAATTATATGTTGTAATGAACGTCATAGCAATGTGACTCACAGAATACGTTTTTGTGGCGAACGTGACATATTTGCTGGCTCTGGGAATGTTGGAGTGAAGTAGTTCACTGTGTACTGCGAGCGTTGGAAAGACCCGTACTGATGTGTTCTGACTTTCACCCACAGATCTGCCGCCGAATGTTCCAAGTGTTGCAATGCAAGACAGAGAGAGGGGATATTCGAACAGCCAATAATATAATTTTAGTTTGAGATACTGTTGTTGGTTATAAATGTTAACATGAGCAGAGGAGGAGATTGTTTGCTGAAGGGACCAGTTGGAGTGCGAGCACCGAGGTAGGGCCCCAGAGAGTCGGATAGAGGTTTCTTGGTTGGTGGATGTGTTTGGACATCTGCTCTGGTTGAACAGCCGACGTGACCGGAGCTTCTGGTAAGGCCGGTCGACTACCATCACCTGGGACGAGCTGTGGGTATGTTGTGTCGACACTGCGGGTTCAACGAACAATGCGATATATCTATACTCACCAGTGAAGGACTATTAGCAATAATTTTCCACCTGTGCATTGGGCCTGAAACACGTTAATTCTTTTCACTGAGACTTTATCCGGACCAATCAATTAACTCTGTTTTCAAACTGTTTCCGTTACTGCAAGGCAAATGTAATGAAACAATAAATCTGAATTATGTCGAACCTTTTGTCAAATAAATATTGTGAACTCTTTTCCTTTGATGTTTCTAAATGATGTATCATGTGGGTTGAAATCATAAATAATTGTAATCAACGCAAAAGTCTTAGCACTATGGTGCTCCGTACTGTATGACAAATAAGTCAAAATCAACCAAACCCCAAAGTAGTCATTTCAGTGTCTTCCATTCGCTCAAAGGAGAGTGTTTCTTATGATTTTTAAATTTTTTAAGGGAATATAATTTCGTTTGGCTGTTACAAAGAGATGAAACTTTGTTTATTTATTTTGATGCTTTTCCGCACCATCAAGCATCCACAAGATCCGGAGTGCAAGAAGGACATAACTTGAAAAACGTTTACTGCGTTACAAGGAAGATCAGAGAGGTGTTTTACTAGACCACCATACGTCCCGACATGTAATCAAGTCGTAATGTAACCTTCTCAAATTACAGTGCCTGGAGATAAAGAGAGCAACAACAATTATAATCATGTATGAATCATTTAATATGCAAATTTCAGCATTAATGACAGCCTCTTTGGTACTAAACAGGTTTTCTTGATCTCTGTATATGTATGCAAAGTATGTACGTACATAAAAAGCAGTCTATGTAACCGCAAATCAAGTTGCTCATCATTATCCATTTACACTGATCAAATACATCGTGAAAGTCAACTCTGAGCAAATTACAAAACGGTCCTGTCAGTAACTGTAAGAATACCAGCAACCGAATGATTGATTTTATTGAAATCTGATTTTCGGTAACTACGAATAAAATCAGCCGAATAGATGACAGTATCTGTGAAAATAATACCTAAGAGTAATTTACAACAGTTTAATCTATATTTATCAGTCACGTAAAATGTTAATACATCCATTATTTAGGTCAAATAATATTTTACAATTATACGAAGATATGTAAGTGTGAAAATCCACAGTTTCGTCCACAGTTTGTATATTAATGTGACGTCAATAAAATGAAGATCAGAAATATTAGAAATATTTTTCTTTCTCGATTTCGACTAAACAGCATTTGCACTTAAAGCAGCTACAATCAGAATACAGATGGCATAACACGGTTAGGCAAATAGTGCAAATCGCAAGAACTGCATAAAACTCGGAAACGTCCTGTATTGGGGGAGGGAGGTAAGGTGAAAGAAGATATTTCAAGTAAAAAGAATTCATGTTTGGAAAGACACTTAAAAATCAACTGCAACATGTTATTTAAGAAACTAGTAGCGAGTTCCTGTAAAGGGAAATTGAGAACAATACATCTGTAAAACAACTATCAGGCAGCCAAGTGTTGACCGAGCGTGGTGTGTGATCGGTAATGCTCTGGCCTCGCATTCGGTACGACGTGGGTTCGAATCCCCGTCCAGGCACCGAGATTTGGGTTTTGTATATCACTCCCAGCAAATGCCGGCATGCTTCCTTCAAAAGGCCATGGCAGAATTCCTGCCTATTCCTAGCCCCTCCCACCTACGCGCCTATAATGACCTCGCCGTCGACGAGGGTAAATCCATAAAAAACAGCAAGTGTTTGGATATAACATTAAGATTTTTGATGACAGTACTTGATCCTAATATCTAGATGAATTAAATTTCCTGTACTCTTAATAATCGAATAACACCTTTGAGTTCTGCCGCACATTTACAATCTGCCGTATCAACCTGACCTGTTACTCCCATCGTGAAGGGATCTGTTGGGGAAGACTGCAGCTTTAAAAGATAATGTTTGTTATGGACTGCTCAGCGCTCAGAGAGAACAACTGAATACGCTGCTAAGGCGATTAGAGCAGAATGGATGGAGGTAGGATTCCGCACATACGTACGAAACATAAGCGCAAGAGTGGAGGTAATGTGCCTAACAACACTTTTCCCTGGGACTCGTATGGTAGCTGATTGAGGAGATCTCTTGAGCGATGGATCACATGAACTGAAATTAGGAAGTTGAGCAAACTGTGGATAGCCGTGTCGATGGTTTGATTCGAATCTTCTTTCTGTATTCTAATGTGTAAAGATAATTTCGCCTCTGTTTGCCGGAATACGAACACGGGAAGATGTCGCAGTATTTAGTTTTATACCGTACTGCGTTAGACACAAAATGGTCCTTAGATCTTCGCAGAAAGAAGATCTGTGGTCTAAAAATTTGCTATCGGCAAACTGCGAAACATTATACTTTAAAATCTTCAAATAATGAACACTTTCTGGATATAAATATGTTTCTTACAACATTCCGTATATTGTGAGGATTAAGATTTTCCCGGCCTATGGCTGACAAGAATTCTTCACGGGTATTGTGCCGGATAATTTCTTCTTTGTGGAAAGAAGGAATTATCCTGCAGAAAACCCGTGAAGAATTCTTGTCATTCCGTATATTATAATTTGTGAATGGGCCCTATCGGATCATGCAAAGCCTTGATTCTCATTCAGTTAAGAATTTTTCCAGTATTTCCTCTGGAAGGATAGAACCGAGAAATGTCAATTCCTGGAGCAACGGCGGAGCATAAGTGTTGTCATCTGTCTGCGATTCATGTAACTTACGTTTCCTATAATATTTATTTTTGTGTGGTTTATGGGATGGGGATTGTTGGACGTCCTGACACTCGCTTAGGTGGCTGGACGGCCAGTACGCGGGTCCAGGACTAGGAAGTGGTCCCGTTGCACCTCACAGATCCACTGTGGTGATGCCTTCGCGTGCGCATCCACATTGGCGGGTCAATACTGTATATTTATTTATAATACATAATAGGAAAAATAACAAATACTCAATTCTAAAGCGCAGTCTTGTGTCGTGGCAGCTATTTGCTGGAAAAGCACCATAACCGTCACAAGACGTACTGTGAAATGGAAGCAGATCTGTGGGTTGATTTCTATATCATTTAAATTGATCTTTTGCGGCTTCTCGGGGTGGTCGGAAAGGAAAAATATGATTCAAGCAATTTTTTTCCTGCTTTACGCTTCGACGATGTCGGGATCAATAGAGACGGTAAAGGACTAGGTGCAAGGAACGAGGAGTAATTCAGCCATAGTCGTTTGAAGGAATCATCTCGGCATTCGCCAGGAATGATTTCAATGATTCCTCGAAATCATGGTAAACAGAAATCTGGATGGCTGGACGGGGATTCGAACCATGCAAATGCCAAGCACGAGAGTTACTACCCACCCACCGGGTTTGTAAGTGGTCTTGTGCACCTGAATGCAGATCGCAGAGAAGTGTGCTCAGTTAGAAAAATATCCAATCTCTTTATTTTCTTTTACTTGTTTCACGTTTTCTATTACGATCCCAGTGTGGAATGATGTACGATGCGTGATAAAGAAAAGGTTTGAGTACGTAAGTACGAGTTGTACGTTTGACCCTTAACCTGCGATCTGACTCGTTCATCCCAAGGAATTTGAGCGCATAATAATGTAATAGAAAGAGTTGGAGAAACTGTGCCAAAGTAAGGAGGATAAAACTCAGTTGTTGCGTACCACTTATTGTTAATTCTTGAGGCGCCCCGGGCGGGTCTCGAAGCGCAGTTCACACGGCCCGGCCGGCGCGGCGCGGTGTGGAGCAGGTTTCCAGTGGTATCGGGGCCGCCTCTCGTGGGAACGTCACCTCGGACAGCACTCATTAAAATATCCACACCTCTGGGCCCGCCTTCGGCACCAGCCCCGTTCCAAATCTCTAAACAAGCTGTCTCTGACTCTCCCTTTGTTTCCGCATCAAGCAAAATTTAAGGAACCGGTTTGCATCGGGTTTCCACAGTTTGAAAGCTTATGGTCTGTAGGTTTATATATATATATATGTATATATATATATTTAAAAAATCCGTCTGCATGCGAATGATGTGATGAATTTTATTTATTCCCTTGACGCGTTTCGCCCTTATGGTGTAGGGCGTCATCAGCGGAGGTATGGTGATAATCTTCATACCATAAGGAAGAAACGAGTCTGGGGGATAAATAAAATTCACCACAACAGTTCTTTGTAGACGGCTTCTAATTTATTGATCAGCAACTACGGAATTGGCCTATTACTAGATTTGTACTTATGGCCTAGTTTAGAGTGTGCAGTATATCTTATCGCTCTATATTAGCGGTGGTCCTAGCAAGAAATGATATTCTGTTCTCAACCAAAACATATAGGCGTCAAAGATCACATTGCATCTAAGATAATCATTTCTTGATCTCAAAAGATATCTACGTACCGTGGTTATTTTTCTTCAGTTTTCTGGAACATAGTATGTTAGAATACACGGAAAACGTAAATCAAACCACTACATCTAAGATTAACATTAAAATAAATTGTGATATCTATTTGGCGGTAAATATTACAGCGTTACTACACTATAAATCTGCGTTTATGTATAACATTTCTTCTTCACATTAAAATACCTAATTTTGACGTAACTTCATAAATATTTGATAAGTTAATTTCTTAATTTTTCAAAATTAAATTACATTAAAAACGAAAATCAAATTCTTCCTAATATCTGGAGGAACACGGGAAATAAGAAAATAGGTAAAAGAAACCAAACTTCTTACACGACATTTCAGTTCTTTGTCTTCTCCGAAATAAATCGCTGCTTCAAAATGATCCACTTTAATGAAATGAATTGAAATAACCAGGAAATTTCAAATAAATAACTGCATTTGATTTTGTTTGAATTTATATTGTTAAAAGGAAAGGAAGTGTTACTGCGATGCCAGATAAAAAGCAATTGTGTGTTCAGGAAGTAACTGCACACAAATACTAAGGGCAGAGATAAAAAATTATAATGCAGGTCAAAGATATATGCGACGTTCGTTTAAATTTACATGTTGCTATTCGTTTATTTACGACGACTACATGCATAAATTCATGTAGGGAGAGGTGCATCTGATGATTACGATCTATTCTTTGTAACAGTTACTAGAATCAAGTCACAACATGACCTAAGAATTTTTTGACAGATAGTAAGAAAAAAGAAAGTTTATAAAAAAAACTCTGAGAAAGTTTTCATAAAAAGTAAGAAACCAGGAAATATATCAATCAAATAAATAACCGTTATTCGTCTTTTAAATTATTATTTCTATAGAAACTTTTTCATAAAAATACAAAAACGGAATGCAGAGATAAAAAAAATCACACACAACAATATAATGCAAGGCAGAGATGCGATGTTGGTTTTCTCACTGTGAATCTGCTTTAGTTATTTAGTGAATTCCGTTTACGTTCCATTTCTTGTTATGGAAGAAGTAGCGAAATAAAAACGAAGGGCAGAGTGGGAATCTATATTTATAAAGATGAATGTATGTATGTTTGTTTGTTTGTTCTTCATACAAATCCACAGTTTTCATCCAATCTCGATGAAACTTTGCACACTTATCCTTTGAAACAAGGAGAAAAATACTGTCTACATTTGGTTGAAAAATTATCTGTATAAATAATACATGTTGTCTCATAATTTCGAAATACTACTGAACGGCGATAGACAGACGCGTTGGATACGGAGGTCTCTCTACTGTTTTCCACGTAGCGGTCATGTAGCTCAGTGGCTAAAGTGCTGGCTTACTAATGTTTGGGTCATGGTCTCAGGTTCAAATCTCCATGGAGGCTAAGTTTTTTAAAAATTGTTTTTGATTGTAAGAGTCACGCTTGGGCCGTCGGTTATTCGGATTGAATGTTAAACTGTAGATATTCAAAGTTAGGGGTGCAATGCGAGGCAAATGATAGGTACTCTTGCAATACTGTAGGTGTACACTTTTTTATGTCATAATGATCCCTCAGGGGTTGTTCGCAGTCAGTGTGTGTGTGTGTGTGTGTGTGTGTGTGTGTGTGTGTGTGAACCGCAGTAATAATACTATAAATACGGAAGTAAGTCTCTGTCTTTTTGTTACGTTTTGACGACTAAATGGCTATATCGATACTGATGGAATTTGACAAGAAAATCTGTATGAAGGGCACAGGACATTTTTTCCAGTATGGTTAACTGTTGTAGTCACGAAATTTTGAGACCTTATCGAATGGTGACAGAAATATGTTGGAAATTGATTCTCTTCAAGAGACAGGTTCGACGGTAGAATGATATAGTGATAGCTTTCCTGTCATATTATGCCGACTCGGTGTTGTTTGGGACCAATCCTTCGTTACCAACAACTTTCTATATTCAATTCTGGCAAAAAAATTCTTAATCCACGCGTACGAAGTCGTGGGTACGAGCTAGTTTACTATATAGAAAGGTATTTTCTTATCACAATTTATGAGGTGGTTGTCGGAATTCACTTTAAAAGTGTTTCAGTAGCCAGGCACGATGCCCGTGTAACGGGCTTTACCCTAGTTAAAAATAAAATGGTAAACGCCTTACCCGACACATCAAAGGTCGTGCGGCTGAAGCAGCGAGAAAATGCTAGTATTCTCTAGTGTCACATACTATCTTAGAAAACAGTAAAACTCTCAAAGGTGTTCCGCCACACCACGTTACATTCAAAAAATCTTGTTATTCTGTAAACAAAGCAAATTAATGTAATTTAAAAACATATAGCGTTATCACAACAGGACTTAATCTTGTTTATGACACCACGACCATTCTCATTCAACTGTGCAGATCTATTTCCGTTTGCCTGGGGCTCACCGCAGTCACGAGGCTGTCGGAACCTCTTGCGTGGACAGTTTAGCGAAAAATATATTGCAATGGCCCGCAGTGAGGAACGAGTATATTTTTGCATAACAGCGTTCTGAAACAACAGTAGATGGTACTTTCCCTAGTGACAGTGACAGTTTATTTCCCTGCTTAGGACGATATACTGGGACTTAGAACTGAATACTTAGTTAGCATTCGTGTAAAGCTGCTCCAGACATTCAGTACAACTGCAGGAGGAACCATTTTTCAGCCTCTGCGTCACGGTTCTATATAACTTGTTATACCAGTATGTCTGACACATAGGCTGCTTTCCTTTCTCTGCACTTCACGAAAGTCCTTCAAGGGCAAAAATATTATTGTGAAAGAACGAGGAATAATGATGTAAGGGGCATTTGTGTCAAAGAATATAGAAGTTGTTGTTAACGCCAGTCTGCGCTACGTCACTGCCAATTTTTTTTGGAAGACATAATTGATGTGTCATACTCGTCTGTACTGATAACCATAAATTGTTTGCTAAGAAATAGGTTTGAGAAATTTTATCGTATTACTGAATGGCACAGATTGGAATTGTGATACTGAGATGTTAGTATCACCGAAAAGTCTTCAGTCTGTTCCAAAACAGCACCCTTCTTTCTTTTTCACATATCTGATAAGCTGCAGGAGTTTCTTTCCTTAAAACACAATCAGAACAAGGCATTTCTGAACTATTTTCGTAATACTTATTTATAATGGTATAAAATCTATGATACCAAGTTATTAGAATTCAAACTTTCTGATCTGTTAGGTCATTATACCGTGGTATCGCAGTTTTGTCACTTGAAAAGTTTTAAACGATTATAAGTAGTAACTCATTTTTAACTACACGAGGCTTCTGTAAGATTGTAAGTATGGCATTTCAGAACAGGATAAGAAACTTTCAGAGCAGGAAGAAAACAACAGGAAGATGGGTGAAATGATCAGGAAAATTGGCTCGGCCTACAGAGGTGGGAAGATGGTGGGAGTGGGGAAGTTGAAAAGGATGGTTGGACTGGCAACATTTTCTTGGGGAAATAGGGTAAATAGGAAGAAGGTGCCAAACACTTCAGAAAAAGGTTTGTCCTGTTACCAGAATCAGATGAGTAATAGTTTCTTGCAGATGCAGGGCTAGGTAAGGTCCATCAGGTATTTAGGAATAAAAGCGTGGAAGGAAACAGAATAATAAAAAAGGTTCTTCTGCTTTGTAGTAGCATGGGAGAGGTATAGGCCCCATTCCTTCAGGATCACAGGCTGCCAAGTCACAAGGTTCCCCCCCCCCAAATCTAGTGCAACATTAGGGCAGGTAATAGAGTATGTAGTAGTTTCTTTCACTAAGGTTTATAGTATGGTGATAGTGGGAGGTGCGGACGATAGTACGGAAACACAAGTTATAATATAAAGAGTGGTAAAGGAGGCAAAAAATCAAGAGGAAATATCTATTCCAAATCAGAAAATAAATAGAAGTACAGAACCCTACATACTATTATAGGGAGGTGAGGAATTTAAAGAGGTTGGTGAAAAGAGAACACAACATGGATAACATGCAGCAAGGCAGTAGGGAATACCTGAAACAACTAAACAGGGATTTGAAAGTAGCAAAGATGGAAGCTACTGATGGGTTTATATAAAATATTATGGTTCATGGGGACCACTAAACAATGCACCTAGAATTTTCTGTGCCTATGTTAGAAAATGGAGGGTAAGGTAAGATATCCAGACAATAGGATAAGACGTTACTGAGGATTTGAAAATGGCAGAGATATTGAGTGACTTGTTTAATGAGACAATGAGGGATTGCCATCCTGAAATGGGAGGGAGTAAATCACAGGAATAGAAATGAGCAAATTACAAATTTTGAAATAGATGCTCAGGAAATTACCAAGGAACTAAGAAAGTTAAAAAAGTATGGAAGGGCTGATGTAGGTAATATTAGTACAGATTTACCTATTAAAGATAACGGGACACGATAGTATGATTATCCTTGAAATATTATTTAGATTGAGTTCGAAGCCCTGCTGCTCACCGGAGAACTGAAAAAGAACGATAGTAGTACAGGTTTAAAAAGAAGGGGTTACTATACGTATGCAATAGGATCAAAGCGGGAGAAGACTGAACAGCTGCAGGGAGACCTGGACAGAATATATAAGTGGGTTGATCAACATGGAATGAAGTTAGATGTCAAGAAGTGTCAGCTTATTAGGTACACAGATCAAAAAAATAAAGGATGTTTATGATTGCAAGGTGGTGACAGAATTCTTGGCGAAGGTTTGAAGTGTAAATATCTCGGCATTATATTTGATAATAAACTCATCTGGGCAGGACGCCTTGGGCAGGTGGTAGGAAAATGTTACAAAAATCTTCATTTACCGGAGAGAGAGATGAGAGGGTATACCAGCGAAGTGAGGGATTTTGTCAGAATGTTGTAGTTTGGGACCAACATTTTTAGGAATTGGAGCGCGAACAAAGGAAAGCAGCTAGATTTGTTTGAGGAAATTATCGCAGTACCCAGACAGTATCTGCCATGACGAAGGAGCTGGATTGGAAGTAACTGGTAGATAGGAGGAAAATTAAGAGAGTGCTAAGAGTGAACAAGGTGTATGTTGATGATGAAGCTTGGACAGGTGTCAGTAGAGGAATTACGAATAGTGCGAGGAAGGGAAAAAATGACCATCAGCACACGTTGGCACTCTCGATCTCATGCATAAGGAAGTGAGGAAATTTTTTACTGTAGGTTTGGGAGTCAGGAATTGGATTAAATTACCACTGGAAGTGACGAAAACGGTGAAAATAGTTAAAGCATTTGAAATTAAAATTCATAAATGGAAAAAGTAGACGGACGTGGTAAATTTACACTTAGAATATATAACATAATAATAACAAGAAAGGGGTAAATAGGTGACTATGCAAATTTCCACCTGAGCATGCGTTCTATCGCAATTAAATTTATTCAGTTGAATTGAGTCGAGTTTGAAAAATGACTGCGACCTACAGCGTGAGCGTCTTGTGGACTGACGCTGGGGAAGGAGGGTGGCTCCACCCTCACTCGCCTTCAAAGAGAGAAGAACGCAGTGCGTCGCCGATCGATACGGGGCGCAGCCCACGGGGGTCGGCAAATATACTGTCTGCTCTCATACTGAAAAATTTATTTTGAAAAACACAAAAAATCGAGGCTTCAAAATAGTATGAAACTATTACTTAAGCACATGTCGCATTCGTGTTGTATCGTATAAAGTAAAAGTCGAATCAGGAATAAATACAGTAACCATGTTTTAAAAGCCATGTTATGTAAAACAGAGATACTTTATCATAAGAACTGATAACTGAAGAAAATGATATTACGAACTACTGAAATCACAAATAATATTTGAGGAAGTTTTCAAAAAGTACATGTGAGATACTAAAGATAAATGCCTGTGTGGTCATTACGACCTGGTGACAGGGTTTTACTGTCTGGGCAATTCACCCCTATCGTAGCAGGCTGAACTTAACCCGGTAATCCTACCGGTTATAGAGGATCTACAGTTTAACGTGGAACCCGATCCACGGAAACTTCATCGAATACTCCATATTGCACAGCAAGCTGTGCCAGAGGTGATGTCTTCGAACATCTGCGCCCAGACAGGGATTCAAAGGAGGAACATTTCGATCTCCAGTCTGACGCCTTAACCACTGAGCCACCAGACCACTGACATTTGAGAAAATGAAACTTCCACATGTTTCCCGCTGCCGTCTCGCTTGGTTGGGCCGCTGGTGGGAGCTGTATCCTGAGACTTATTGGAGAGCGGCAACTTTTCCAAGTGATCAAACTGCATGTCCTCCAGCCACAATGTTGCCTTCTCAATGACACAAACGTAACTGACCAATTCTTTTAATACAAGTCCTATTTTTTTTACAAGAGAACATTGGATGAAATGTGACCCAGCTGTAGAGTATGAGGACACCAATTCACCGACTAGAAACGTCTCTCACAAAACTAGCCAAATCGAACTAAAAGGAGAAAATTTTAGCCAGAATTTGCTCAAGCCAAGTCTAATATCAAACCTTCTTTGCCAGTCCTTTTCTAGTTAAACTCCCGCATAGCTGCTCATTATGACATCCTCTTTTTTTAAGCTATCTAAATCTGCCTTGGCTAGGGTGATATGTAAACTTAAAAAATAATAGTATATCATTTTAGACTGTGTACCCATGGATTTCGAACGAAGGCTGTTGGAAGTTACAGAAAACAGAGAAGTCAGAGAGGAAGCAATTAAAGTAAGTGAAGAAAGAAAGGCATAACATGTGAAGAGGTTCCACATTTTTCCCATGCTGCCGTACATCACGTTCATTTCAATGTCAGACAAAGTTTATTAGTCTTATCAACAAAAAGATATTTCTCGTCCATCAAATTTTCAAACACGTTTTCAGTGAAGTAGAAGGTGATTAAATAAATATTCGATGGAACATCGCATATTTATTTTATTTTCTTACTCTTACTAAAATAAATATGAATCAAAATGTATACAACAAAATTCATGATTTCCTCAAGCACAAGGAGACACCAACCAGCTTGTTTGAACTCCGACGGCTTTCTCCCCATAAAAGCAGTTAGCTGCACAGCATACTGGTTTCCTTACAGCAGCTCTACAGTTATCGTTTATTTCAGCACAAAAAAAACGAACGCCATCTTCTGAAAATTCTCACACAGCGGCAAGAGATTAGTTTTGGCAGCCCTCTCAACACTATCATTATCTGTCATTTAGCTCCGGGACACGAGGTTCCACGAGTTAAAAATAAGTAAAAAACTTCTTTATAGTTAAGTGAAATCCAAAGGATAAAAACGTTATTAGCTGTCCTAACCACTTTGCAAATGCTTCAAGAAGCGAAAGTCGCTTTTTATACTACCGAATCTGATCTGAGGCTAAATGTAAATTCTTCTGTTATCGTCAGCAGCGTCAGCTAAAAAATGCTTTACCCTTATGACTCCTGCTGTCAAATTACTTTCTTTTATTCTGATCCCCGCCAGTTAATAAACTAGAAAGTCGGCTGTACTGACCCAACGTGGAAGTTTCTAAAAAAAGTTACACAGAAATGTATGAGGATTGAAGGATAAAACTACTTAACTCAAACAAGTATATGAAGCTCCCAGCTTTTTAAAATGAGAAAAGCCATTGATACTGATACAAGAACATGAATTTTCATAAACCTATGAAAACATTTAATAGTCACAGCTAAAAGTTAATTGGAAGGCTGATTGATTTAAAAACAAGTTATTAATTACGATAAAATACCAAGTTTTATATTCCTTCATTCGCCTATTCTTAAGCTCTTCATCTAAGCTGCGACACGTGAGAAATAATAGGTTAACTGTAACTAAAACACTTTCAACAACATTAGAATGAGATTGGAAACTCTATCTATACAAAATAAACACACTGAATTAGTATTAATATTCTGTAATTGTAATCAAACAACTCATAAAGTATCTTTAGAATCACAGATATTTTGTGAATATATGTATGGTACATGCGGACTGTATAGAAATGAATTATATGGAAAATACATTAGTCAGATTATAATAGTGATTCAAATGACATAAATGCCTCTTTTCTCCTAGGGTCAAAAGAAAAAGTACTGAAGTCATAAATTATTTTACATTTTTGGTTGAATGAACAAACCCATTTCATTTAATCTCGGTCACTGAAAAAATCTTTGGACTAATACAGCGTTCCTTTGCCGCCAGGGAAGTAAAAACTGCCTGATGTACAGTAGTGTCCTGCTACACCCACTGTCACTTATACGAGTCGTTTAACCGGTTGTGGTGGGTGAGCGGTAACACTCTGGTCTCGCATTCGAGAGGACGCGGTTTCGAATCCCCATCCGGGCATCCAAATTTTGGTTTTCCATGGTTTCCCCAAATCACTCCTGGTGAATGACCGTATGGTTTCTTTAAAATTCCATCATCGAATTCCTCCCCGTGTCTTGTACCAGTCCTTTCCCATCTCTGACGTCGACGAGGTGTAAAGCAATAAACAAAAACAAAAAGAGTTGTTTGTCAGGAAAGGAGATAGCTCCTAAATATTTTTCCTAAACTAATTTCCTGTTGCGAAGAAATCAAGATCAACAATATTTTTAATGCTATACAGAGGCGTCGGTAAGACTCATGTAAAAACTCATCGATCGATAACAACTTCCACCGATAAACATGAAACCAATAACCGTTCATGATTCATTCTGATCATGTTTTATGTAACTGTAATTTACTGTTTACGAACTAAAATTTAAAACAGAACCAAACCCTAAGGACAGTGATACGGATTATATTAGTCTCTCGTGAACTTAGTTGCTTAGGGACAGATTCTAAATTCAGAGAACTGGACTGCCGCCGGTATTCGCACGCGGAAAGTGGATTAACGTGACCTTTTTTTTTTTTTTTTACTTATGGCTTTACGCCTCGTCGAATTCGAGGTCATTAGAGGCGGGATAGGACTGGGGACAAGGAACGGGAAGGCATTCGGCCATGGTCTTTTTGCAGGAAGCATCCGTCATTCGCAAGGAGTGATTTGGGGGAATCATGAAATACCCAAATCTGGATGACCGGACGGGGATTCTAACCGGCGCCTTCAGGAATGCATTAACGTGACGTCCGTATCAAGGAGCGTCTTAGATTACTTCACGTTCTCAAGAGTCTGGGTTAAGTAGACTCACACCGTGGCAATATTGTCCGATTCCCGAAGTGCACTGGAGTTCATCCGTCACCATAAAGCAATGCATGAAGGTTTTACCAGATTTATGAGATCATTGAGCACGTGGCGAAGATGAGATAAATAGGTAAATTCATTGTATTTACGTGAAAAAAAAATACACACTGCGACTGAAGATAATAAACTAACGAAATCTGCAGCACTCACATACACTGATGAGCAAAACATTGTGACCGCTGCCCACCGCGAGACTGAACGCCATCTGGTGACGTCACGCGGCAAGGACAGTCTCGTATAAGCGGAGCTGACACGAGTGGGAAGTTATTCTACTGACGAAACGTGTCGTAAATAGAGAAATAAACTGTCATTAGTGACCAGGACTAAGGGAAGATTGTTATGGCCCGGCATCTGGGAACGAGTATCTCAGTATCTCGGAAACGGTGAGACTCGTATGTTAGTCGACTGTTCGTGAGCTACTGTATAGAGCTTCTATGGAAAGTGGATAAAGGACGGCGAAACCACGAGTAGGCGTCAAGATCGTTAACGTTCGTGGCTCATAGCAGAACGTGGAGGTCGGAATTTTCCCCGCTCTGTAACGATCTGTGGTACATCTGACGGCAGAGAACAATGCTGGTGCAGACATAACTGTTTCGGAGCAAACCGTTCAGCGCACATTGTTCAACATTATGCTCTGCAGCAGACGGCCCCTGCGTGTTCTCACGATGACCCAAGCACATCGCCATTTACTATTGCAGTGGGTCCGACATCATCGAGGTTGAACGGTGAATCAGTGAAACTGTGTCGCCTGATCGAACAAATCACGTGTCTTGTTACACCAGGATAATGATCGTGTTTGGATACGCTGTCTTCCAGGCGAACGGGTGCTCGAAACATTTACGGCGCCACAGACGCAGGCAGCTGGGGGTAGCATTGTGGTAAGGGGGACATTCGCCTGGCCTTCCAGGGGACCTGTGGTAGTGATCGAAGTCACCATAACCGCTGTGGAAATTATCGCAGACCACCTACATATCTTCCATGATGACGATACAAATACGATACCAAAAACATGATTCTGCCCACATCTATTTAAATATTTCTACGGAATCTTGTAGTGAATAAAAATCTAAGTCTTAAGCAATTTTTTCATATGCACAAAGCAATTTTTAGGTGTTAAAACAGCATCTTATAGCTGAGGGTCTCAACTAAAAATTTCTTTGTTGCATACAATAAATATTACAAAACAAATTACAGAATATTTTATTAGGAATGATGTAAAAACCTAATTTCCGTAAAGCGACTACCAAAAGTTTGGTATCTGAGCTCCCAACTCCTATTTTACGAAATTCCCATCTAACAATGCCAAATTACTTATGGTTGAAAAGTGGACTGAGTAATGTCACAGATTCTCTTCGCATGACTGTGTGCTAATAACTGTACTTTATTACGTTTACTTTTTTCAAATTCTCTGAAAGATTCTCCTTATCCGAATTACTGAAGGCCAACTGATAAAGGAGCTGGGTAGGGAGACACTGGAATATAGGAGGGTGAACAGAGAGCTTGGAAACTACAAGGCATGTGCTGGCGATGATGCATGAATAATATCAGTAGAAGAATCAGGAGCAATCTATGAAAGGTGAGACATGACCACAACCGGTATGTGATTTATGGAGTAACGGAGAGGCGAATTGTTTTTTTTTTTTTTTTGTATGTATAGGAGCCAGGAATTGGAATAAATTTCCAAGGGAAATAATGAACAATTTGGCAAAAACACTGAAAGAGATAAAAATTAAAATTAGTGAAGGTGGGTGGTGAGATGTTACTGAAAGAATTTAAGATTTCATAAAATTGGAAAATAGGTATTCATGGAAATTGCCACCGAGGCATGTGCTCCACTCCAGTTAAATTGAATGGTTCAGTTCAGTGTGTTTGTTCTGAGAGTAACTGACTAGATTCTCTAATGACTGAAATATATTGGAAGTCTTCAGTCGAAAACCATCAGACATACTGCGTCTCCTATGTTTCCAGCCATAACTTACTTCTTTCTAGAATTACTTTGTTTAACAACAGAACATTCCATTTTGCAGTGGTTCTCAACGTGTCTAAAGTATCAGAATTCGGTGTTCGCGATATTCTTCAGGTGTGACAGTTGCAGGTCAAGCCGAAGCGAGTTATTAATTAGGTAATTAAAAAGTAACTTTAATTCGTTTGCTTTTGGAAGGCATAGTAAACGGTGTTGCGGCGATCCGCTATGTACCAGTAACTACCGCTGACGGTCAAAGCAAACGGCACGACTGGCTATGTGAGGAGGGACACCGGAAATCTGCCAGTAGCTCACTACAATGCGTCAGAGTGACCAGAAAAACCGGAACGTACAGTTCCGTCCGTTTGCTACTTAAAATTACAGACGTAACAAGCACAAAAAAGGCCTTTCACAGCTCAAAGAACCGTCGGACTAAAGGGGTTCTTTTTTTTCCCAGTACCGTACTGTTCCAACAGGGAGAGCATTCTTTCTTTTCTGCACACAACTAGAAACAACTGCCCGCCAAGAAAAGCGCGCACAGCACCAAAACCCAGGCACTCATCACTTTTGTTTAAACTGGAGTTGGCGTTATTTCATTCATACCATGGTCGACAAGGAGAATACATGGAAACATAACTAAGAAAAATATAATTTTGAGACCATAATGGCTAATTTTTTTTAATTGCATCGGTAAACTGGATCGGTTATACAGTGCAACACTGTAAAGGAATAAGGAAAGACAATTTTTATGTAATCTTCAATAAGGAATCAGTTTTTGAAGTTTTTACCGAGTTAAACGAAAAAATACGAAATTCTTAAGAAAGATCCCAAATTTAGCCTCTTTGCTTACAAGTCGATTATAAGTCCGGGCACAAATATATATATATATAATTTTCGTTTAATAAATCACAGTTACAGAGCTGTCACAAGAATCTGATTTAGAATTGTAAAGTAACGAGACCTGCTGCAAATTTAATATCAGTGTTAAATGGAATGATGAGAGCCTACGTTAATCTGGGTGTTTAAACTATATTCATATAAAATCTGTGTCAGATGAAGTAACCAAAATTTCGTAGTAGGCCAGCGGGTACATAATATCATTAATCTGGTACTTAATTTGTTCTTCGTGTCCTGTGGATTATTGTTGCTTTTTCGTAAATCAACAAGTGAAGTTTTTCTGTAATCTGTTTGTGAAATAAATTTGTATTACAGCAAAAGTGAAACGCATCTCACCATTTCTTTTAATTTATAGTAAATAAATCAATTTTGTGTGGCTAGTGAGAGAGTTTCAGTTTGTCCCAGATTTCCAACTTGTGTAGTTGATTAATCGCTATGCTACCCCGTAATGAGTATTTTGATAGCATCTGGCTTTATTCGCGAATCCCCTGACGCAGCAAATGCCAGCCGGCTTTCACAACGTTGTAGGACAGCTTTGTGGCCACAGTGGATATCAAGTTGTCATCACACATCAACTACAAGTTTGCCAACAAATGGCGCGACCGCACACATTTTCGGAACGTAAAGAGATGCTGAAAATCTATTAACTCGAAGCAGTGGCATGTCAGTCGAGAGTGAGATCAAAGTTTAAGTCATCAGACAATAAGCACAAATAAAAATTACACCTTTCTCTTAATTTTTTTGGTAGTTTCAGTATTGAAATATGTATGCAAACTTATCAAGAAAACATTAATTTCTTCTGATAAAAATTTACGCTCTGTTGAATGTTATGGATTGCATCGTCAGCAACAGAGCAGGTGCTGACGTTTTGGTGGCTGTATATTGTAAATATCCGTGACTTTATCATCATTTAAGAGCCTCTATGGCAAAAATTTTCGGTGGCGGACCATACTGGTTCACTGTTAGCAACAATACTTTCATTAATGTTTCTAAAAAATCAATTTTATATCGGGAAAATTGCTACAAATCTTTAAAATTTAGGATTTAGTTCCCCACAAATTAATTCATACCTTATTAAAAGAGACAGATCAGAAACGATTTGCAAGTTATGTCTTCTCTTAAGTTTGAGAGTCACCCAATTCTGTGGGTTTAAGCAGTTCCGGCGCGCCGCGGCGTTAGGGCGGGAGAGGGGGGGGGGGGGGGTAAAGCGGGTCAAAAGTAACCGGGCCCGCCCGCCCTAACCGATGAATTAGCCAAGTGCCCCCAACTGGTTACGTGACTGCTAAGAACGCTTACCCCGGGCGCCAAAATCCTAGCGCCGGCCCTGGGTTTAAGATTTAATATCGTTTTCCTTTTTATAAAATATATAAAGTGACAATGTCAGACCATGCAAGACGAATATCTTAGTAGTTTAAAAGAGGGCCAAAGTCTGCTAGAACTATAAGTGAATTGATGCGATAGGGCTTCCCATTTATGAGCAATTTTTATATTAATCAGTGTTAAGTTTGTTGCTGATGGAGGAAAAGTAACAAAAGAGAGCTCTGCAGAATTCCTCGTGAGTTTCTCGCCAGAGGTAATCGCACTAGGAGTTCCGCAGTAAAAGTCAGTCGTAAGTATGTGAATCAAGAATACAATTGCCTTTCCCGGAAACACTTTACCTTTTATTCACGATACACTCCCACTGACTGATGTGCACCGAGCGTGGGTGAGCGGTTACGCTGTAACCTCGCATTCGAACCCCCATACGACCATCCAGATTTCGTATTCCCGTGGTTTCCCGAAATCACTCCAGATGAATGCCTGGCTGGTTACTTCAAAGGGCCATAGCCTAATTCCTTCCCATTCCTTTCCTCCAGCCTTTTCCCGATTCTGATGACCTTGCTGTCGACGAGGCGTAAAGCCATAAGCGACCATATATGATGTGAATGATGTTTTAGATGAATTACTTTGGCTGTGGAGAAAGCACAGATTTGAGAAACTCAGCCGGTATATGGCCTTATTTCCTGAATATTAGTCATTAGATGCAGTTCAATGATTTCACTTAGTGTCTAGTACACAAAAATATATACTCGCACCAAACTTAAGTCGTTACTGTTTCATCCTACTTGCATAACGTCGCAGTTAATATGTAACGGTCACTGTCATACCCTGATCTTTAGTTGATGAACTGTTTTCAGCATAGTCCCCTATGAGCTCCACACAATTTACCCAACCACATTCCAATGCTTTAATGCCACTCGCATTGAAGGATATAAAAATGAGGTGACTCCATATTCGATGTCAGTATCTGACTTGAAATCAGTGACAGACTGAAACTTTTTAAGATTTGGAACTAGGTGGAAGTCTGAGCAAATAAATTGGTGAGTTGGAGTAGCAATAGCATTGGGAGCATTGCCTTGATGAAACAGCATTATTTACAAGTTGCCTCTTTTCTTTTGCTCGGTAGCTACTTGCCATCGCTTAACAAGGTTAGCACCGAGTGTCGTGGGTGAACGGTTAACGTTCTGGTCTCGCATTCGGGAGGACGTGGGTTCGAATCCCCATCCAGATTTGGGTTTTATATGGTTCTCCCAAATCACTCGAGGCAAATGTCGGGATGCTTCCTTTAAAAAGGCCATTGTCAAAATTCCTTCCTGTTCCTTGCCCCCAGTCCTTTCCCGCCTCTAATGTAATGACCTTGACGTCAAGTCGACGAAGGAACGATCTTAGTCTTCTTTAGAGAGGGAGAACTGACTAGATTCCGCTTCATTAACTGTTGATTTATTCTGGGGTAAAGTGATGGCCCGAGGTCTCATCCATGAACACAAATTATTCAACTGGACTGGCTTCAAAGAGACCTAGATTTTCTACAGTCACCTACTTACACTGTAAATAGTTTCCCAATTCATGTGCCATAAGTATTCCTGGGTGATTATCTCGTTGACCCTTTACTATCTTCAGTGTTGAAACTGAGGGACCAACTTCTTATCCATTCCATAGGCAGCGGCATCCTCTCATAAAGTTCTCAGCATACTCTCATGCTTATCCTTTGGACCCATCTCAATCTTAGACAAATATTTAATGACAGTGCGAATTTTTTTCTCCTCTTTATCGACCGAACGTGTTGGGTGAGCGGTAACGCTCGGTACTAGCATTAGGGAGGACGTCGGTTCAAATCCCTCTCCAGATTCCGGTTTTGCAAGGTTTCCTCCGAAATCACTACGGGGAAAAGGAAGTGGGCGAATTCTTTCCCGATCCTCGTCTCAAATTCTCTCCAATCTATATGGGCTACAGTCTCAACAACGACGAGGCGAAACGCCAGAATTCTTTATTGTAGATTAAACACATACGCTTTCGTAACATCATAAATTAAAGATTAGTTCCAGTATATAATTTCGAAATATTCTACAAAAGACTTTTTTTTTACCACTAGCTGGTACCCACGACTTCGTTCGTGATTGTAAAGAATTCATATTGACAGCTATAGACATCTAACCACCATAGTGCACGATGGGAGACTCGATACTATTACCACACACAAATACCAGTCTTCAGCACTATGTAGTTCCGGCAGCAAAGTAAAATTTACGGACACACACAAGTCTTTGGGTGAAATACGAAAATATTCATGATCAACCAATTTCAAACACCATATCTCACACACTCCCACAGATACCGAATTTCGGCCAACGTTGTGATCGATGGGAGACTCTGTGTTACTACCACACACAAACGCCAGTGATCTGCGATTGATAGTTTTCATTAAAAGTGATACACCGTGACAAATGCGTCTTTGGCAGAAATATGAAATTGCCGCAGGTCGACCATTTTCATCCCCCCATATCTTCCACACTCCCATAACTACAGACATCTAACAACCATAGTGCACGACAACAGACACGATTCTACTACCACACATAAACACCAATGCTCTATGCTATGTAGTCGTGGCAGAAATGTGAAATCTGCGGAGACACATGCCTTTCGTCGAAATACGAAAATATCCTTGGTCGGCCAATTACAACCACCATATCTCCCACACAACCACAGTTTCTGAAATTCGGCCGCTGTTGTGATCGAAAGGTGACTCTGTGTTACTACCACACACAAACGCCAGAGATCTGTGATCGATAGTTTTCGCTGAAAAGTGATACACCATGACACTTTTGTCTTTAGCAGAAATATGAAATTGCCACAGGACGACCACTTTCTACCCCAATTTCTCCCACACCCCCATAGCTACCGACATCTAACAACCATAGTGCACTACATGAGATACGATTCTACTACCAAACACAAACACCAATGCTCTATGCTATGTAGTTGTGGCAGAAAAGTGACATATGCGGATACAGTCGAAATACGAAAATATCCTTGGTCGGCCACTTACAACCACCATATCTCCCACACAACCACAGTTTCTCAAATTCGGCCGCTGTTGTAATCGAAAGGTGACTCTGTGCTACTACTACACACAAACGCCAGTTATCTGTGATCTATAGTTTTCGCTGAAAAGTGATACACCATGACACTTTTGTCTTTGGCACAAGTATGAAACTGCCACAGGTCGACCACTTTCAACCCCCATTTCTCCCACACCCCCATACCTACCGACATCTAACAACCATAGTGCACTACATGAGATACGATTCTACTACCAAACACAAACACCAATGCTCTATGCTATGTAGTTGTGGCAGAAAAGTGACATATGCGGAGACAGTCGAAATACGAAAATATCTTTGGTCGGCCACTTACAACCACCATATCTCCCACACAACCACAGTTTCTGAAATTCGGCCGCTGTTGTGATCGAAAGGTGACTCTGTGCTACTACTACACACAAACGCCAGTTATCTGTGATCTATAGTTTTCGCTGAAAAGTGATACACCATGACACTTTTGTCTTTGGCACAAGTATGAAACTGCCACAGGTCGACCACTTTCAACCCCCATTTCTCCCACACCCCCATAGCTACCGACATCTAACAACCATAGTGCACTACATGAGATACGATTCTACTACCAAACACAAACACCAATGCTCTATGCTATGTAGTTGTGGCAGAAAAGTGACATATGCGGAGACAGTCGAAATACGAAAATATCCTTGGTCGGCCACTTACAACCACCATATCTACCACAGTACCACAGTTTCTGAAATTCGGCCGCTGTTGTGATCGAAAGGTGACTCTGTGCTACTACTACACACAAACGCCAGTTATCTGTGATCTATAGTTTTCACTGAAAAGTGATACACCATGACACTTTTGTTTCTGGCAGAAGTATGAAATTGCCACAGGTCGACCACTTTCAACCCCCAAATCTCCCACACCCCCATAGCTACAGACATCTAACAACCATAGTGCACGACAGGAAAGACGATTCTACTACCACACACAAATACCAAAGGTCTATGTTATGTAGTTGTGGCAGGAAAGAGAAGTATACGGAGATACGAATTTTTGGTTGAAATATGAAAACGTCCTGCACTGACCAACTTTAATCATTATATCTTCCACATCCCCACAGCTATCGGCATTCGGCCAACGTTGTGCACGACAGGAAACTCCATGCTACTTCCACCCACAAACATCAGTGATCTGTGCTAGGTAGTGGTGGCTGAAAAGTGAAATATAGGAAAAAACCCGTCTATTTTTATATATATATAAGATTTCTACAAGGTTGTGCCACTGGACAGGAACTGATTGCATGATCCTCATAGTTTCATCTACATCTACATCTACATATACACTCTGCAATTCACAAAATTGTGGGTGGCAGAGGGTGCTCAGCACCAAAGCTAATCTCTTTGCTGTGCATTCCAATCCCTAATGGTACGAGGGAAAAAAGAATTCATATAAGAATCAGTCCGGCACCTTATTTCTCTAATTTTATCTTCCCTGTCCTTCCGACTCAAATAGGTTGGTGGAAGAAGTATTTCACTACACTCATGAGTGAAAGTTGGAGTACGCATGTTTTCCAATAAGTTTAAACGAAACGTGTGTCGTCTATCTACCAGAGACTCCCAACCTAATCTACTAATCAGTTCTGTAACGCTTTGATAAGGACTGTAGCAAGCGATCACGAATAGAGCGGCTCTTCTCTGTACTTTCTCTATGTTTTCGATCAATCCCTTACGAAACGGGTCCCAAATGGCACAACAATAATCCAAATGTGGACGCACAAGAGATTTGTACGCTATCTCCTTTGTTTGTTCATTACAATTTTTCAAGATTCTACCTATGAATCGCAGCCTAGCATTTGCTCTACCTACTAAAGAATTAATGTGTATGTCCCATTTCATGTTCCTTTGTACTGTTACTCCCAATATTTAATAGAATCGACCATATCAATAACTGTATTGTTTAACTCGTATTTCTGAACAATCGGATTATTTTTGTTAGTTATGCTCATTGTCTTGCACTTTTTACAGTTTAGAGTAAGTTGCCACTCAGCGCACCAAGCCAAAATAACATCCAGATCGCGCTGAATTTCTAAGCAATCGGCCAAAGTTCTTACTTCCCTATAAATAACCGCATCATCAGCAAACAATCTAAAAAGGCTTTTCACTTTGTCTCCGAGATCGTTTATAAAAATTTAATTCCTGGCGCACTGAGAGACTTCCGCTTGGTTATCAACACAACAAACCTCGCCACACACGCTCCTTAACTGCATGCACACTGAGAAAGGCGATACAAGGCAAACATTTGAGTTATTACAAAAGTAACATTTCTGAGGTTCGCATTAAAATAATGGCATCTTTGTCATTAAGGGAGGGAAACCCTTCTGTCAACATAACTTCGCTTCTTTTATTTAAACATTTTGCTATGTTTATTTTACAAGTTGCAACGGTTATCAAGGACCGAAACTACCGTATTTAGTCGTCCTGGAGTCGTTAGGTGCTTCTCGCCAGTTTGACAGGCGCAGGTTAATACCTCGGGTTTGTCGTATCGCCCGTCCTGGTTATGGTTTCCAAGAGGTTATCGATAATGATGTAGACGAATTTCCACTCATTTCAAAGTTTACACTTATCACACAAAGTATAGATTGCATGTTTCACAGACAGACACTCCCCTCCCCTTACTCCATCATTCGCAAGCCTGCTGATAAAAAGAGTTGTTCGAACTGTAATGGAGAAGCGCAGCACGCGGGTAGTGCAGATAAATCTCTCGGAAGAAAAAGAATGATCTGTTGACATCGTAATAACGCACCTTACACAGGTTATGATGACGTGAAATCGATCTGTAAATAACCTCAATATGTTTTGATGTTCCGACCATATAATTAGAGCCAAAGTGTTTCATAACCCATAGATCCCCAAAGAGTGTCTTCATTGTTGTATAGATGGCGGGGGAAGTTATATTACATGCTGTCAATTCTACTCTTAATCAAAATCAACCTACTTTAACATAATATAATAGATGCTGCAAAACAAATAAAACAAAATATATCACAGAAGAATACTCAGAAACGGGGATCCAATTAAACTCCTCCGATTAAAAAAAAAAAAATACGTTGTTAACATGACGTAGAGCATGAAATGAATATCAATCGACGTCTTTTATTTCAAAAATGTAAAATGCTATTCTGGCTCCATTTGATGTTGTATCAAGCGCAGTGTTAATGATATAATGTCCTCCTGGAGTGAAACTGTTAGGTTATTTGCAATCGAGACAACTGAGTTGTTCTTTTCCTTTTATTCATGGCAGTAAAAAATCATCCGCATCTCTTTTTACCTTCTAATTATCCTACAAATAAGGGTCACACAGATCTGTTAGTAGTGAAAAATGTTCACAGCTTCCAGCAATATCCACCAGACTTTATCAGAGTAACTAACAGATGGTTTAGGCCAATAAATGTGTAGAGCCTTGCTAAGCGCAAATCACAGATTCATATTCCTAAAACATCGACTACTTGTTTTTGGGGGATGTTAATTTATCATAAAGTGAAGGCTAGCATGGGTCTTATCTCTAAGCAAGGACAGGCTGTCCGACAAGTTGTAATGAATATCTGCAATGACCACTGCACATGTCTTTCGTAGACGTGGTGAAGTATGAACTTCTTTCACTAATACAGCCTGTAGCCAATTCGCTGATTTCGTTTCACAAAATTCTCAAATAGTTAGTTCCTCGAGGAGTTAGCAGTACCGGAAATCCAATTTTACAGTCTACATGAACAGTGAACTTGTTTTTATTGCTCTTCGCTGCTGTCTTCAGATTCTGATTGACTTGGCATTCATCCAGTATCGTTATGAGGGAACACAATTCAATATGTGGACTTACAATACGGTGGAATACAGAACCATTGAGAATACTTCCACCCAAAGAACAGATGTTTGGAGATTAGTATTTAGATTAATTATGTAGAGTTTGATGGTCATAAAAATCCAGCCTTAAGCGTTATCAAACTTCAGCAGAATATTTGGTGATAGTCATACAGAAAGGAAGAGAGTAATTATTGGGTAATAAACACTATAATGAGGATTAAATATAAACGAACTTTGAAGGCACAAGTAAGCATCGCATTAATCTCTTGTAAATAGTGCAATTCTTACAGTATAGGCATTATTGGAAATATTTTTAAAAAAATAAAAAGATGGATAAAGTATTGTGATTGAACGGCATGGTGTCAGGAACATTTTCGTACACTGTTGTGAAAATCAGATCTTTAACCTCCAACAGTTATCGCAATTAGATAAGTTTTCCAGGACTGTTAGTTAACTTCACAAACATAAAGTCCCATTCATGTGCATATAGCTTTTGGTTTTATCCTACCGATTATAGATAAAAGTAAAGGACAGGAATTTTGTACAGAGGAAACCTTTGGCATAAAACACAACGATAAATGGTGTAAATTGAAGGGTTCTATTTTGGTGATTCATGTAGCCTAAGTTAGCATAGTGTTCACTTTGTGTTAGAAATCTTGATTGTTTCTCCATTGGATCTGTATGTGGAGGAAAATAAACCGACCGCTGTTGGGAACCCGATGGCGTCTATGAACGCACTGATTCTCAGGGACTGTGACGTGTGGAGTCACCACCTGTGGCTGTCCTCTGTGACAGACAGGCGGCGTCTGCGGAAACCGGAAATACACGAGCACCTACAAAAACTGGACAGTCGCATCGCCACCAAAACCATAACACACAATGGAGTAACACTATGCCGACACCGAATCCAGCGCATAGAAAACGGTATATGTGCATAGCAGACAGGGGCCATGTCCAACTTGAACATGAGTCGCAAACAGGTACCTTAAAACCTTGCAACTCAACAGTGAATTTAACACTTTACGAGTCTAAGGTAGAAACGACAAAGAACACCGGACTTGCAGTGGAATGCTACTCTTCCACTCTAATAACAGTACCACCACGTACAGGATTTGACGAGTGGTAATGGCACCAATGGTGTAAATCTTTAAACCGTACCGCCGGTAAGCTTGCAATAAACATTCCTCGAAAAACGGGGCAACAGTGGAGAAAACAGGAATCGAGAACGCACCATCATCGGAATGGTATTCAAAATTATCTCTCGCCGCAGGATATGTAGCGTAGACAACATGTTCATCTGACTGTAAAATCATGCATGTCACGTTCAACGTAGTGAACAAGAGCTTCTGTCATCAAGAATAGCACTCTAAAAACCACACCTCAAATGTTCATACAGTGAACGGAGAAGCACTATGTCTAAAGTGAGAAGGTTTTAAGCTCTCGCAGCAGTTCCGGAAGCAGAAGATACTGCCACTCTAAGCTGGTAGTTGAAAGCGCAGGACACAAAGCGGCGCGGGCATTCAAGGTACCGACTGTAATGTTTTCATCCTAGCCACTACACATATCCAACTCTGTCAGCAGGTCGTAATGTCATACGAATTTATTACTGCCCCAGAAGCTGAACAGCTCACTAACTCACTGTTACTAACCTAGAGAAAGACTTACAACAGTGGTGCAAAAACTGAATTTTCTATACCATCAGTAAAGCCGTTTGGTTTCATACGATTAATCTACGTATTTGTTATACATATCCGATTTTTATTTGTGTTTAATAAATCTTTTCCATCATCATTGGGCGTGGTGGGTTAGTGGTAACGCTCTGACCTTGCATTTGGGAAGGCGCGAGCTTGAATCACAGTGTGGCCATCGAGATTTTGGGTTTTCCATGGTTTTCCCAGATCACTCCAGGTGAATGCCGGGATGGTTCCATCGGAACGCCATACTACAATTCCTTCCTGTTCCTTGCCATCAGTCATTTCCCGCCCTTAATGACCCAGAAATCGATAAGGCATAAAGACCGAAAAAAAAAAAATCGTCAGCAGTTTATAAATTAGAACATCTTTTCATCATTTCGATAACATTTTGTTTGTTCCCTGAATGTGTTCTCGAACAGTATTTTATATTTAAGTGTAGTGTCTGCCTAGTTATAAGCTCATTTTTCTATAACATCAAATTTCCTACACTGTTTAACAATTTTATTTCCACAAGAACTTTCGAATCACTAAATATAATTAATCTTTACGTACTAGATTAACTCTTCTCAACAATCTTTTTTATCGTTCATCTTGGTTAGAGGTGTCGTGGCCAATATAAATCTTACACTAAACATTTAACAGTAATTTATTCCTTCTCCTGTGATATTATCCAACATCAATTCTACTCCAACAATTTTTCCAGCAGCTTCGATGTCAATTTAACTATATGTCTCATACCTTCGATTTCGTCCGATTACTACTAAATGAACTCAGTCTGCCTTCCTCTATCAGTTCAATAGCCTTCCAATGAAATTCTGACTTCTGACATTCAGCTCACTAAAGTGCAAAAATGTTTGTGAGCCTTCCATCTATTGACTGGTTCCTGTATCATATCACCGTAGAACTTCGGTGATCATGTAGTACTTTGATGTCATAATGTAGTGTGGGAGGATTATGTTTTATCACAATATTTCTTATTCTTTGACTGCAGTGCTCTACCGCTCTAGGTTCATCCCAGTATCAAAGATCTAACCGCTAGGAATAGAGTATAATCATTACGCAGATCTCTGGCCGCTTATTAGGAGGCAGTTTGGGATCATACGATTATTTCTTATGAGTAAAATCAAACGATGTCAGTGCGGGATGTGGGCAATCTACGTCACTGCAAGTGTTTATACCATTTGGCCTTTCTACGCCAACTACAGTCCGACTCGTGGTAGTGCCGCTCACAAGGGACACCTTTGACCTCGAACGCTCGGAACCGCACTAAAACATGATTAGAATAACAAGCGATCGTAAACAAAACAGTGGTGTGTGTCATTTCCATGCAAAACGTTGCATTCTACCTCAAGTATGTAACGATTCGCTAAGCTCCCCGTTACATATCACTTTTTATTGTATATAAAGTAGAAGATTAGAATATTTTTCCATTTCTTGGGATGTCCACTGTATGTTCGAAAGATGCGCGTGAAAGGGTGAAAGGCAAGGATTTGACGCTTCAGTGAAGGGCAGTCTGGCTGGCGCCTTTTGGGCAGAATGGTAAGAGGATTAGGGATTTCTGTCGGGCAGACCGTAAACAGAATTCCTTCCTCCCGAAGGAGACATCGGCTCTCGAGGATTGCCGAAACTTAACGTGGCCAAGAGAAGTCACAGACCACATGACGTCAGATGGTCAGCCAATCACAGGGAATAAAGTACTAAGATTCGGGGAATTTTATGTTCTATGTCGTCTTCGAGCCACAAGAGGCGGAGTGAGAGTTTACCTCCGTGGTGGCAGAAAAGGACGAGAACTTCCTTCCTGACTTCCTTCCAGTTGGGAGGCCAGCCAAGATCACGTCCATTACGGAGCCCAGACGAGTCGCTGGCGACTTGGGGTCCATGTGTGCTGGGCTGACTTGTGTCCTGGAGAACATCTGAGGCGCACTCCTAACTTGCGACTTGCCGCGTACTGCTGGCGTGGCCAGTTACGACGATCGACCAGGTGGTCATCTCCGCCCAGCGCTACCTGCCGTGGAACGGTAATGTGTTTCTACGAAGCCATTCAGCCTGCAACTCCCTTTGAAACTGTACCCCTGAGATAAAGATCCTTGCTCTGATCTGATAAAACCACTGAGCTAGACTGTGTAACTGTCGAATGACAGGTTAATCATTCGTGGCGTCCCAACCCATTAAAATTCATTACTGTTTGCTATCATAATAACTGGTAACATACTTTTTATTAGAATAATTGTGAGATTTTTAAAGTACAACTATACTTGTTTGCTTGCATTCAAAGGGCTCCTTGTACGTCTGAGCGTTGCTTAGAAAATTGCACAACCTCTTGTTTATTAACGTAATGGTAAATACGCTCAGATTTGTAGATGCCATTGTAAAAATCTTTATTAAAATGTCTTTTTGTGACAGTTTTCAAATCCCAGAATCATCCAATTCTCATTTGAATAATTTACATTTTGATATTCAATTATAGTATCCTGTATAGCGTAATTAATTAAGAATTAATTAATAATTCTCTCCCCCCCCCCCCCCCCGGTGATACGCTACAAGTAACATTTTAATAGAGAGAAACTAAGTAACAAGATATCAGTACCATATGAAGGAAATTATACGCCATTCAATGACGTCAGTGTATCATTACATTTTCAATCAACAGTGCCAAAAACTCTCTGCTTAAAGTACTTAATATAGCGCAAAACACAACAGTACCACACACCTGATAGTGCTTATATTAGGGTGCGGGATTTCGATTAAATGTTTAAAACAAAGTAGAAGAGAACAATGTGCACACCTCAATTAAGCCACGTTATCACATTCCAAATCACTTTCGCATTCACGCAGTCCAATATCAATAGCCACACTAATTACATTTTCAAATGACGTTGTTGGTATGTCAATGTCATAAACTGGCTTTCGCCAAGCATATTGCAAGTGCGGCAAATTGATTGTAAATCACAGAGTGAAGTTTCATGATTAAATAACGATCATCTATCTTCACTTGTAGTTTGCCACATAGTAGTCTTACAGTGTCAGTATGGTACTGGAGGTAGAATGCAACGTTTTGCATGGAAATGACTCACACCACTGTTTTGTTTATGATCGCTTGTTATTCTAAGCATGTTTTCGTGCGGTTCCGAGCGTTCGAGGTTAAAGGTGTCACTCGTCAGTGTAATAATCGTTTTAGGTCCATACAGAGAGTCTATAGCGATGATCGGCAAAGGGTGTTGACCGTAATACTCTATAACTGGTTGTTTAGACGTCATCACGACCTTTCCGTTACCGATTGATGTTTGGGCTACATGTCTCCGAGATCAGCAGCTGTAACTACCGGGCGTGGGGGGTGAGCGGTAACGCTCTGGCCTCGCAGCCTTCCCACCCCCACCCTCTCAGTTGCTGTGAACTGAGTGTTGCGAGGATTTCTCCTCTGCAGACAAAGATACCGGATTGTGGGACTAATGTAAACGGTCCGATGGCTAAGTAGTTAAGGCGTTTGACTGGAGATAGAAAGAATCTGGGTTAGAATCCCAGTATCGACTGAGATTTTCAAAGGCCATTAACCCAACCGTCATCTTTCAGCTTGTTGTGCTGTGTGAAGTACGCCAAAGCAATTCCTTGGTTTAGATTCTACGTTACGCTGTAAGTTCCCTATACCCGATAGGATTATGGGGTTAGGATACAGAGGGTACGAGAGGAGCGGATTACGCAACCAGTAAAAACCATGACACCAGGTCATTGGGACCTCCGACCTAGAGCCGAGTGGCGAGGAATATCACAACAAACTTTGTAGGTGATGTTTTCTTCACTCGACATTTGTGATACCTACTTTCTTCAATTGTTTTTTAACATTCTTCTCACTTAGAGATTTGCAAAGAATTTTCGAAATAAATGTCATAAGTAAGTTTCTTTCCTTGTTTCTTTCTTTTCTTTACGTCTCTTCGACGTCGAGGTGATTAGAGGCGGGAAAGACAGGGGAGAAGGAACGAGAACGAATTTGGCCATGACGTTTTGAAGGAGCCATCCCAGCATTGGCCTGGAGTGATTTGAGGAAACCATGGAAAACTCTAATGTGGATGGCCGGATGGGGATTCAATCCAACGTCCTCCATAATGCGAGGCCAGAACGTTAACATTTCATCCATTACCTTCGGTCTCCTCCTTTTCACTGTACAGCCAATGAAAAATAATTTTGGGGTATAATAAGCCAAATTATTTCTTCAAAATCGAATTTAAATGAGCTAATACATGTATCAGAATGAATAAAATATGTAATAAAAATGAAGAGAGCATGATATCAGAGGTGCATGAGTTTTATTACAGACCATATACTAGATAATTGTTGCAAAAGTTTTATGTTATTTAGAGGTACTGTTTGATTTCAAGCCCTTTTTTAAAAAAGAAAAAAGAAAATGAAAAGCGTTCAGCTGTAAAGCCATTCAGCCAACTCTTTGCCTTCCTTTTTTACAAATTTCGTCACTAATAATCGCAAGTGAAAGGACAGTAGCCTACAGGAGTAGCACATTACTCAATTAAAGAGTTTCTTGGCTGAGGCCGGTCTCTAACCTGTGACCCCTGCAATACGAAGCCAGCTCGCTGTTAAGTATCAAGTTACTAACAACTAGTTCTAGTCGATAGCGTAGAATTCCACGGTCGTTGTCTGCATTATCTTGGTTTTCAGGGCGGAGACGCATCCATGTATCTAAACATCATGTTTCGGCCATCAATGAAAGCTACAGCATAATGGCTGAAATGCTAGGTTTTAAAAAATCGACGTGGCTCTAGCCGGAGAATCGGGAGAACTATTCCTCTTGACTGTAAAATGTAAGTGCATGCTATATTGTGGATGCTAGTAACCTCATTGCTAACCTCAGATTAGAAAAAGTCTTCCTTAACACGAACCCTTCCGAGATTGCAAGGTCAGATAACAATAACGAGACGAATATTTCTCTTTCAGAAATGCAAAAAGAAGTGACTTCCAGGTATCGCTGGTTCGAGTCCGGCCTCAGGAATGGATGTTTATAATTAAGTGTTGTATTCGTTTTATGTAGTCCTTGATGTCGTGTCTACAAACTTGAACAATCATATAAATCAAATGCATTTCGATCGATGGCAGATACATGATGATAAAATGAAAATATTTGGAGTTGGCTGTATGGCTAATTGGCGAAAAGCTATTTTTTAAATAATAAATTAAGTCTTTTCGTTGATGAAATTAGAATTACTTAATGAATACTAGTTTCGTGAGGGCACACAACGAATATAATTAAAGTTAAGAAAATCTTATATATTACACTTCCCGAACTATGCACTTTACTATAAAAACTCCGGTTTCAAGGAAGAAAAATATTTTCATCTTTTATTCTACTTTTAAAATACGTAATTACGTCAACGTCTCAAAATTCTTGACTATCAAATGAAATTCGAAGACACAGTGAATTAGGTTAAAAGCAAGTCTTGTGATGATGCCACTGAACAGAATATAGTTAATTACATACAATAACAAAAGATTTCACGATATCCCTTAGGGCTCAGCAAAACTAGAGGCCGAAATGTTAATGAGGGGAGCCAGTTTGGTCCCACCTGCAAAGTAAAAACTAGTTCCGGACAGGATGGCAGAATGCAGGTATCGTACGTCCTTATTCAGAACACAATACTATTGCCTTGCTACTCACTAAGGAGGAAGACATTACGGAAGCAGAAAACATTTAATGTCGGTATAATGAAGAGGGAGAGTTTGCATGAAGGTCATGGTTGAGAAAGACGTTAATATGGTATCTTGATCCAAAATAAAACTCCCAGTCACAAGAATCTGCTTTACAAAGGCCAGAAATAGTTTCGAAATAGAAGATATATCTTTTTAAAGATTACCACGAGGGACACCTTTGTCCTCGAACGCTCTAAACCGCAGGAAGACATGTTTAGAATAACAAGCGATCATAAACAAAACAGTGGTGTGTGTCACTTCCATGCAAAACGTTCATTCTACCTCAAGTAACATTTTAATAGAGAGAAACAAAGTAACAAGATATCAATACTTTCGCATTCACGCAGTCCAATATCAAAAGCCACACTAACTAGATTTTTAAATGATGATGTTGGACTTCATTAATACGAAAGTGATTTGGAATGTGATAACGTGGCTTTAGTGAGATGTGCACATTGTTCTCTTCCACTTTGTTTTAACCACTTCCTCGAAATCTCGCATCTGCACTTTGAGGACAAATATAAGCACTATCAGGTGTGTGGTACTGCTGTATATGCGTGCTTTGTGCTATATTAACGCACTTTAAACAGAAAGTTTTTGGCAATGTTTATTGAAAATGTAATGATCCAGTGACGTCATTTTATTACGTATAATTTCCTTCATATTGTATAGTGTTTATTAGCATCTGACGTCACCGAAGCGACCATCAGTTGTAGCGCTTTTTCTGTCACGTGGCGAAAGGTAAGCGAAAATTAAATTTAATGTCATGCTTTTATCAGAAACAACCCATATTTATTTTCAAAATTATAAAAATTGCTTCCTTAAGCAGTAATAAATACGCAATGTTGATTTTAAAAAAAATATTTTTTGGTCGAAGTCAAATTTTAGAGCTGACACCAATCGAGTATCATAATTATCTTCTATATTCTCAATTTGATAGTGATTACCTTATTTTATGATACCCTTGCTTATAAAACTATATTACTACTTGAATTGGAATATAAATACCATATTTCCACTTGAAAGAATAACAGTAATTTCTGCATTAATGTTAGGTGCTATTATTTTCCCTCTTCGTATAAACTAGTATCTCTGAGAGTGCCCGAGCGTGCTGTGTGAAGCATTCGGGAGGACGTGGTTTCGAATCGTAGTTGTCCGTGGTTTTCCGAATTCGCTTCAGGCGGAAGCCGGGATGGTTCCTCCTCACTCTTCCCGTCGTTGGCCACCCTTAATGACGTCGATATGGACGGCGCGTAAAGCCTTAGGAACAAAAATTGACCCTCAGCACACGAGACCAAAACGCTGGCCATAAGCTACAGGAGACGAGCTTGTGCGATTTCGCGATCTCGCGTGAATGAGTAGGGAAAACCCAACTGCACAGTTTCTATTACCACGGGAAAAATGAAATGTGGTATTTCCATTGAAAGTAAAAGGTTACAAGAAACAGAATATCCTTAATTCATAAATCATCTGTCACTAACGATGATGTATGATAATCATCAGGGAGTTTCAGAACTTTTATATATGTATGCGAATTTAGCTTCAAAACCAACATTTCGTTGTTTATTTTTTTCATAAATTATTGGAAAAATTGGTATAAAAATATTTTGCGCAAAATTCGTTGACAGAAAATGCAATCTGATGTTGCACCCATTCATCCAACTCATCCCGTGCTCATATTCCATTTTTAGTTATTACGATGTGGTGATTTGTTCTCACTTAGAAGATGTGGTCAAAAGTCAGCTATTCATATCTGGATATTTATAACTGGTATTTCAGTGGTAGGACACTCGGCTGATGGGCTCAAGGCTCCAAAGGTTTTTTTTTTTTTTACTTAGTTTTGCCAGGACGCTCTGCAGTTCGAGCTGACCGTACTCTCTCTTACATACTGGATGTATACGCCTCCTTTAAGGTGCTCCAACCAAAATTAGGCAAGTGGACTACTAAGTTATTTATTTCCTTACATTAGGGCTCAGCACAAAGTCAATTTCTATTCGTGTTGATAATGGACGTCATTAGTGAGCAAATCAGAGATAATTGAAGATGGATCTTCTGTTTACCGATGATTTGAAGAAGAACTACCACAAGGTCTGGCTGTGGCAAGAAAAAAATAGAACAAAAGGGTCTTGAGATCAACACCAAGAAGACCGAAGTACCAAACAAACATGTGAAATTAACATAAGAGACACCAAGGAAATGAAGCTGACCCACGAGAATACACTTAGTTATCTAGGTGGAATAATAAGTAAAAAATGTGACTGTGAACCAGTGGTGAAAGCCAGAGTAAAAGCTGGATGGAGAAAATGGAGAGATGATGCTGGAGTGATATGTGAAAAGAGGATGCCTAAAAACCTAAAAGTACAGTAAAAGTGTATACTACCATTGTTCAGTCTGCCAGTAAAGGCCCCTGCCAGGCAGACCTCACACACAACGCGCCTGCACGCCGGGATACATATACGACTCCAAACAGGCGCAGAGGCATCAAAACAAACCAGGAAAATAAATAGAATCATCTAGAGGCTAAGTGGGACCTTTTCTTACAGAGGTCGCCGTACTACCACACAACGGTATTCCTGCGCCAGGCCGCCTATATAAGCGTAGCCGACAGCTCCACCGGCAGTTCCGGCCTGACCGCGGAACCAGCGTCAACTACAGAAGACCACCGGAAGTTCGCGAGAAGTAGAAGCCGTCTCTCTCTACCCCGGATCAGGACCAGGCTAAATTTCTCGACGGTCATCCGATAACTGTACCCACATTTGTTTATTGTTTACCAGTTGTTTTGTGTACATAGTAATAAACCTCAAGGAACCATTAAGTGTAGTTCACTTCAGTGGCGACAAGGTTGGGATAAGAACTCTCGACCATCATGGCTACGCCAGCAGCACCTACGGAATGGCAACAGTTCCTCCAAGGACTTCTACATCAGTTCACAGCAATGCAGCAGCAATTCGCAGAATCTCAGACAGCAATGCAGCAGCAATTCGCAGAATCTCAGAGACAACTGATTGCGGAAGTCAGGAATTTCCGCCACCCCACGGCCCCGCCTCCGTTCCCAGCATTCAACGACGACGTCGAGGAATGGGAGACCTACGAGAAGCGCATAAAACAACACTTCGCAATTCATCACATATCCAAAGAAGAAGACCAGCGTGCATATTTCCTTTCCTGGAACCAATCGAAGATGTATGTCTTGCTCACCAAACTTCAGCCACAAGACCCCGACACCCTCACCTTCACGACCATCGGTACGACACTGAATGCATACTACAGACGCCGGTACCATGTCGTCGCGGCCCGCGTCGAATTCTATCAATGCCGGAAGAAGCCCGATCAGACGTATCGCCAGTGGGCGGCCGAACTCCAAGGCCTTAGCAGAAAATGTAAGTTTCAAACTCGTCGTTCCCACGAATCCTACGCCGACGACATGGTGCGTGATCACATCATACAGGCTGCACCAGATGCCGCATTCCGGCATGACGCCCTCAAGTTAGAGGACCCATCCCTGGAGCAGGTCATCGAACTTGCCTACAAATTCGAAATATCTACGGCCGCAGATCGCCGCCTGGAGTCCTGGGCGGATGTGGCCGCAATCCGAACCGACGTAGAGGACACGGAAGACGTCGCCGCCATCCAGAGCTCCCAGTCGCGCTCTTCCCGACACCACAACCGGGGACCGCTTCCTCAGAAGAACATCGAACCGACCCGTTCCGGCCGGGGCACCAAGTCTCGGCAGCAGCAGCGGATCCCGCAGCGCCGACGCCGCAGCCCGCTCCGCCTGCCCTCCTGCCCCGCCTGTTATTCAGCACATGAGAGGGAAAATTGTCCGGATCGTTGGGCTGAATGCTCACGTTGCGGCAAGGAGGGACACCTGGCGTCCGTCTGCCGCACCAACACCACCAATGCCAATCCCGGCTCTCGCCGCCCAGGGTCTTACCAAGACGGGTTGAGCGGCGCACCTATGGATATCAATCAGGTAGACACTTCCACAGCATCCAAACTTTTTATCGACGTTACGGTCAATGGCAAGCCTCTGTGCCTACAAGTCGACACAGGAGCAGCAGTCTCATTGCTTAATTATACTACTTATGTGCAAATTGGCTCGCCCCCCCTCTCGCCGGCCCCCAAGCGCCTCCTGACATACAACAAACAGGAAATAGCACTCCTGGGACAATTCACAGCAAACGTCATGTATAAGTCTGTACATCGTTCAGTCCCCTTTTTAGTAGTTAACAGTTCTCTCACAGCAGACTTATTTGGACTGGACGCTTTCCGCTTATTCGGATTTTCAATTGAGGATAACATACACCTCGTATCTCAGCATGTTCCTTTTCCTGAAGTGGACGCCCTTTGCACCGAGTTTCAGGACCTGTTCTCACCAGGCGTCGGCTGTGCAAAGGACTTCGAAGCATCACTCCAACTCCGGCCGGACGTACGGCCTCGATACTTCCGGGCACGCCAGGTACCCGTAGCGCTTCAACAACCACTTCAGGAAGAACTTCAACGTCTCCAAGACGAAGGGATCCTCCAGCCGGTGCGGTTCAGCCCCTGGGCCACGCCGTTGGTCATAGTTCAGAAGCCAGGACGCCGCTTACGTCTCTGTGGTGACTTTAAAACCACAGTCAACCCGCATCTGCTGGTAGACGACTATCCACTTCCGAGACCGGACGACCTCTTCCGTAAACTAGCAGGAGGTACCTACTTTACAAAAATTGACCTGGCAGAAGCATACCTTCAAATCCCTTTGGATATCCAGTCCCGACAATACACAGTCATCAACACGCCCTCTGGCCTCTTCCAACTCAACCGGCTCATGTTCGGCTTGGCCAGTGCTCCAGCGATTTTTCAACGGTATCTCGAACAACTTCTCCAGGATATTCCGGGATGCATCAATTATCTCGACGACATAGTCGTCACGGGACCCTCCGCTGCCGAACACATGACCAACCTCCGCCTACTCTTCCTCCGCCTCCGTGCAGCAGGTCTGAAATGCAACCTTTCCAAGTGTCAATTTTTTCAACAATCCATTTCCTACCTGGGTCACATCATCGCTCAGGAAGGCATTTCCCCAGCATTTTCCTATGTGGACGCTATTTCCAACTTACCTCGGCCTCAGGATCTACATCAGTTGAAATCTTTTTTAGGCAAGATTTCATACTACAGAAAATTTATACCCTCGGCAGCACTAGTGGCAGCACCCCTGTACCACCTCTGTCGCAAGAATATTCCGTTCCGTTGGACCCCAGCTTGCGAGACCGCATTCCACACCCTTAAACAGCAGCTCAAGTCCGCAGCATGCCTCATGCCATATACTCCAAACCTCCCCTTGATACTTGCCACAGATGCATCCGATTACGGTGTGGGGGCAGTTCTGTCTCATAAATTACCAGATGGCACGGAACGCCCCGTAGCTTACATCTCCAAAGCCCTATCGGCTGCCCAGCTTAAATATTCTCAAATCGAGAAAGAGGCGCTAGCTATTGTTTTTGCCTGCTCCAAATTCTATTCCCTTTTATATGGGATTTCTTTTCACCTCATTACCGACCACAAGCCACTCCTATCACTATTTGATCCGTCCACACGTCTGCCTACCAAAACATCCCACCGCATCCAGCGTTGGGCACTATTCCTGTCCCAGTTCAGATATACCATGCATTTCCGTACCACCTCCAGGCATGCCAATGCAGACGCCTTATCCAGACTACCGCAGGGACCAGACCTTGCCTTCGACAATTCGGAACTTCTTGTGTTCCAGATCGACGATGACATACAAGAAGCACTGAAGACATTTCCAGTCACGGCCTCAAAAGTCGCTGCAGCCACAGTGGAGGACCCCCTCCTCCGTGTCATCAGACACCACATCCAACACGGTTGGCAAACACGTTCCCCTCCACGCCATCATCAAGACCTCCACTTCTACTACTCCATCCGCCACCAGCTCTCAGTAGTAGAGGGAGTGCTTCTCCGCACAGAACCAAATTCCACCCCGAGGGTCGTCGTTCCGAGATCCCTACAGCCGACAATCCTCCAAACTCTCCACCAAGGACACTGGGGAATTGCCCGCACCAAATCCCTTGCCAGACGCCATGTATTCTGGATCGGCCTTACCACGGATGTCACGAAGATGGTGCGGCGCTGTACCATCTGTGCCCGACAACTGCCCCGCCCCCCTCAAAAGTTCCTTTCCTGGCCGGCACCGTCCGGACCCTGGGAACGCATTCACCTCGACTTCGCTGGCCCATTCCTAGGCCACCAGTGGCTCTTAGTGACGGATGCCTTTTCCCACTTCCCATATGTCGTCCGTTGCTCCACAATCACCACAGAGGTCACCATTTCAGCCCTCACGAAAATCTTTTCCATCGAAGGATTACCATACGCCATCGTCACAGATAACGGACCGCAATTTCGAAGTCGGGAATTCCTATCCTTCTGTACCGCCAACAATATCCAACACCTCCTCACCCCGCCCTTCCACCCCCAATCTAACGGGGAGGCGGAACGGCTAGTCAGAACATTCAAAACCCAAATGACCAAATACACCACAAGTCACAAACTCGAAGAGGCATTGACACTCTTCCTCAGTTCCTATCGAACCACTCCAGTGGGGGCTAAAAGCCCGGCGGAATTGCTGCATGGCCGCCAACCTCGCACTCTCCTTCATCTCCTCTTACCCCCTCCCAAAGTACAGGTACCTTCGGGCCCATTCCGTTTCACCCCGGGCTCCCTAGTCTGGGCCCGCGGGTTTGGCTCCCGGGCCGGTTGGCTTCCGGGGGTCATCCAGCGGCCCCGGGGCCGCCAACTGTTCGACGTCAGCCTAGATGGCCGGGTAGTGCGACGCCATCGAAACCAACTACGTCCCCGCTACCCCACGGCACCGTCCTCTTCCACCACGGCACGGCCATCCACTTCTTCCTCTCCTTCCCCGCCCCCTCCACCACTCCTGCCGTCTAACCGTTGCTCAGAGACAGTTACAGCGCCACCACCGACGCCACAACCTGTTGGTCGCTCCGACACCCTTCAGCCGCAGCCTCTCGACCACCTGCGGGGACCATCTTCAGCGCCCCCCGTACAGCCCCCGGCCATCGACGCCGACGAACCGATGCCGTTAGCTCCACAGGTACCTCCATCACAACCTGCACCACGACGCAGGTCGGCACGCATCGCCAGGGGAACAGCTCCGTACTCCCCCGGAGGTAGCCTTCATAGTCTGCTCCAGGGCGCCGCGGCAGACGACCTCGCAGACGTCGCAGACATCGCTTCCCCCCCCCCCCCCGGAGGGAGGTATGTTCAGTCTGCCAGTAAAGGCCCCTGCCAGGCAGACCTCACACACAACGCGCCTGCACGCCGGGATACATATACGACTCCAAACAGGCGCAGAGGCATCAAAACAAACCAGGAAAATAAATAGAATCATCTAGAGGCTAAGTGGGACCTTTTCTTACAGAGGTCGCCGTACTACCACACAACGGTATTCCTGCGCCAGGCCGCCTATATAAGCGTAGCCGACAGCAGTTCCGGCCTGACCGCGGAACCAGCGTCAACTACAGAAGACCACCGGAAGTTCGCGAGAAGTAGAAGCCGTCTCTCTCTACCCCGGATCAGGACCAGGCTAAATTTCTCGACGGTCATCCGATAACTGTACCCACATTTGTTTATTGTTTACCAGTTGTTTTGTGTACATAGTAATAAACCTCAAGGAACCATTAAGTGTAGTTCACTTCAACCATGGTAAGACTGCTTATCTTTTATGGGTCAGATAAATGGGCTTTACGTTAAACAGAGTAAGTCCTTCTGGAGAGGACGGAAATCAGGATGCTAAGGTGGTTATTGGATATTTCTCTACGGTAGTGGTGATACGCGTAGCCCCAGGGGTACGTGAAGTTGCTTCAAGGAGTACGCGCTGTAATCTTTGACTTAGGTAATAACTCAGATTACAAAAGAAAAATTCTGAAACATTACTATTATTTACTAACATTTAATAATATTTTTTGGGAATTTTTTTTTATCTTTGTTACGTTTGGATTAAAATTTAATGTATCGCGAAAAACAGGTTTAAGTTTTTATTTATCATTTTGGTTATCAGAGGTACGCGAGATTGAGCTTTTTCTTAAAACTGTACTAGCAAAAATTAACTGGGAACCACTGCTCTAACGGTCACACTTCGAAATGAAGCGATAAGAAAAATAGCTGCATTGGCTAGTATTAGAGGGAAGATTAGAGTGGCAAGGTCATGTGATGCGAAAAGGTGAGGAAGAGTCAACCATGAAAGCATGGGGGTGCACGAGGGAGGAAATAGATCTAGAGGAAGACAAAGGATAAGATCGAAGGATCTAGTTAAGAAGATCCTCGTGAACTACAGACCGGAAAAGATAGAGAAAACTCATCAAGGCAGTCAACCCCTAACATTGGGATAAGGTGTGTAGAAGGAGAAGAAGTTATTTATTTCCTTAGTAAGCTATAGTCGAAGTCTGCGTTGTTTATAAATTAGTTGAAAACTAAACCTATATTAAACTATATGCAGTATAGATATATATGTAAACAATTTTATGAACTTATGATCAAGATGTAGTTACAGATATGTTTTTAGAATCACTACACTGACATTTATATCTTAATTAAAGTGGGTACTGCGTATTTTCTAAATGATAACTGTCAACTCTTAGACAGAATGTAAATTTTTTTCCTTCGCTCCTGACAACCCGATTATTCGAATCGGCTGAAAACGCTACTAACGAGAAAGAGCGGAGGCAAAAACGGAGAGACTAGCTCAGCGCACCTACAGCGCAACAAAAACTGAAGGATGTCTACTCGTAGACGGAAATGCGCTCCGCTTTTTGTCTGATACAAGAACGGTGACCAGAGGCTAGCAGCGCCCAGCGGAGAGGCTTTTCTTCCTTCAAAACATCAGCTGCATACGCAAGAAGATAGATGTTATCGGGATCTACTAATGAATAATCCTGAAGTGATTCAGTGTCCGTAGAACTTGGGGACTGTATTGAGCGTGAGCAATGGTGTACTTGAAAATAACAGATCCGCAAAAAAATAATTTAAACACCGTTACATGTGTAGCATACACGGCTTTTGTAATCGAGTGTCGCATCAATGTTACCAGCGAATAAATTGAGTGGTACAGTACTCGCAGAGCATTAAGGCATTTTCTTTGGCTTGTTTGTAAAATGAATACTAGTTTAACTGGCACTTCCCTATAGCAACTGTGGTTGCACATATGGATCATCAAGTTTTATATTCCATTTAGTTTTTGAAATGAAAACAATCACATGCCCTTTTACATTAGCTCTATTCATCACACCCCTAGGCATAAACTTTACAAAATAGACCCTTATGTCGCTAATTCCACGCAGTAATTAAATACCAGAGTGCATTAGCTTTCATCTGATGCTGTAAAAGTTTGAGTCAAAGGTAAGCAACGTTTTTTTAAAAAACAAAAAAGGCGTTGGGAAGAAATTTTCTCTTTAAAAAATGAATTAGTTTTAAAATAAAGTCTGAAAGACAACAGTTTGTTCCAGATAGAGCGATTCATTAAAATTCAAGATTCCGTCACGCAGTATCATCTTACTTATGGCAGTCCAAGTAGCTTCTGCTGTGAGGGTCACTGCAAATGACATAGGTGGTATCAGATAAGTGTTATATTCGTCTGGCGTTGACCTTTACTTTGATTGTAAAATCTTAGGTAACAATTAAGTACCCATAGCGGCAATTAAAAAAACAAAGAAATTTTAATGTCCTTAAGTTTCTAATTTAGTTGCTCGATTACCCGCAAAGCGACATGGAATGAAGAAAAAAATTTCTAATTCAAACTATAGTCATCCTCTGATCTTTATTTTTATTTGCATTCGGTTCTAGCATCCTTTTATACAGCTACAAGCTCGCCCAACCTTAACTGTATTCGGATCACACGTGTTCTCACTGGTCATTTACACCCAAACAGCACCTACTTACAACGCACCCTAACCAGCGATCCTAGTAAAGTGATACCAGTATGCTAACCTGCAAACGTTTATCTTGACTATACAGTAGTTTATAACCTCAAAATTAATTTGTAGCAGCAAATACATTAACGCACACCTAGTCAAGTTTCAGAAACCAACCAATACCTGCAATTACGATTGTTATTTGTGATTATAGTAGGAATATTTTCTTATCTTTAATTCCAGTCCTCATAAGAAGTAATACTTTCCTAACGATATCGGAATTGACACCGTTGAGACAATTCTGGCTATAGAAAAACTAAAATGCATCCAATCATAAGGAAAAAAGAAAATGTCAGCTCGTGCTCAAAGGCAGCGCTCTTCACTGGCAGAACACGTCACTCAGTAAAGAGCAATGCTGCTCCTCAAACTTTCCTCTCTGAACAGTATGTGTCATTTAAAATTATTATATTCTACGAAAAATATAGTTTTCTATTTTTATACATTACACTCTGATTTGTCCATATAGAACAGCCTACATCGTTTTTTATCACTGAATCCTGAGAAGTCACTTGTGGTTATTAACACCTAGTAACCTAACCTTTATCAGATACGTTCCTTTCTACATTTTTTGCTGCAAACAAAGAGAATATGACTACACCTACTTTGAGTGTAGAGTTAGTGGAGGGTCGAGAAATGTTGGGCATGGATTACGCACCAGTTGATATGTCGGAAGTACCAGTGTTCTTTACGATTTACCAGGGTTTGGAGAAAAGTTTTCGGCCGGTCACAGAGATGGCATTAGTATCAATGTAGTTTTTTTGAGTTGTTGGTAAACGAGTAACAATATCAAACGTATGGTTTCAGTTTGATCTGTGGTCTTCTTTACACAGCCTTTTAAAGTAGACGTTTTGTGTATCTTGTTGAAATGAAAGAACCGGAATATAGTGTCCTCATAGAATTCTTAATTTAGGATTGTTTATAACCAACGGAAATTCACTGAAAGTTTTTAAAAGTTTATAGGAGTCAACTCCTTTATTTTCAACGGTGAGAAAATGACTTGCTGAATCTAAACGTGGCCGTACATCTCTTGAGGTTGTATAAAATAGACTTACAAGAAACCTAAATAACAAACAAAACTTATCTTTGATTCAGAACAACGAACCTGTCTACAAATATGCTTTAGCAATGGGAAACTGAGGAATCTGAAGCACGACCATCCTGTCTATTCATCAGATTTGGCTCACTCTCACTTGCAGCTATCTCCACATCAAAAGAAATTTATGGCTGAAAAATGTCTTAAGTCAAATGAAGAGGTGATAACAGCCGTAGATAGGTATAGTTCAGATCGTTCAGAATTTCAGAAATGGAGTTCATCCATTCGAGAAACGTTGCATAAAGTAAACTGAACTAAAAGGACTACGTGGAAAAATAAATGCATATTTGAACCAAAAAACATCTTCAAACATATTCTTTTACTGTTTGGCTGATGAATTTTCCCCTTGGCTTCGTATTTCTCTGGAAATGTCCGCAATTGCGCACTTACGGAAAAATAAATATAGCAAACTTAACATATAATTTTTTTCTTTTAAATTCATTTATCTTTGAAGGAAATTGAATTGTTCAGCACTTTTTAAAACAAACATACTAGTTTTCGATGCCAGTGATTACGGGAAATCAAGGAAACCCACATTTTATTAGCTTGACCTGCGATCGAACCCAGGTGCTCCAGAATGACAGGCCCGAACGTTGCTTCTCACATAATAGCAGGCCTCAGCCTCAGTTTTTTTTTCCCGACTGGTTTGATGCAATCGTCCATCCCTTCCTATCTTGTGCTAACCTTTTCATCTCTACATACCCCTTATAACCAACGTCCTGTTTCATATATTAATCTCTGTCTTCCTCTAAAGTTCTTACCTTCGACAGTTCGCTCCATTAACAAATTAACCAATCCAGCATGTCTCAAAATATGACCTATCAGCCTGTGTAAGCTTCTACCACAAACTTCTTTCCTCACGCACCATTCTCAAATATAGACATAAAAAATAAAAAATTTTAAAGGTAAATTCCAACTCTCGAAATAAAAAAAATACTGCAAATCCAATATGTTTGGAAACATTAATAAATCGGAAAAGTTATTTCTGTCTGAGAAAAAGAATAACTCTATATTCTACCTTGGGAACCAAGTTGCACAGTAACCTAATAATGATGGTACAATAATGGTTACAAAACCATGATATGTTAAACTCTTAAATGTCAGCTGCCTAGTTTCCAAAAAGTGACCAAATAACGAACAAGACGAAATGTTTACTTCGGAAAAAGAAAATTAACTCCAATAAATTTCATCCTTTGGCAAAAATTAGAGGAAATATTCATGAAAATTTTAGGCAGTATTGATAATACTGGAACGAGAAGCAGATAAAAAATGTTGCGAGAGATTAATGATTAATTTATACGTTGAAGTGAAAAGGGGTTGTGGAAAACTTTGTTATAAGGAACGTTGAGTAACAATGTGTAAGGGGTGAGGGGATTGTATAGGGCGCTGCGCTGTAGGAAGGGAGAAGCCAAGTTCGATATGAATTTCTAAGTGCGGAAGGAAACGAGAAATGTTGTTCTTGCATAACATTCTTAAATTAATAACAGTGGCATTAATTCAAATCTCGTAAGTGATGGTCATAACTATTTCCAGCTGAGAATCACAAAAATTTATGCGTACTTTAATTTTTGATATTTGGATATTTTCGTAGTGGAAGTAGGATATTTATTTGCGGTAATATTTTAATTAATATTTTTCTGTTACAGATATTTTAAGATATTAGTTAGTGCATTTATTTCTCAAAAACATTTTTTTATCCATAATAGTTTTAAGTTGTTTCTGCTGTAACATTTTCGTTTTCTGTAATAAGTGATTTTATATCATCTCCGAATGCAGTTTCAAAATCAGAAAACAGTTACTTCGTTTGAAAGATTATTTTATCTTTCCCTTTTCGATATCCACGTCCCTAATCGCCATCGTCTTTCACGTACTCAGCTTAAAAGGTACAACATTTTTCACTAAAGGTTTTTTTATATATATATTTTCAGACACTGTATAACGTGTGCATATGAAAGTTTTCCTACAATAAACCTTGATATTTCTACTGCAATCAATTTTAAGAGTTGTAATCATACACGAGGAATTATTTAGATTTATCATTCACTGACATCTACTGTCTAGATAAAAAATAAATATAAGATATTGTACTACATTGTGCATATACCGGAAAGAAATTTTGCAATAACTGAATGAAATATAATGACTAGGAATAAATAGAAATCTAATAATCTGAGCTGAATATGTTGCACGACGATATAAAATCCAAACTAGATTTACTTATCTCCTTGAATCTCAGACATGATTGCTGTATATACATAACCTAATGAAATTAAAGTACAATAAAACGTAATCACCTTGCTGCACACATGGCAAGACGAACTGAAAAGGTCAGTTTTTCAATTAAAAAAAAATGGCGTTCATTTTATTAATCTTATAAACTATGCCATTATAACTGATTATTTCGCGAGAGATATTCGTGAATATATGCTATGAACATACGCAGGTAACATAGCTCATCGGAATGATATAAAGCTAATTCATGCCCTATGTTAATGATTTTCACTATTCATATCAAGGATTCTAATCATAATGTTATTGGTTTTGATTAGTTTATTAGAACATGTAAGTCAAAAACCGTCCTGTACAGAATAGAAGTGGTTTCCTTAAGTAGCAGTCATTATTTCTCAGTGACTCCTTCACGCTATGTTTTTACATAGCGTGTTTCTAGAGAGCCGATCGGACAAGCGAATCCTCTACGTATCGGGTACGTGGTATCTAGTTAACAAATAATTTTGCAAATTGTTGTTAATGTTATCATTACGTCGATCCTCTAAACAATTGATGAGTAAGTTTGCTGAATTGTTCCCTGTCGTTTGCTCTTAGATTATGCGAGACGTATCACGCAATCCCTTTCCATATTTTGTCTGTTCCTGCATTTCTTGTGTAACATAATACGGATATATGTAGACTGTTACAGGCGAGCAATAATTCAATACGATACAAATGTATGGTAGAGTGATTTTACTACATCTTCTACTGGGATTTTCAACTCGTATTACAACGAACTTGTAAATGTTCCATTTCCTTCAGAATTAGCTTTTAATAACTTCTTGTTGCCGGATGCTTAAGAGCTAAATAAGTCATTCGCTACTGCGGTAGACCGCTTAGTAGTAATTAGATCATCATCATCATCAAAAGGTGGAAGTATGTCTCTATTTTCAACTAACCAAAATGAAATAGAAAATAAAAAAAAAAAGTTTTTCTAGGTTATGATTGAGTTTATCTTATATGCTGAATCACTGTAACATCAGCAATAGCAAAGTTATGTTATACTTTAATTGTTCTTTTGAAGGATGTAATTTCGTGAATAAAGTTGTCAATAATCAGATCAATTCACAAAATGGGCTATAGTTTACAGCCTGAAAATTACAGACCAATACTAATTCTATTAGCGTATTAAAACATATTGGAAAAAACAGTGTGCAAAAGGATGTTTGAATATCTTCATTATAATGAATTACCCATTAAGTTTCAGTCTGAGTTTAGATAAGATGGTTTGATGACGTCTGCAATTCTTCTTTTAATGACATTTTATTCGAAGCAATGAATTAAAAAATAAATTACCGAGAAATCTTCATTTATCTAGAATACGCCTTCGATTGGATCGATCTTAAAATTCTCTTAGATAAACGAGAACACTATAGTATCACTGGGATGGCAGGACGTTTAAAACGCATCTGCGCATGCTGTATGCATGAAGATTTAAATGCGGAAGAAATTATAAACTCAAAATGGCGAATAGTTGAATATAATGTAGTTCAGGGGTCAATTCTCGGTCCTCTGTTGTTCCCAATGTATATAAATGACTAACTACTCAAACAGAAGTGAAAATATTATATAAAAACAGGATCAAACCGGCAGAAGACTGTGAACAACTGCAGTGTGACCTGAACGGGATAGCTAGCTGGGTAGTTCAACATGGAGTAAAGATAAATTCTAAGCAGAGTCAGTTTATTAGGCACACACAAAAAAACCAAAGGTTGATTACGGTTGAAGTTGGGGAAGGAATTACTTGTTGAAGACTTGAAATATAAATACGTTGGCATAACATTTGATAATAAAAACTCATAGGACGTGTGATGGGAAAAGGTTTCAAAATCATTCATTTATTCGAGAGAATGATGACGGGATGCACCATAGAAGTGAGGGATTTTGGTTATAAAACTTTAGTCATATCATTGCTTGAATACGATGGTGTAGTGTAGGATTCACATTTTGAGTATAAAATATAGGAGGTGGAGGGGGTGCTAAATTTGTATCTGGAAATTATTGCTGAATGCAATCAGTAACTGAAATGATAAAGGAATTATAATGGGATTTATAGGAAGATAGGAGGATGGTGAAGAGAGTTTTGGGATTGTACAAGGCACATATTGGTGATGAGGCATGGAAAGATATTAGTGAAAGAATTAGGAGATGTGCATGGAAGGGAAAATATGACCATGACCACAAGCTGGCATATAGGTGTGGGAAATCTTGTTTCGTAAATAAGGGGGTCAGGAATTGGAATAAATTACCAAGGGAATGATAAATTCTTTATAAAAAATACCTGGATCAATCTAAAATTAATATTTGTAAATCGTAAAAGTAGACGGATATAAGAAAGGAGGAACATGTGTGCGTGGGGAAATTGCCACCGGAACGTGCGTTTCATCGCAATTAAAATTAATTTGTCGCTCTTCGGAAATTGGATTAGTATGTCTTAAGAAGGCCCATCAGTACAAAATTTCTAAAACACTGGAAACGATTTTTAAAGAAACTAAATAAGTGATACAGAAATGACACCATACTTTAGCTAGTAACTGAGGGTACACAGAATGTATTGCCTGAAGAGGAATCAATCAGTGAAACGAGTTTCACGAACTTTCTGGATGTATATACAGATAAAAACTTGCAAACGAATCAAAACATTCTAAACAGGCTTAGTTCCGCCAACTTTTCGTTGTAGCAGAAATAATTAATATAAAAACAAGTAAGTTCTTTGCTCACTAATAACATCTTCTGGGGAAATTCTTCACAGTCGCAGAATGTATTTGATTCTCTGAAATGTGCCCCAAAAATTATTTGCACTAAACACTGGAAGATCGTGCAGAAATCTTTTTAAACATCCGAGTGTACTTGTCATGACAGCCTAATACACATACTTCCTGCTGTACTATGTAAGAAAAAACCCTAAAAACTTCAGTGTCAGTGGAATGACTCCATTATGATTACAGAGCATTAACAGTTGTACAGAGAGGAATAAGATTTTCTCAAGATTCTTTATCCAAATTCCTGCCACAGGGAAGAAAATACTATCTAAAAACTTGACAGCTTAAAATCCAAACTGAATGAATTTTTCTCCTGATCACAATTCATTTTGCGAAAGAATTTTTCTTCTCGAAATTTCATACCTAAAAATAACTGGAAAAAGAATATGGAAATCATAGATGTTGTGTATGACTTCTTTTTATTGGGGAACTATCTGAAAAAAGATGTAGCTATTAACAAGAGTCTCTGGAAACTAACATGTTACGTGGTTGTAGTTAACACTGGAAGTTGTGAATATTTTTAGGATCCTAAATGATAAATCTGTTATCGGCATCTGATAATATCTTTTGATCTCCCAGATTGTTCTTATATGAAATAAAAGAAGTAAATATATCGGTTCTTTCCATAAGAAAATTCTAAATTAGTTAAGAAAAGAGAATTAGACTGACTAATATAGTTCAATAACTAGATATAAAAAAACTGACTTGTAACTGAGGTCAGAACAACATCGGCACTACATTTTTTTCAAATGAGGACACGTACTGTATGAATCTTGTTAAGTAACAAATAGTTTAATTAGTAGGTTCAAACAGATGACTGGACCTCAGTTTATGTCAAGTAAAACAGCGTCTCCTACTGAATTATGTGTATATATGTATTACTGAATAGAGCTGTTTTATTTCTAACCGCGCAATTTAAAGTAACCGTCTACGCTGAGCATATATGGATGACCCACAACCTAACACGCACTTCCTGTTTCCAACACAGGAGAGTGTTTTTGGCAACAAAAACGGAAATAAGCTTATTCTGAACAGTAAGAACAAAAAAAAGTATTTAAGTTAAATGCTCCAGTTATTTTTAATTACTTACTTATCATCTCAGATGTTTATTACTTCATCACTGAGTTTCATTTAACTCATTAAAAAAATTCAGACAGAGGACTAATTTTCTCATTGCCATTCACGACAAATAACAGATGTTACTGAACTTAACCAAAGTACAGATGTTAGACAACCGTCACAGAAACATTCGTTGTTGAAAATTTTGATTTAAATTCCAGCGGTGTAAACAAAATTATATGTCAAAAAAACTTAATACGCCAGTTTCAAAATTCAATTAAAACTAGCCTCTTGAAATCAACTCTTTCTACCACATTTTTTAACTTAGAAAATAAAAATTCTCCATTCAGAAAAGATTATATTCGTATAGGGCCATGGCTGTTAGTGAGAAGTGTACTTTCTATCAGTATAACAAATGCGTATAAAATGCATATTTGATGGTCTTTTGCAGCAGCTTCTACTTTTCGCATCCTCGGACTGTTCTGTTGTTTATTTTTCAAGGTGATAACTATAATAGAAAGGTATTTCTTCTATTGTTCCGAAGAAATTTAAACTTTACTGGTGCCAAGATACAGAAATGGTACTACGAAAAATCACTGGATCCAAGGATATGTTTTGCTGCCATCCATTCTAGCTGGCTGATTAACATCTACAGAATTTTCAGTTGTTAGTAATATAATTTCAGACAAAGCGTACCAAGGAATTCGCCTGTTCCCATGGCTTTAAAGCAGTGAACAACAAAAATGTAGAACGACGAATAAATTCATAGTTATGAGAAATTTAATTCAGGCATCTGTGTAGAGGTTGAAGTATAGAGCATAGACGTTATGTGCTATCGAGAAATATTTAAGAAGGTCTAATAATGGTTCTGCTATTGATTTTTTTCAAACATTATTAAATCTGTAACAAACTAAATTGTAGGAAAACGGTGGTTAAGCAAATAAAAGTGTTTGCGTCTTTTGATGGACATTTATTTTCAACACATATTCTTAGTAAAAAGAGAAAAAGGACATTCTCCATGGCATAACATATGTGTGCAAATGCATGACCTTTTTCTTAATATTTATAGTAGGGCCCCGTTCATTTCAAATTTAGAACAGAAGTATATCGTATCTGCTGATGTCGACATTGAATTTTGGTGATACTCACACTTTAGCGAACAGCTGTTCAAATTTATCTGTAGTGTGTTCCTGATTTTGTTTTAAAAAATAATCTGTTTGTTAAAATTGTGTAATATCGAGGTCAGCAGAATATTTGTTAACTAAATAACTAAGCACTTAATTAAAATGTTTTCGGAATTCCAGATGAGGAAAGGTCACCGAGTTTCAGGAAACGATAATGCAATAAACATCAGTATGCAATGCACAATGTACGAAGTATCGGCTGAAGTTTTTTTTTAGCATCAGTTGATACGAAATGTAAATTCACCCAAATACGAATATATTAACTATGTCGTTGCTGTGAGATTTCAATAAGGTTAAAATTGGTGATTTTCATTCACGCAACACTATCAACCGCGCGCCAGAAACGATTCTTCTATTTTTTTTTTTAAAGTAACTAAAAATTAATTTGATGGTAAGAAAATGAATCCCGTTTAACAGTTACCATATGATCAAGAATATTGCCATTTTCTTGGTGTTTATTCTAGTGAATTTTAATATTCAGTGTTTTTAATAAATACTGGATTGAATGTATATTTTTTCGTACGGCATGTTTCCGCTCGTTGTGTCGTATATAATTTACACGAGAAAGCAGAAGAGTAGACAGGAAGAGATGGCTCGAAACAAATCCTTATTAGAGTAGGTTTCTTGTAGCACAGCGTTGGGTCAGCTGGCGTGGAAGCTGACTGCAGCCGGCACGCCGCTCGCAGACTATATGTAAACAAACGAGCTGCGCGGCGCGCGGCGCGTGGGCGGACACCACTACTCACGCGTTCCGTTGTTGTTGCGGCCGAGGATCTTCTGTTGCTGCAGACCCGAGGGTCCCGGGCTCATGTACTCGCGCGGGTCCATGGGCACGCACACACACGCATCACACACTCACCGGCGTCCAGGCCAGCGGAATGCCGTCTGATTCATGCTCAAGATATAAGTGCGCGGGGCGGGGAGGAAGAAGGGTTAAAAAACTCGCCGCCGACGTCGCCGCCGCAGCCAGGGCGAAGGAGAGGGGGGGCAAATGCGCAGGCCGGGGGGAGGGGGACGAGGCGCCACAAAAAGAGAACCGAGAAAAAAACTTGAACGCCGGCCTCATCGAGGTACTGCCGGCCGGCCGGCGCGCAGGCGGCGCTGCTGAAAAAAACGACGGCCCAGCAGGCGGGCGCCGGTGCTGCCGCCAGGCGGCTCACGCGGGAAGTATACTCGGCTCGACTCGTCGCTCCTCGGTTATTCCCGGGAACCGAGCTGCAAGCGGCCTGTTTGAACCGGCGCGCTATGCCAACATTTTTATTAAATGCGAGTTCTCACTCGGGCTGTTTATTTTCGTCACCTTTGAGGAACTGTTATCCACTAGTACGTTATCGTGCCACATTGTCTCGTTTGTCCTTTTAATACGGTTCCATACGGTGCTGTATTACCTGCACCCCGCTACCTGTCTGTCTCAGCCGGTCAAACGGAATAAGTTGAATACTTTAATCTGCACAGATTAGGTTCTATCTTGAGCCAAAAATATTTTTTTTGTAAAATGTGTTATGTAGAAGTTGCATAGAAATAAGGAGTGATAAAAATAATAAAAATTCTACCTCAGCGTACAGGGTGTCAACGTCAAGTTAAGGACTAATATATATATATTTTTTTTATTTTATAATGGAAAACAAAGAAGCGAGTATAAGTCAAAGTTGTCAATTTCTTATCATTTTTGTTACTAAGTCTGTCTCAAAAATGATATTACCTAGGAACTTGAAATTTTTCGCATAACCTATACATACGCGACAAATGCTAAAAACATTTATTTTTAATCTACTTTATAAGTTATAATAAAAATATTTATATTTATATTATTTTGCCGTATACTAATATAATTTTACTTAAAATTCTCTAAATTCAAAGTGAATTACTATCTAAAGTTATCTGTAATAAATTTTATTGAAACCGAACGATAGTATTAACAAAGCATACGGCAACGTGGTGTGGGGCCTGAGAGATGTGCGAGTTCACTGCCTTACCTGCAAATGTGTCAGGCATTGAGTTTTGCGTCTGATCTCCCACATAAAAAGTACATATTTGACCCCGAAATGCACAAGGCTCCGCTCGCACTTGCTCTATCATTTAATTGCTTCAGAAAATTTATGTATCCTTATGCACTAATTTGCTGAGAAAAATGTAGACCTAAACGTTATTTTGTGGGTAGTCAGTATTGCTGCCTAAATCGACTTTGTCTGTCTCTGGTATGGTCTGTTTACAGCAATAGCAAAAATGCAGATACCCAGATCCTTTGTGTTTGTTAACAATAAAGTAAGTGATGTAGGTTCAAGTTAAACTTTATCTTAAAAAGATATTACTAAAAATGTTTTCGAATTTGTTGGAAGAAGTTTGATATTTACTATAAAATATATTATTTCCTCGTTTCACAAAACGAAATAGGCCCAAAAACTAAAGGTTCAGATAAAAGTCAACTGAAAGGAATTTACTGTTCACAACATAATAATGTCGTACGTTCAGGGATTCAAGCTCCCAACACATCTTAAACGTCGAGAGGAGCTTTGTTTTTTTCTCTTACTGACAACTTCTTCTACTCAGTAGAAGAATTTTTTTTTCCAAAGGCTTCTACGAAATGATTGTCAGTATCTTTTATAAATTAAAATGTTACAATTAATGTAGATATTATTCTGAGTCAGTGCATCTTTTGACGTTTAGACTTACATTTGTGTTGTTATATAATGATTTTGCTGTAAATTGACTCCTTTACAAACCCCGCAAAGCTAGTTTCTTATAACGGAAGTAATAACTGTTGCATAGTATTATAATTCTACTAAGTAAAAAAAATCCATACCCGCGCTATTAATGCTCTTTTGTATAAGGAGATGCTCATTCTTTTTCTTATGGCTTTTATGTCTCATCGATGTCAAAGTCATTAGAATTCCTTAGGAAGTCACGTTTTAAACTGAACGTACTTGAACATTCGTTGGGCTTCTTTCCCACAACAGAGATTAAGTAAAAAAATAAACAATGTTTTTTTTGCTGATCAATTAAATATCTTAAATTTGTATTGAGACATTTAACTAAACAACATAAATCTTGTGTAGCATACTTTTGCTTACAGTAGATAATATGACTAATGCGGTATCACTCAAAGTTGTAAAACACCCAAAATAAGCATGGAACTATCTACTTTGTCAACACTAACTTCAGGCCCTTTATAGTATTTTTTTCTGCTCGAAAATATATTCTAAGTATTTCAGTTACAACTATAAAAAGTTATTGTCGTTCCCTTAGGCCCAATTCACACAGAAGGGACGTGGCGCGGACGTCGGGCGGTGACGGGGCGCGGACGCGAAGCGGACGTGACCTGTTCAGTCCAAACAGAAGAGACGCAGAAGGGACTCGCGCGCGACATGGTTTCTACCATGACTTCGTCTGACGATGAAGATGTTTTAACCTTACTACATTTAAATCATATTCAATAGAAGAGTAGTTTCAGGGTTCATCCTTTATGACTGAAGAAGGGGAGGAGGTATGGAATTTTTGACGTGATGAAAGAGTTGGAAATGTATCCTGAACGTTTTCAAAATTTTTACAGAATGTCTCAACCATGTTTCTTTTATCTACTGATCAAAATTAAGGATGGCATACAGAAAAAAATCTACCAACTGGAGATCGCCAGTTTGTCCAGAAGAGAGGATGTTAATTACATTAAGGTAAATGATCAAAACACAAACCTTTATTTAAAGAAAAAAAAAATACTAAAACGAAAGAAGTCTTTCAATGTATAACTATCTGTTTTCACATCAGTCTCTGTGCTTGATGCGTAGTATGTCTCTCCTCGATTTGATGATAATGTAATATAGAGTGGAGATGTCGATGTGCCGATACCAGCATCAGTTGGCGTTATCAGGATGGTCGTCACTGGTTACAGACGATAAGTCCGAAGCATTCTGTTCAAACTTCCTATTTTGATTTTACGTTTTTGTTGTGCTGTCATAGATTTCATATCTGCCAAATTCTTTGCAAAAAAACCATATCTGGATCAAGTTCTAGAGCTTTTGGTTTTTTTTATTTTTTTAACAATTTATATTTTTGTTGAAAGTATTTCAACGTTTCTATAAACTGTGGAATTTACCCAACTGTATTGGCAGTGTTGATGGAAAACACATCAGAATAAAAGCTCCGCCAAAATTAGGGTCCGCCTTTGTCAATTACAAAGGATTCTTTTCTACAGTATAGCATCCGCATCTGTCACTGCTAACAAGCAGTGGCAGATGCGGATGGCTTATTTGTTACTGTAGACATAGGCGAATACGGCCGAAACAATGATGGTCGAGCGTTTAATCGCAGCAATTTTGGAAGAGCTCTACAACAACAGGGCCTTAAATTAACCGATCCTGCCCCCCTCTTCCTGGAGAAACAATGAACATCCCTTTCTATTTTATAGCGGATGAAGCTTCCCACTGCAACCGAATATTATGAAAACCCTTTTTCTCGCAATCAATTATCAAACGATCGCAGAATATTCAACATATAGAGGTAGGAAATGTGTGTAATGTGCTTTTGGCGTATTAACTTCAAATTCAGGATCTTGATTACATTAATATGTTGCTCTCCTTCTAAAACTGATTTACTGATTCATGCCATGTGAAAAACGTAATACGGAAATACGATGGTAAATTTTCAATACTTCACGTTGAAAATATTGTAATAGGAAATCCAATCATCGAAGAAAATCCAAGAAGACAAAATGCAAAATACGTAAGAGAGTATTTGTGCAAGTACTTCGTAAAATGTGCACCCATTCCGTATCAGGATAGATATTGTGTATATTAATAACAGTTGCTATAATCTGCTTTTTTAGAAGCTATAGACCACCCTTGTATGTAGCTAACAGTAATAAAATTTATAATAAATTTTAAAACTTTCCTGTTTCATTTAATTCCTTAACGATCTTTTGCCAGCACTGTCCTGTACATTACGATTACAATAATCTGAACGATTAAAATCGTACAGTTCGGGAAACTTTCCAATGATTTCACAAAATTGTATATTAAACTCAAAATTATCACGCATTTTAATAACTGCGAGAATGCGTCGCCTGGTGGTCCGCGCCACGCGCCCGTTCACTGCGCCCCTCGAGACTTCGAAGAGACGGGGCGCGGACCACAAAGGGGCGCGCCCGCGCCCCGCCGCCTCTCTGTGGATTGCGCCATTTGTTAACATAGGAGGGACCTCAAAATGCTCCGCGTCCGCGCCGCGTCTCCGCCCGACGTCCGCGCCGCGTCTCTTCTGTGTGAATTGGGCCTTACATAGAGAGGTCAACTGTATTATTGCTGTTTTCAGATAAGTCTAATTAAAGCTCATACTTTTGGCAGCGAAATTGAAGCTGACGTAATATCAGTAAATCTAGTTCTAACTATAATTTTGTCTAATGAAAAATATTAACGTTCGGCATTAAGATGGTGCTAAATTTTTCTAGAAAATCGCTGTACTTCTGGTATACAGGTGTTTCAGACTGATGTCGTAATTACTGTTTTGCGCCTCTATATTCAGATTTAGAGTTTCAATTTTCAGATCTCTTCTTCTTTAGAAAGATATCTATCTGAATAAGGTGATACAAAATTTATGGATAAACGTAGATTTCAGAGCACATGAAGTGTTGGCGAACAGTGTTGACAGCCCACTCTTTGTGTAAACTAACAACATTTTTATGAAGTTATTCTTTATATTATTTAAATTACGATTCAGTTTCCTTTTTTTCGTTTAACTAATAAAATTTACAGTGACCCAAGTTAAACCAAAAGCATATCGAATAGGAATCATAATCACAGGATAGTTTCCTTTTTATTTTAAGACTAGCTTTGTCCGACACGCGCTGCAATGCCTATTTTTCTTTCTAAGTGGGCACACGTACGTAAAGCAGACACATGTACAAAATAAATTAGTCTATGGGTTTTTGTGCATAAATTGAACCAAAAAAAGTTTATTTTAGTGCTTTCCGGCTTCTGCAAGAGCAGAGTACTCAGCGTTGCTCGGTGGCTGGATATGAGAATTCTGTTTTTTTTCCCCTCTTTTGATCGGATTGTAATAAACATTCTACAACACATCCTCTTTGCCAGATTTCCTTACCGTTTTATACATGCAGAACACTAAAAAGTTGCACTTGTAAACTTGTCCAAAGAAAAGTGAAGGTGGAGAGCCGGCGCAGTTTTGAAAACAAAATGTAATCATCATTTTCACTTATTTTAAAGAATATGTGGCCAAAGTTCCTTCGATATCGAATAAAAACTGTAAATTTGTGTGTCGTCACAAAAGATTTAAAATAATTTTTAAAATTCAAGTTCGAATTTCTTGGTCGGCATTTGTCCGATCGGAATCGGTTCAAAGCTGTTTGACAGAAAATGTTATGTACTCTAAGAATATTGTTGTCTACTTTGCCTAATTTCCCCACCGTTTTCGAGATATTTGTAAAAAAATTTATTGGTTTCCAGTGTAAATTCGCTAAAGTAGGGCGATGGGGTAAAGTGGGTGGTTTTTGAAAACCAAATGTAGACAGTATTTTGCTCTTTGTTTTAATGTATTCACGTGCAAAGTTCTTTCCATACCGAATAGAGACTGTGAGGTTGTGTGAAGAACACTGTAAATTAAGAGGTAATGGGGTAAAGGGGGAAAGGAGTTGAGCTATGGCAAACTAAATGTAGATAGTATTTTTCTCCTTAAAATACACGTGTACTAAGTTCTATCAAAATCGGTTAAAAACTGTGTTTTTTTATAAAGATCATTGGAAATTAAGAGGGGAGGGGGTAACGGGGGAGAGCGGTTGGATTTTTGTAAACCAAATGTAGACAATATTTTTCTGTTTGTTTTAAAGTATACGTGTGCAAAGTTCCTTTAAAATCGGATAAAAAGTATAGCTTCGTATAAAGAACATTGAAAAAAATAATGGGGTTCTGAAAATAAAATTTAGACAGTAATTTTCTGTTTGTTTTAATGTATAAGTGTGCAAAGGACCATTGAAATCAGATGAAACCTGTGGGTATGTATAAATAATGTTTACAAAAATAATGGGGTGGACAGGGGGAGAGGGGTAGGGTTTCTGAAAGCCAAATCTAGACAGTATTTTTAAGGAATACATGCGCAAAGTTCAGTCGATATTGGATAAAAACTGTGGGTATGTGTAAAGAAGATTGACAAAAATTGAGGGGGTGAAAAGAAGGAGAGGGGCTGGGTTTTTGCGAACCAAATGTATTTGTTTTAATGTATACATGTGCAAAGGACCATTGAAATCGGATAAAATCTATGAATATGTATAAAGAACATTTACAAATTTAAGATAGTTTCTGAAAACCAAATGTATACAGCATTTTTCCGTTGGTTTTAAAATATCCTTATGCAAAGTTCCGTCGAAAGTGGATAAAAACTGCGGGTATGTGTAAAGAATATTGACAAAAATTAAGGGGGTAGAAAGGGGAAGAGAGGTTGGGTTTTCTCAAATAGCATGTAGGCAGTATTTTCCTGTTTGTTTTAAAGTATACATGTGAAAAGTTTCGTCGATGTCGGATAAAATTTTGGGAGTGTATAGTAAATATTGGCAAAAATTAAGGGGGCGGAAAGGGGGAGAGAAATTGGGTTTCTGAAAACCAAATGTTCACAGTGTTTTTTTGTTTCTTTTAAAGTATACGTGTGCAAACTTCCATCGAAATCGGAATAAAAATGTGGGTTCACATTAAATTAACGGTTGTAAAGGGAGAGAGGTGGTGATTTTTTAATTTTTTTGGTAAGAAACCTTCGTACCTGTGCACACAGTAATTCACCAAAATTTAATCGTAATCGGATGAATGGTATAGGAACGAATAGATGATGAACATACAAACAAAACAAACATTCATTTTTATATAGAAGACTGCGGTAATTGATTTTCGTATCACTGTACTACTGCAGTTTCTAATACTTCTACCCCATAATGTCACTAACAGTTTTAAAATGACAAATTTTTCGCTTAAATTACAACTTTAATTACGTTCAGTAATTTACACCATAACATTAACAATAGTTGAAGATATATATGCTGTTCAAGGTTTCAATTAAATTTTGCGCAGTACGCGAAATGTCTTAAGTGATATCTACGATTTTCCTCTTAGGATACAAGTTAAATTTTACGCGTCACTTTTATCATTATGCCTCGATAGGTTACAGTAAATATGGTGTTTGAAATGTTAATAGATTTGTGCGTTTTGGAGTCTTCTCTCACACTGCAGATAACGCAGTAAGGGGAATACATCCGACAGCTATAAGGCTTTGTGATAAGTTACCTAGTAGAAAGTTATTGATATGATTCGATTTAGATATCTGAGTCCTTATCTCAGGTTCATTATTTAAGCCGGATTACTGACGCTTATTTCAGGAGACTGTTCAAACAGTTTCCTAGAACGATATAGGAAAATAATAGATGGGGACAAAACGGCTCCAGCTTCTCTTAATTCTCATTACGTCACCTTCTGTAAATTTATACTATTTGATTCCCCAGGCTGCCCTGTTGGGTGTTGTAGCGGCGTCTGCCTTGGAATTACTTGGTTCGAGCCTCCGTGGTGCAAGAAATTTTCACACCTCGTCTTGGTCAGGAGAGACTGTGGTCTACGATTCCTCCCACCAGATTATCTACCAAACTACGAGCTACGGGTATGGAATCGGGAAATACGGTTCTGTTGATGATGATTCGTTCGTCAGAAGGGGTCGTTAAATTTGGTGGCTCCTTGATGCCTTTCAGAACATCATGAATGAATAGCCTTCTTATCTCCAAATACGCAACACAGATAACACTCTTCTCTTACCAAGTAAGTACACCTACAACACTTTGCCTGACGGCTGAAAGGAACTGACCACCCTACCGTATTTAACACCGAATTCAAAAATTCATTCACGCAAGAAAACGTGGAAAACATCCCCACTTTAACACATCGTGTGGAATTAGAGATGGATCCGATAGAAATTGATAGCGTAGGAATTGTAAAGCAATTAAAACTCCTGAAGTGGGGTTAAGCGCCGGGTCCCGACGGTATACCGGTAAGAGTATTTTCTGAATACGCGGAGGATATTGAACCATTTCTGTAAGATATATTCCGTAAATCACTAGAAGAGAGAAAAGTACCTTCTAGCTGGAAAATAGCCCAGGTAATTCCCGTTTTTAAGAAAGGAGATCGGAGTGATCCTAGGAATTATCGACCCATATCTCTAACATCGGTCTGCAGCAGAATTCTGGAACATGTCATATGCTCGAACATAATGAAGTTTCTAAATGAGAACGTGTTACTTACACCATGTCAACACGGATTTTGGAAGAAGAGATCGTGTGAAACACAATTGGCCCTATTTTCCCACGACATAATGAAAGTTATCGATGCAGGTTCGCAAGTTGATGCAGTTTTTTTGGATTTTCAGAAAGCTTTTGATTCTGTGCCACACAACCGACTTTTAGCGAAGATTCGAGCTTACGGTATTTCGGCTCAGATTTGGGAGTGGATACGTGATTTTCTAACTGATCGATCACAGTATGTCGTTGTTGACGGGGCAGCCTCTTCTAAGATAAATGATACTTCGGGTGTTCCTCAAGGAAGTGTAATAGGTCCACTTCTTTTCTTAATATTTATAAACGATCTAGGTGACAACGTCAAATGCTGGTTGCGATTGTTTGCCGACGATGCGGTTATCTATAAGAAGATAAGGTGCTCCGACGATTGCTTAGAAATTCAGCCTGATTTGGATGCTATTTTCGATTGGTGCCGTAAATGGCAGCTTACACTTAATTGCAAAAAGTGCAAGGCAATGCGGATAAGTAACAAGAAGAATCAGTTTGTTCACGAGTACAAAATAAAGAATTCAGCTGTTGACACGGTTGACTCCGTGAAGTATCTGGGGGTGATAGTACAAAGCAACATGAAATGGGACATGCACATAACTTCCGTCGTAGGCAAGGCAAATTCTAAATTACGATTCATAGTTCGTATTTTGAGGAATTGTAATGCTTAAACAAAGGAGATAGCGTATAAAACACTTGTGCGTCCGCATCTGGATTACTGTTGTGGGGTTTGGGATCTGTATCGCAAGGTTCTGATTGACTCAGTTGAGAGGGTGCAGAGGAGAGCCGCTAGATTCGTGACTTGTTGTTACAGCCCTTATGAAAGCGTCACAGAATTGATACATAGATTGGGCAGGGATGGTTTGGAAGACAGACGACGTAGCATGCGTTCGAATTTATTGGAGAATATGCGAAAAAAATTAAATTTCGAGTGTAATGAAATACTTCTTCCGCCAACCTATTTAGGTCGCAATGACCGGAGGGATAAGATTAGAGAAATAAGATGCCGTACTGATACTTATATGTATTCCTTCTTTCCTCGCACTATTCGGGATTGGAATTGGCGGGTTTAGGATTGGTGCTTAGCACCCTCTGCCACCCACAATGTTTGTGATTTGCAGAGTATGGATGTAGATGTAGATGTAGATGTAACCTTACATCCGTATCTGGGCTATTATGACTCCTACCTGCTCGAGTCAGAACACCATACTTACTTTTAATTTGGTTGTTGTTCATATTTCTGTTTTAGAGAAGCATAAATGTCCTCAACAATATTTCTTTTTTTAAAAAATGTCAAGCATATTCATCCTACAATGACGCGCTATTACATTCAAGTTTTCCAAACTCGTAACCTTTCACAGTTTCCTCGCTATTGAATTACACTCAAATTTTCCAACAGGAAATTAGATACTCTGGATCTTTTCTCTTAACAGTTTCGCAGCTCTTATTGCCAAGTTTCTCACATCATAGTACAATATTCGACAAGACGAAGGGTGTTTATCTTAAACTGCTTATATTTAATTTACGGTTTACTACATTGAGATACAATCTGGTTATACGCAATTATTCCTTGTTGCCGAACAATAAATATTATAAATAAAACGCCATATAAAAACAATTATTCTTTCACCCTACGGAATAAAAAAAAACCCGTGGGAATAAAAATCTTTCACGAAAACAGATGATTGTAGATAGAGTTATATTTATAAATTGTGTAGTTCCTTTCCCAACGTCGTTTCGTTATGCTTCGTTCACGACATTTTGCCAAGATGAATTCCAGCATTAAGAACAATATCGACAATTGTGTAAGTGAATGTTGTTGGTTTTTACATTTTCACGTCTTGTTATGATATGACTCCCTTAATGTTCAGTTAGAATCTTTTCATTCGATTGATGCTCTGAAACAAAACAGTTTTAAGCTTAACCTGCTATCACCAGTCCTTGGGATCCGTCGTTGGTTATATCGTTTCTAGTATATATTAGTTCTCCGTTCAGTGAGATTGAATACTGTCCTTTCCAAAAAAAATAGTTGTCGTGGCCGAAAAACAAGTTTAATTAAGTAGACGAATTTTACGTAAGCAAGCTGTATTGGTGTTTACGTATGATGTTATTAATGTTCTCCTAACTCTCTAGGAGATAAAACTATTTCTACATCTACGTCTATATTCGTACTCTGCAATTCACAAATTTGTGGGAGGCAGAGAGTGCTTTTCACCAAAGTTTTCCCTCACGCACTTTCATGTAGAGTAAATCTCACATATGTCTCACAGAATCAGACAGGGAGTAAAATAAACTACCACGCACGAATACAGAAAACTTGCCGTTCCAATGCAGTATTAAGTGTAGGCGGAGGAGTGTCTACTTAGAAACGTGTTCACCTTGCAACTGAATGTCGGTCTATGATAATGTGGGGCGACATCTTCGCCTCTTTGAAGGTACAAGAAACTTTTCAATCAGTGCCTCCACATCAGCTGTAATGAGAGTTTGCCAAGTGGTTTTATATAATCTGAAATTTTCTTTTTAATCCCTTTTTTTTATCGCAAATTTGCGGTCCTTGCCAATCAGGATTTATACCAGACCGTGGCATCCAACAGGCTCTATTAGAATATAGAGATGTTATAGCTTTGGCAGCGCATTCAAAACTAAAGGCGGGAATTTTCTTCCTTGACTTTGACAAGGCATTTGATCGTGTCGATCATAGATTTCTATTAGAAACCATGAAAAAACTGGATGTGCCACAGGTTTTTGTTTCTGCTATCAGAAAATTAATAACTAACGCAAAAACAAGAATTTCAGTTAACGGTTGTTTGTCGAAATTTTTAATTATGGGCCGAGGAGTAAGACAAGGATGTCCACTTTCAATGATTCTTTTCGCATTCTACACTGAACCCTTACTGCGGTCAATTTATAACCTGACCAATGGAATAATTTTCCAAGGGAATAGATATACAGGCAGCGCTTATGCCGATGAAATAGCGTTTTACATTACCAACGACGAAGACTTGGATATAATTCGAGATCAATTAAATTTATTCAGCACTGCGAGTGGCGCTGTAATTAACATGACTAAATCAGCGATCCTTCATATTGGAGCGGGAATCCAAGTTACCACCGATATGCAGGATTTGAAACGAGTATATACTGCGAGGTTCCCACTCACCATTCATTACGGTGTTATAGTATTATATTATAAATTGTTTATAAATAGGTCTTTCAGTATATTAGTTTGTATAGTATGGGGTAGTTTTAAGTTATTTGAGTAATTTATGTTGCGAGAAGTTGGCAGTACTGTAATGTTATGTTGTCGCAGAAGGAAGAAGCCAATATGGCGAGAGGGATGGTTTTTAATTAGTATGAGATTGAGTGTCGCAGAAAGAAGAAGCCAGTATGGCGACAGAGACTGTTTTGAGCGAGCATAGCGGGTACATGTGAAGAGACTGATTGCGGCTAGAGCAATGCAAATTTGTAGAGAATATTGTGTCAGTAACAGCATTGGTTTTTATGTGAAATTTTGAGTAAAATAAATTGTGAATTGTAGCAAAAGTGCAGTGAATTCATTTACATAATATTACAACATCCGTTGCGCAAATTGAGACATTATTGAAGCTCTTGTAATAAAAGTACTTTATATGAATACAATCGGTGAGGTGATAGCGACTACCGTTAAAAGGCATATTAGGGCCAGGTGCCAAATAAAACGGGCTATCAAACCTTGCTTGTCGCAGTCAACATAGCGATAACAGGGACCTTACAATACGCACAATTCACTAGGCGTAGTTTTGGAGGCTGACCCTCGTAAAATGTACACAGTTAACTGGCGCAATGTTTTGAATAGTACCAGGGGAACTTACAACTTCATAGAAGCAAACAAATTAACGCAATTCAAAAATCAAGACTAATTAACTTGTCTGTACTTGGAAAACTAAATTACATAGCGCAAGTGCTTCCGCCTCCCAGAGAAATAATTGAGAATGTTCAACGTGCCATATCTTGGTTTTTATGTCAGGGAGAATTATTTAAAGTCAATTTTCAGACACTGACATTACCAACAACAAGAGGTGGTTGGGTCTAATGGACGCTAACTGCAAAGCAAAGGCTATTTTCTTAAGAGCTATGAATAACGTCCAGAGAAATAGAAACACCATAACGTCACAAATTATCAATTACTACAAACCACCCAGTTTAGATCCGCCTGTAAATATAGCTCTTATTGACAAGACCTTAGAATATCTAAGATTCTATTATCAAGAACTAAGTTATATTACAGCAGCCCGAAAGGATAAACTACCTGTAACAACCAAAGATCTATACAAAACTTTGACATCTGAAGGACGCAAAAACATTGTTGAATCAAAATTCGTAGACACAAATTGGCGAAACGTATGGTCTAATATATTTCTTAAAGTTGTATCATCCGAAATTCAAGCCGTGTGGTATAAAGTTGTCAATAACACTGTACCTACAAATGTGAAATTATTTCGAATCCATCTAAAATCTGCAGATAGATGTGATACATGTGGGAATACTGACACACTAATTCATCGCTTTACGTGTGGAAAGGCTGCACATATCTGGAATTGGACGAAGCATGCAACGGCAACTCTGTTAGGAACTTCTCCATCTGAGGTTACATGCGAGATTCTAATACGACCAGACATCAAGACCATGCCGCCAGAAAAACATAACTCACTGGTTTGGGTATTAGGACAAGCAGTGTACAATATTCTAATAAAAAACCTAAGGATCTAGATGATTATTTATCCACACTTAAAATAACACTTTGGAATTTAAAAAATTCAACGAGGTACAAACGCCACTTCGGAGCATATCTGGATGGACTTCTTCTCCGTAACCAATTTTGATAACGCATATAGTCAGACCATTCACTTGACCAGAGTACTCATATTGATGTTTCTGTAACATGTATTATGAAACTTTAATCTTATAATGTAGAAATGTTGTAATGTTATAAGGTTTCAGTAAACCTAAAAAAAATCCATGTCACCAAACATTACCACAATTTTTATGCTAAGCTATTCAATGGTTTCACAAACCACCTCTCTCAAATTCGCTGCTTTCCACTTAAAAAAAGTTCCATACTGTTACCGTAATGTCCAAGGGTCTTCAGATAAGTCCATGTCCTCACACTGATGCACATGAGTTAATGGAAAGTTGTAATCTACTTTCTAACAGAGTCTTTGTGACCCACACAGTTCTGCGAATGATGTTCTGGTGATTTTTTGGTGTCTATAGAAAGAGTTTCTAAGTATTATTGAAAAAGGTCGTCAGTGCATCTCACTTGAAATGGGCATTAATTTTAATGTTTGGGAATTGGTTGAAGTGTGAGGTTGTCAGATGGGGAAAAAGTAAGGCGTTGCGGTGCCAACTGAAATCCATACTCATGCATAGAGACATGACAGAGGCTTGTGGCAGGGAGAATTATACCGATAAAATATCAACTTTTTTTATCATATGACTACTTCTTGACAGGAGCGCACAGTTGTTTAAATAGGTTAGCATTATATAAACCCGCAATCATTATCATCGTCAACATCAGAGGTTAATTTTTATAAAACGGTTCTGTCTTTAAGGTATGAAAACTGGTCGTCCCAATCTTTCTCGTTGCCCAATTTCAGGCCAGCTTTATACTAGTGTAACAGTTTCGTTATTTTATAATTGCACATTCCTTGTAACTATTATAATATGAATTTGGCTGTAATCCAATAGGCTCCTTACCCCTAGAATTTACCTGAAATCCTCATTCCGTATTCTGTATGTTCTGAATCCTGAAATTAATCTTAGGAAGAAATTCATTTTCTTAAACTGTAATTCTTTTATGAGGATCCAACTTTCTGGCCCATAAAAACAAACGAAGATTGCTGTAATTTTACAAAACTTTGTAATGTATTCAACATTTTTGTTTCCACGTGAAGTTATTTTATTTTCGAACGTACTTAAATATTTGAATCAACTTCCTTAATATTACTTAGACCCAAAATGATCCAATCGCTGGTTATTAATTTAAATAATCAATACTTTAATTAACTGAATTATTATAACTTGATTTTATGAATGGAACAGAATGCGAAATGATATTCTATCATTTACCGCTTCGTAATGGCATGACCAGACAATTTATTCAATTAACGTGCGATGCTTACAGTCATCAACGTATTTACGATTTCTTGAATACATAAATAATGAATGATTTGGTAAAAGTAACACCGTGTCTTACAATTAGGGAGTAGAACGTTAAGAATAAACAAATAATTATGAAAATTCACGTGAAACATAGTATCATGTCATTATCACAAAGTCTAACACGAAAAATAAACATGAAAAGCTAACGTGAAAAATTCAATGGTTTATAAATAGTTATCAATAAAAAATGAAATTCACAGAAACGAATGTGTTCTTTTTAATCGGATACGGATGTCACTAAGCCTTAGACTTAAACAATTAACAAGTTATTGATAGATAGGAAAATTAGATAGAGTCTTTCCATATCGTGTCAGTTTGTTCACGGTTATAACATGCTCAGAATGTCCGCCGGAGAGTGATGTTTCTTCGCACAGAGTCTAACGGGGTCCAAGAAACTAGAAACGCGTACTGAGTTCTTTCAGTTTGCATAATAGTTCTAGGCTGGCCGTCCATTGAACGCGTATTCCCACGAAAAATGCTCGCGCGATTACGCCCTGAATACGCGCGAACAGATCGCTCAAATCCAAACACGGGAATGTTAAGCCGCGTATACACCTGAGCATTTGCCTCGAATGAGCATGCGGTTGAGAGGAGGGGGGCGCACGTCCACCACTCGCATTAGCAGTGGGCCATTGTGTTCCGACCCCATGCGGCCCGAACAGGGAACCCAGTCTGTTTTGCGCAAGTGCTGAATACACTACAATGGTTAACCGGAAATTGACCGTCGCCAGACATGTATTTGTTGCAGTCTTCGAACAAGAAATCGAGAAAGAGGTGGTGGAGAAGAAAACTGTTTCAAGAGAGGTGCAACGCTTTACTATTAAAAACAATAGGACACGAAACAAATTAAAACTTCAAAAATTTTACAAGTATGTCACCTAAGGATTTTCAGTTTATATTGAATAGTGTCAGGACTACAACTGAGAGACAAGACACAACAGTTGGAAAATCCATAACTCCCGAAGAACGCCTTGCGACATTCATCTGTAGAAATTTGCATAAGATCAGAAATTTCATTCCATGCATCTTCCTTTTTAAATTATTATAATTAAAACCATCCTTGGGGTTCCACAGCACGGGATACTTTTGGTAATACCCGATAAGGGCAAGAGAAATATCCTGAGACATGTCCATGTTTATAAAAACAAAATAACAGTTTACACAAATTAGGCACGAGACACGTGTGTCTACAGCAGAGGATTCACTGAAACTGGAGGGGGCACTCGGCTCATATTGTTCGGTTCGACCGCATACACAAAGCGCGTACCCACTGAGCACGAACCGAGCACGTGCTCACTTTGAAGTACCGACAACCCTCGGATCGGGCTGAGGCATGCGGACCCATTCTGCTCGCCCCGTATACATCTGAGCAAAACGGGCCGAACGCATGCTCATTCGGGGCAAATGCTCAAGTGTATACGCGGCTTTATGTGACTCCGTCTATTGTGAGCGCTTGAGTCGCGCGAACATACGCGAGGGTGACGAGATTCGAGATGATTTGGATTTGGTCGTGCGAACACGCGATGGGTATTAGCTGCCCATACACACACACATTTGTGTGCGAGTAAGCTCGCTGAAGATTTGCGCGCGGATATTCTCGCGACGAGCCTGTTCATGTGGGAGCCCATACACAGGAATATCAGTTCCACACATTTGTCGTTTAGCTGCCTCGCCGCGCTCAAATTGTTGTGTTTATGGTACTGGTCTACGGATTTATCCGTCGTGATTTCCTGGCTTTCGGATCACTGGAAATTCCAAAACATCGCGAGCCAAGTGTAGTGAGGTTATGTTAAGCGAGGTGACAATATTGAACTGAAACAGGTTTTTAAGTTCTACACAAAAAAAGTGTATTTATTCGTGCAGCAGCTTATATTAGAGCTGTAAAAAATAAAAATAAAAGGACAGTATAAAAAAAAGTGGTTGCAGGAAGATTATAAACACGATCATATAATGCTACTTGCGCTATTTGAAAAACATTTTATTCGATTTCTTCAGTATTACATAAATGCATAGATACATTTTCCTAAGCATTTCCTCAATTTCCTTCATATTCCCCTTCATAATTTGGGCTTCCTATATTGCTGATACTGTCCATTGGTTCGTGTTGATGTCTCATAAACAGTAGTAAGTCGTAGTAATAGCGTAAATTAGTTTTGTAGATTTCGTCTTCTCCTATTCAACTTGTTGGCGAGTTTTCATTTTTTATAGATATACATATTTCTTGCGAAAAGCACTCCACATAGAGTGGATTTTCTTTTCTATTAATCCACTATCACTATTATATATATTTCCCACACAAACCTCTATAAATTTCTGTTCGCATACTCTTTTAGTTTCACCGTTCACAATGCAGTATGTTGCTGATATGTCACAATTAAATGAGCTACGAATTCTCTGCTCATTTTACTTAACCTTTTCGACACAGCATATCTTATCTGCCGCCAGTAAATTGTAAAGTGAGATATCTGTGTGTATGGTTACCGTCGCGCATGCTCGCCTTGTTCAAATCTGTAACGATTGTTATTGGCTTGTGATGTGGCTAGTCGTTAGACAATTAACACGCCATATACGGAGACACATGTCTTTGGTCGAAATATGAAAATTCCCTGCATCGACCAGTTTTAACCATCATATTTCCCATATCCACACGGCTATCGACATTCGGCCAACGTTGTGCACGACAGGAAACTTCAGGCTACTTCCACACACAATGACCAGTGATCTGTGCTAGGTAGTGGTGGCTGAAAAGTGAAAAATAGGGAAACACACGTCTATTTTTATATATATATATATATATATAAGATATACGGCGCAGTTCATTTCATCTAGTTTATATAAGTCCCCTAGTTTACTCGAATTTAGCTGAAAATTGTTTCAGACGTTCCTTCGGATTACTTTTTTTGTGTCCCATTTTTTAAAAAAATATTTTTCTCCTAACATTAAACTATTTTTAAGTGTACCAATATGTTTTCAAAAGTTAAGTAACTAATCAGTTATAAGATTCAAATAAATTAAAAAGACATTTCCTTAGGTGCAGGTATCTTACTAGCGTCCTCCATTTCTTACATTTTTTTTTTTTTGCTGTCGTCAGTCTTTAGACTGGTTTGATGCAATCCTCCATCCCTTCCTATCCTGTGCTAACCTCTTCATTTCTACATACCCCCTACAACCCACGTCCTCAATTATCTGCTTCATATATTCTAATCTCTGTCTACCTCTACAGTTCTTACCTTCAACTGTTCCCTCCACTAACAAATTAACCAATCCAGCATGTCTCAAAATATGACCTACCAGCCTGTCTCTTCTTTCCGTAATCTTCTTCCATAAACTTCTTTTCTCACCCATCATTTCCAAAACGCTTTCATTTCTTACTTTGTCTGTCCACCTAATTTTCAGCATTCTTCTGTAGCACCACATTTCAAATGCTTCAAGTTTCTTTCTTTCCGGTATTCCTAAAGTCCATGTTTCGCTACCGTAAAGTGCTGTGCTCCACACATAGAGTTTTAAGAAGTTCTTTCTAATTCCTAGATCAATATTTGAAACTAAAAGGTTTCTCTTTTTCATGAAGGCTCTTTTTGCTAGTGCTATTCTGCTTTTAACATCATTCCTGCTTCGGCCATCGGTTGTAATTTTGCTTCCCAAGTAACAGAACTCAGTCACTTCTCCTATTGCATCAGATCCTATTTTTATATTTAATCTGCTAGTATTGGTATCATTTCTGCTACATTTCATCACTTTTGTTTTACTTTGATGTATATTCAGTCCAAAGTCTTCCCTCAGTATTTTGTTCATGCCATTCAATAACTTCTCAATATCCTCAGCCCTCTCTGCTAATAAGACAATGTCGTCAGCAAATCGTAGCATACTGATTTTTTCTCCCTGAAAACTTATGCCACATGGAAATTTTTCTTTGACTTTCTTCATTGCTTCCTCCACATACAAGTTGAATATTAACGGGGATAGACTACAACCTTGTCTCACACCCTTTTTAACTGATGCATGTCTCTCGTGATTCTCTACTTTTATTACAGCCACTTGATTCTTATATAGTTTATAGAGTATTCTTCTATCTCGATACTTTAGGCCTGACTTCTTTAAAATTTTGAACATCTTGTCCCACCTAACATTATCAAAGGCTTTTTCTAAATCAACAAATGCCATAAAAGTATCTTTGTTTTTCTTGATCCGCCCTTCAAGTATTAATCTTAAAGACAGAATTGCTTCCCTTGTACCGCGATTTTTCCTAAACCCAAACTGATCTTCACCTACTATCTCCTCTACTTCCCTTTCCATCCTTCTGTATATTATTCTGGTCAGTAATTTTGAAGCATGTGATGTTAGACTAATGGTGCGATAATTCTCACATTTGTCGGCTTGTGCTTTCTTTGGAAGTGTGAAGATGATATTTTTATTAAAATCAGTAGGAATTTTTCCTGTTTCATAACTTTTAGATATCAGCTTGAATAATCTTTCGATTCCTTCCTCTCCTAGAGATTTAAGAAGTTCTGCAGGGATCTCATCAATTCCAACTGCCTTATTTGCTTTCAAGTCATTCAGAGCTTTATTAAATTCTGTCCTCAAAACAGGATCTCCTAAGTCATCAATGTCGATATTGCCTTCCTTTTCCAATACATTATTGTTCAAGTCGTCCCCATCATACAGTTTCTCAATGTATTCCTTCCATCGGTTAGCTCTATCTTCTGAGCTTAAAAGAGGTTTCCCTTCGGCAGTTTTAATGTTCATACCTCCTTTCTTCATTTCTCCAAAATTATGTTTGATCTTTCTATATGCAACATCTACTTTTCCTATGACCATTTCCTTTTCTACTTCTTCACACTTTTCTTGTAGCCATTTTTCTTTTGCTATTTTGCATTTCCTATTTATTTGATTTCTAAATTGTCTGTACTGCTCTCTTCCTGCTTCATCCTGAGCATGTTTGTACCTTCTTCTCTGATCCATCAGCTGCAAAATTTCTTCTGTGATCCAAGGTTTTCGGGCAGCTTGTTCCCTAAAGCCTAAGGTTTCTTTGCCAGCTTTCATTATTTCGGTCTTTAATGCATTCCATTCGTCCTCGGTTGAGCTCCTTTCACAGTTAATTCTTAGACCTAAGTCTACCATTTCTGCAAATTTTTCTCTTGTGCTAGATTGTTTCAGTTTATTCACTTCTAGTCTGTTCTGCTTATACTGCTTCCTTATTCGCTTGAATTTCAGCCTGCACTTCATTACTATCAAATTGTGGTCCGAGTCTATGTCTGCTCCTGGGTACGCTTTACAGTCTAGAACTTGATTCCTGAATCTCTGTTTGACCATGATATAATCTAGCTGATATCTGCCTGTATCCCCAGGACGTTTCCAGGTGTATATTCTTCTTGCATGGTTCTTAAACAGTGTATTCGCCACTACTACCTTATATCTTTCACAAAATTCTAGCAACCTGCTTCCTCGCTCATTTCTTTCTCCTAGACCAAAACTTCCTACAGTATTCCCCTCTTTTCCTTCTCCCACTATTGCATTCCAATCACCCATGATTATTACATTTTCCTCCCCTTTCACATATTGGATTAATTCTTCAATTTCAGCGTATATTTTTTCTATTTCTTCGTCGTCTTCCTGTGACGTTGGCATATATACTTGTACTAATGTGGTTGGGACGGGCTTAGTTTCTAACCTCATCAAAATAATCCTGTCACTAAATTGTTCATAATAACTCACCCGTTTCCCTAATTTCTTGTTCATTACAAATACTACACCAGTGACTCCATTGACAGCTTGTGTGCTAATTATCCTGTGTTCCCCAGACCAGAAATCCTGTGCGTCCTTCCATTTAATCTCACTAATCCCAACAACATCTAACTTAAGTTGTTCCATCTCCCTTTTTAAGTTTTCTAACCTACCTGCCCTATTCAGACTTCTAACATTCCACGCTCCAACTCGTAGAATGTTTCTATCCATATATTTGAATAAACTAAAAAGCAGAAAAAATAGCAACACATGATCTCTGTTTCGAACTGATAAAAATAAAGTATCAGTTTTTGATAACGTGTGTCCTATTGCAGTTGTGTATAAATTTTCCTCAATCTAATTAAAATTTCTATTTCTCTAAAAAAAATGTGTAATTATTTTACACCGGTTTTTTACTAGTTGACCGTGGGGTCTGAACAAAGAAATTTATGAGTATTCTCTAAATTTTTTTTTTTACTGCTTTACGTCTCTTTTTAACATCGAGGTCTTTAGAGACGGGAAAGGATGGGGGGCAAGGATGGGGGCAAGGAATGGGAAGGAATTCGGCCATGGCCTTTTGAAGGAAGCATCCCGGCATTTGCCTGGAGTGATTTGGGGAAACCATGGAAAACCCAAATCTGGATGCCCGGACGGGGATTCGAACCGCCGTCCTCCCGAATGCGAGGCGAGAAAGCTAACCGTTACACCGCCCCGCTCGGTAGTATTCTCTAAATTAAAAAGTAAATAAATATGTATTAAGGAATTATTGTTCAATTTTCTTTTGTTATGTTCACTGACATCAAGAAGGAGTTGGGGGATACAATGGAGAACTGGCGACAGTCGCGCGAATCTGGTTTCAATGGTTGCGCCAACTCACTTCGCGCGTGTACAGGCGTATTCGCGCGGATGTGCGTCCACTGTACGATGCGGCTAGCCGTCCAGTCGAAGCGTCTTATCGCGAAAAATGTTCGCGCGCATACGCTTGTATTCATGCGAACTGTGTTGGCGCGAAGACACCCCGTCCACTGGAAACAGATTCGCGCGATACTGTCGCCAGTTCTCTGTTGTTGTTTGTGCCAGAAAGAACAGTAGCAATGCCTTTCTCTCAGTTGTTGGAATTATACGCATTGGAATCAACAATTCCAACAAGAAGAAAAACTGCAAAAAGGAGAAATGGTTGAGTAATATTTTTGCCAAAAGAAAGTTTTCCATTTGGTTGAAATTGAGCCACTGTTTTGAGACTTCTCCGCCTTTTCCGGATTTTTCTTCCAAATATTTTCTTAAATCTCTTCTTAACGTATCCCTCAACCCTTTCCATTTCTTCTTAATATCAGCGACCATAGCAAAAGAAATATGAACAAAAACTTCTTAGTGCATATTTGTTTAGTTTTTTTAATGGAGAAAGGATAAATGTAAATTCCCAAGTGTAGATCCTTGATCGGCTAAAGTTCTAGATTCACATCCTCTCTTCGGCGAAACACTCAGTAAAAACCTGTGTAAAATAAAATGAAAAATTTTTAAAAATATAAAAATAGTAATTTTAAATAGATTGAGAGATATATATGTACACAACTATAATAAGATACATGTTATCAAAAGCTGAGACATCATTTTCATTGATTCAAAAAAATATATCTAAAAACAAAGAAATCTTAAAAGATCAGCACCTTAAGAAAAAACTTTTTAATTCATTTTAATTTTGTAATCCATTAACTATTTAACTTTCTATTAAAATAATAATTTCATCTGAAGAGAAAAATAACTAATTGAAAATGGAACACAAAAAGGTAATTCTATGGGGCGGCTCTAACAACCGTCTCAAAGCTAAACTACGCTGCAAATAATCGTTATAAATTGACAATGTATTGTTTCGTAATATTATGCATACTGTTGAGTAATTCTGTATGTTTATCAGAAACGATAGTAAAAGTAAACTTAATATGTAAATACTATACGTGCTGTTACGTACCATATGTTATTCGCCACTAATTAGAATCCGCGTAATTAATTGAATTTTTGTTTAAGAGAAAAACAAAATTATTGATTGTATATCTATATGATTATTCATCAATGTTGTGTTTTAATGGATGAAATTGGTTTAAATAAACTGAATGACTTGTATTAAAAGCAGGAATATTGATTAAAAGAATGAAATTAAAAATATTATGCGACCTATGATGAGTGAGATTTTGAATGTTTGAAAGCGTTTTATTTGGTAAATATGTTGCTGAATGCTTGTTTATATTTTCTATTTTCACATAAAACGTTTACTGATGATTTCCAGTAAGTTTTGTTTTTGTGTTATTAGTATTGTTTCCGTAATTGTTGCCAGTAAAGAAACTGATGACAGCAAGAAAAAAAGAAAGCCCATACTATGTGAAAATAATAGATATGTAACATTGCATTTTGTTTAAATAAATTAATAAATAATAGTATCAATTACCTGGTAAATTCATTTCTGTTCCAATTTCTTCTCACATCTTCATTTGGACATTCCTCTGGTGGTATTGAGATAATTATTGATCCCACAAAGGGGCTTTTTTTTTTTTTTAAGAAGGACAACCATTTTGTCTATATCCATCGCGCGAACTGTGTTCGCGCCAACAAATCCAAACAATTTTGGATCTCGTCGCCCTCGCGTAAGTTCGCGCGACTCAAGCGCTCGCAGTGGACGGAGTCACATTAAATTACCTTTGTTTGATTGGAGCGATCTCTTCGCCGTGTATTCGCGCGAATAAGCGTCCACTGGACCACACACGGCCAGTTTGTATAGGCGAGAACAGATCGCTTCAATCCAAACACAGGGAATGTAATGTGACTCCGTTCATTGTGAGCGCTTGAGTCACTCGAAAACGCGCTTCACGCGAAGGATATTGAGAATGTAAAGGCACCGACAGACCTTTTTTGAGCTCCAACAATCACGGAAACGACACTAATCGAACAAAAACAATTAAAACTTAAACAAAAAATTACTTGAAAACATTAGGCAACGTTTTTAAATGAAAATAGAAAATTTACGAAACCAAATACTTCTAAAAAAATTCATATTTTCATTCAAAACATTATGGCCCCACATAACATTTTTAATTACGGTCCTCTAATATTCCATGCACTCCCTTGTTTTTAATACATTCACAACAGTGATTCAATTCATTTAAACCTTTTTAATCCATCAAAACACAACACGTCCATGGAATAATTATAAAATTCCCAATCAATTTCTTCGCTTCTCTTTGAAACACAGATTCAATTTATTATGCGGATTGTAATTAGTGGCGACTAATCTTTAATACATCACAGTGCATATAGTATTATATATTAAATTTATGTTTGTTGTATCGACAAAAGTACTTAAGTTATTGCATAATATTACGAACAAAATACAGTCAATTTATAAAGATTATTTACGGCATACTTCATTTCACCTAGTATATATAAGGTCACCAGTTTAGTCTAATTTAACTGGAAATTGTTTTATCCACACTTTCGAATTACTTTTTTTGTATCCTATTTTCAAGCAATTATTTTTCTCTTAACATAAAATTATTTTTAGTGTACTAGTATATTTTCAAGATAAAGTTAAATAGCTAATGTGGTATAAGATTAAATGAATTAAAAAAGTAGACCGTGTCGCCATTAATGGGATGTGAGAATGGAAATTTTGCCGATCTAGGACCTAAACTAAGAAAGTTAAGTTTATTTTCTTAATTAAAAAGTAAATAAACATGTATTAAGAAATAAATTTTCTATTTTTCTTTTGTTATATTCACTGACGTCAAGACGTAATGGAATGGGTTGCGGGATACAACAGAGAACTGGCGAATCTGCTTTCAGTGGACGGGGTGTCTTCACGCAAACACAGTTCGCGCGAATATAGGCGTATCCGCGCGAATATTTCTCGCGCGTTTACGCGACCACTGGACGTTTTTTTTTTATCGGCGACTGATTTCTGTGCTGACCTACACAGAGAGCGTCGGTGAGACGTAAGTGTGCTGCCTGCCTCAGTTAACATATCCTGCTCATTCATTCAATGAAGGTATTTTTTACTATATTTTTGTAATAATACTTTCCATTTGCGGAGAACATATTCTATATAAAAATTATATAATGTCTGCACAAAGGACACCATTGTGGTTCACTTCTTATGTCCATTAGTTTCTATTCCAATGTTTGTGTTTCCCTACATCAAGTTTTCCACACAGTTTTGTTTCTGTTAATTTTGGTGAAGATTTTGACTTAACCTCCATAATCTACGACTGTAGGTTGATTAATTATTTATACTCTGTAGTTCTCATTTACATATCACTATATCATCTTTTCAGAATTGGTATAATTAAAGCATTATTCAATAATCTCGTATGCAGCCTCTTATCCAGCTCGTATTTAAAACTTTAATATTCGTTTGAGTAAAATATCAGATGGATAATTGATTAGTTCCACGTTTATATTGTCTGTTACTGGTGGTTTCTTGATATAAGTTTTTTCAAATCCTCTTTATTGTTATCAGACATATATATAGGCCACACTCCATTATGGTTGTGATAATCTGTACATCTCAAATTCACAGTTCTTTGTAATATTTTTACCACCATACAGTTCGTGCAGTATTTAAGTTAACTTACTATTCTTTAGTAATAAATCTCATAAATTTCACTACTTCATTACGTTATATCTGCGCCCCTATGTACTCTTTTTCCCATGGACAACGCAAGCGATTTTATTATTCAATTAACAATATTACAAATTTTTCTCTCTGTTACCTATATTTACGTACACGCATCTTTATGTTTAAATAAATGATTGGTAATTTTTTTTTTAAAGTATGTTGCAAAATGTATGACATATTGCTCATTGAAATTTAGCGTTCTCTCTCCATTGGTTCGCAATGCATCTTTAACTGATGTTCTTCCAGTCTTTGAATTAAAGTCTTCTAAAAGTAAGACATTATAATTTTTACAAATTTGAATCACATTTGTTGGCTACACTTCATAAAGGTATTCAGTTTCTTGAGTTCAACCTTTTTATGGAAAATAATTTCCTATTATTATTATAAAACCTCGTTTGGATTTTTATTTCAGCATGAAGACTTTTTCATGAATTAACCTGTAGCTCTTATTTTGTTCTTACTTTTTTTATCATTAAGAAAACTACTGCAAATACTCTTTTACTTTGATCCACGTCACTATAAAATACGTTATTGTTTTTTAGTTCTTCATCTCCAAGTAAATATTTCTCCGTCTGCTATGTCAGTTTGGTTTCATTTTACTTTCTCCATTAGTTTTGATTGTTTAGTAGCTAGTAACCTCATATTCCAGATTCCTATCTAAAATGGATTAGTAACTTCATATCAACTGACCTTTAACTGTATTTTAGGCTAATTTTTTTATGTCAGTACGGCCTTTTTTTATTTCCCATAAGAGATTGCCAGTCTTCTGTTGCGATGGTTGGATTTTGGGTCCAACCTGTCTGTTTTTCTGTTGGGGTTTCCTCTCATAAGCAAAATGTTCCAGTAGCGAATCAGCAGAGACTCGTTCTTCACGTTCTTTTGCATGCTGCACTCCTATGGGAGTGCACTGATTTTGGGTTTCCACGGTTTTCCCAATTCATTCCAGGCAAATTCCGGGATGCTTCCTTCAAGAGCCCATCATCGAACTCTTTTTCATTCATTGTCCCCAATCCCATCCCGCCTCTAATGACCTCAACGTTAGCCATAAGTAAAAAAAGAGTTTTTCGTCCTTAACCAGGATCCTTCAGACCATACCAACCTTTGTCCTCAAAAGCAGTAAATCCTCTGAAATATTTGTAAAAAAATATATACATTATTACTTTCCTTGAGAAGGGATAGCCTATGCCTTACTTTGCAGATGGAGAAAGTGATTGCTTCAATTGCAATGACTGTTTGTTTGATTGAGGGATAAAATGAGGGCTCAGTTCCCACCCACAGACTTCAAAAACTTTTAGATTTTCCGCAGACACCTCCGTCCTTAATGCCTTATGATGTATTGCTAAATGCTTCGAACCCAACTGGCGGAAACCTTTCTCATGTCTAGTTACCCCGTCAGAATGCGATCTACTGTTGTTTGAAAGAAGCTTCGATTTAAGCATGTCGTAATTAAAATCTTTCTGCAGTGTCTCACATTCGAAGAATACTTGTGACATGGCGATAACGTGCTAGACAATTATTCGTCACAACTTTTGTTTCAGTCAACGGAATACGAAAGATAATAAGACCCGAAGTGATGAGACATTACTACTTGAGACGATGACGAAAATTCGTAGTCTCACCAATTTATTTTGCAAACGATAACATGCGAATCGCAGTGACGGTTTGTTAAGTAGCATTGGCAGAACACATTTGCCGGACGGATGAATCTTTCCCCAAACCTGTCCTCGATTCTAAGTAGCTGAAAATATATGTTTTACGGTGCTCAACGACTATACCAGGGGTGGCCAAACCGCGGCCCGCCTTGAACATTTTTCTGGCCCGCGAAATTCATCACGCTTTTACAAAATATTTTTTATATTTCATTTTTAGTGTTATATATGTCATTACAATGTGCGTTTAGTATCATTATTACTATATTATCTATGTTTACATGTAAGTATAATAGTAAACACTATAATAACTCATGTTTCACCTAAAAAAAAGTCTCTAGTGGGGACATACAATTTTATATGCGGCCCGCGGAGTTATGAAGCACTTCCAAAGTGGCCCGCGAGATCATTTGGGTTGGCCACCCCTGGACTATACTAATGTCATTAATGCAGCAAATCCAATGCAGGGCAAAAACATAATTAGTATTTCTAAGACGCTCGCATGTGATATTTCACACAATTATTAACTTTCAATAAGTCCCTTCCTCCAGTAGTATTTAACATAGCTTAAAACATACTAATTTCATATAGCCTAAGATACATGGTGACAGAATTTCAATTTGTCATGCATACGATATCGGTCAAGCATTACTCCAATCCTGTGTTTTAAGTGTACCTACTGCTGAAATGAATCTGTATCAAGTTTGAATTTAGGGAAATATGATAATACAGAAAACAGTGAATAAAACCAGCAACACTGATAGCTTTATTCCTCAATCCAAACGGATCCTCTCGTTCAGTGAGATTATTGTCTGTCGAGTTGTAGAGCATGTGCTTAACATACTGGGCAGCGCGTTTCTTATTAGCCAAATCTTAACGCAGGGAAGTACCATATCTCTCAGTTAATGTAAATTTGCTTTTCTTTGTACTGTGAATATACAAATGAGGTCACGATGAAATAAATTAGCAGATGACTTCGTAGATTAAACTAGAAGAATATTTTTACCATAGCAACCTCGGGTATAGGTACATACATTATTGCGTGTTTCTTAAATCGATAGGAGTTTTAATTTAGTATCCTCACTAGAATGTGAGCTTCAAACATAAGCTGAATTAATCTTTCGAGCCATGTACAACAATTATTTTTTTAATCGCTATAACGCGGTGGTCGGAACCGAAAATCGTATTGTGGTGTCGGTTTTCGGTTCATACAACACCAAATTTAGAAGCCCATATTTACGTATATTATGTCATACGCAGATAGTGAAATCCATCACTTGCTAATTACTTCATGTAGAGCTGGCAGGTATTACGGAGGGATACTGTTACACTGACGTGTTGTTTGTTTATTTATTGCTTCTGTATATTTAAGGTATCTCCCAGGGGATCGGGACTTGTGGGTTGGGACCCGTCAATACCTATCTCAGCTCGGGGTTGTTTCTAGATGGTCCAGAACCTTTCTGGCAACTTTTCTATCGAACTCCTTCGGTCACCTCTGGTTCTTTTCTGACGATGGTGGTATTTTGGAGGTATGGAAAGAGCGATAATAACAGGTAGATAATATGTAGAATCTGTCTAGTTCAGGGTTTAGACTACAGAGGCAAATGAAGAGGTTCAATTATTTTTTTTAATTATAATGTTTGAACTAACAAATTTACCACCGACTTTTGTATATAATGGAATAAAGATATTCACGATGTGGAGAAAATTACTTTAGAATGCATAATTATTAAATAGTATGGCCGAAGGCTTCGAAAGTGGAAAACTGAATTCTTAGCTTGTAGCCTATTGATGCGTTTACCTTCGTTATTATCAATTAACGCATGGCATATCAAATCGATTTCGAAGCGAATGAGTATTTTTCCATACAACTACTAAAAGCCTGGCATTTTGAGTGGAAGGAAATATATATTCTAGGGCGCTGAATGAGTATACTAACTTCAAAAAAATATTATTTAGCAATCAAAGCGAATCATTTCCACAATCTGATAATCTTGAAATCCCTTGAATTTCATCTTATCTATGCTTATTCAAGTCACTCAACGACAGCACCGATTATAAAAATTTTCATTGAGTCATTTTGATACATTTTGCGACAGTGTTCATCACATGCAAATTCTAGTGAGCAGCTGGTGATGAATAGGATAGCCTCATGTAAAAATTTCCAAACGGGTCTTGACACACCTCACCGCATAAATAGGGACGAACACATGTTAGTTGGTGGACTTGACAAATCTACCGATGGAGCTGAAAGTGGACGAAATTTCATTTACACAGGAGCGTAAATAGTGAAATTTTGCCACTCTTTCTGGGAAAACCCCGCTCATCTGCTGAGAAGAAAGTAAACAGAATGGTCGACGTCATTTATACACATTATAAGACTGTTACCGGAGAATACACATTTCAGTGTTTTTTTTTTTAAATAGTTTGGTGCACTGTTAACGACCTATATGGGAAAGGAATCAACTGTTTTTAAAATTTGTCCTGTCTGTCTGCCTGTTTGTATGAACAGGATTCACACAAAAACCACTGGTCGAATTTTGAATAGTATATTGTTGCTGGTCCCGGTGGTAAAACAGGGTATGTTTATATCTAATGTGAAGTCTGAAAGCTGAGAAGATTAATGTAATATGTTCACAAATTACTATCCATTTTTTGTTGAACGTGATACATGCAAAACCGGTGGTCGGATTTCGATGGGATTTTGAATAATGTACATCTCATACTCCAAAGTAGGGTACATTTCATTTTGAAGTGAAGTATGAAAGCTGAGAAATTTAAGATAAAAGAAATGGTCACATTTTCATAGGGCTTCTAATTTTGTGCAGCCTGTGATCTCGGGGATAAAATAGGATGTGTATATTTTGATCTGTGGTTGCAAAGCTGAGAAACCTATATAAATAAAAATTAAATGCTGTTCGTTGGTAAGCACATCACTTGACAACGGCTGGACCGAAATGGATAATTTTTAAAAAAATATTCGTAATAGTCTAAATAACGTTTATAGAAAAAGAAAAATTGGAAAAGTTGCGAGGAAAATTTGAGAAAACAAATTGATTTTTTCTCTGGACTGATTTGTCTATTTCTTTTTTAATGTTCATAATAGTTGACTAAGGTTTTTAGAGAAAGAAAAATTGGAAAAGTTGCTGGGAAAGTTGGAAAATTTGGGAAAAACTGAAAGTGCTTTTTTGGGAGGGATTTTTGTATGTGCTCAAGACCATAACTCACGATTAGAATGATGGAAATTCGTAATTCTTTATTTGTTAGTTTTTTTTATGCTCCCGGGATCGAAATAACTCAGCTCAATGTTTTATATTGAAAAAATCCTGAAATATTTAATTTTTTAAGTTTATTTAATTTCTATGGCGCTCAAGAGCTGGATAAATATCTTGAAAATGCTTTCCAGAATAGGTTAAAATTACCTTTGCTTTTATTATTGAGTTGTTTCGCGATCTTTGTAACAAAATTAGTTATTTTACTTCTGTTCCATTGATATTAACTGAAGACCTGTGCTTGATGATATCGAATAAGGTATAACCTAAATTAGGCATGACGGCGCCTAATCGTCAGATGCACGATGCATTTAATCAAGGTTTGAAACGCAAAAAAAAAGAAAAAAAAGGTTGTGATTCATTGAGAGAATTAGTTCGACGAAATTTTCGCTCTTGAATCGAAACAAAATATGCGTACAACACTCTCATGAAGGTTGTAAACATTGGAACCAGAGGAAATTTCTTCTTTGGCGCTTATGGTGGAACTGGAAAAACTTTTTCAATCTAACAAATTTTGGCAACGATTCGTTCACAGAATGAAATTGAAAGCTGTTCTTGCCCAGCTATATCACATGACTCATCTGCCTATATAGTATAAACATAAATCTTCTTTGCGGCTTGAACAATTTCACTTTTAATAACCAAGCCCCACAGGGCAATGATTTCATTTTGAATCTATGGGGAGACATACATGACATTTTTTCTTAACTTTTTCAATACGCTGTTTCAAAACTAGAACATGTGAATGAATTTTTAGTTTCAGCAGGTATTCAAGAAAATCCTGATGTAGCGGTTTACTTCTTAAAGGCAAGTCATTTGTACGGTGTACCACAGAAAATAATCGAAGATATTATAGATGACACGATTTATCGATTGTCTTCTACTTCCTTCAGGTGAGCAGTAATCATCATTACAGCGTCCGAGAAGTTCTTAACATCGTTAGCTGCTGATTGATGATAATGTGATGAAGCATGTTTTTGCAATATTCATGGATAATTTTAAAGTAACAAATTAATTGTAATATACTAGCAGTTACCCGCGACTTCGTCCGCGTTGAAAAGTGTTGTAATATAAGATTTTCTTGTGAGGTCTGGTTGCTCAGTGGTTAGGGCGTCCAACTGGAGATGAAAAAGTCCCCAGCTTGAATTCCAGTCTTGGCGAGGATTTTCAAAGGTCCCTAGCTCGACCTTCACCTCTGGCATAGGTTGGTGTGTGATGTGAATTACGCCAGAATGCTCACTTTGTTCTGATTCCGTGTTGAACTGTGGGTCCTCTATGTCCGGTAGGATTACTGGGTTACGTTAAGAGGCTACGAAAGGGACTGATTCCGGAGACGTAAAAAAGTCTTATCACCAGGTCAATACGACCATACAGTTTATTTAAGAGCTATTTTTATTAGTAATAGTAGTAATAAATGTTGCAATAAAATACCAAAATCTATTTATGTTCCACAACTACTTCACTGAATTGATAAAGCAGTAAAAATATTCAGTTTGTAAGGAGTATTTTCAGTTTAATATATCCGTATATACAATATTGAGGATTTGTCTCCTAGGTTTTGGCTATTTTCATAGCCCTAGTTTTCTTACATTTCTTTGAAAGATTTGAATTTCGTTTACCCAACATCTCTTAAAATTACTAATTTCATCACGCGAATAAAAATGAATATAGTTTTAATTAATGGAAGCTCAAAACGTCAAAATATTAGCAATACATTGATGGAATCGACTAAATATCAACAACAAAAAAATACTAACATCCAAACAGCAAATAAATACTTAAGTGACCCAAGGACGTTCATTTCCATTAGTAAAATTGCGATACTAAAAATGAATATTTTGATTTGCATTCAGTAGTGAAAAAAATCTTTAAAAAGAAGAACTTAATTTCCTCTTTGAATATTGATTTTGTTTTTTAGGATATATTGGTTCCATCAACAGAAATTTACATATTATAGTACTAAGTATAGTAGTAATTGATTCTTTTATCCATAATAATCAGAGGTATTGCGGTAATGGTTTCTCTATCTCTGGAAACAACTGAATTGCCTATAGACCAGTTTACTATAGTTCATTCGTTTCGATCCATTAATTCTGCGCTAAAATATAAATTTCAATATTAAAGTAGTAATAGATTGTTTCTTCATATTCGGTTTCTTATTCTGCATACAGAATTGAATGACTACCGGCGAATTACCACTCCGCTTTTCCGTCACTCCACTATCTGAATAAAACACTGATAAATTTAAAAAATTTATTTCGGGCAACGCCGCATGGTTCTGCTAAATCGTCCAAGCTTAATATAGATCTTTTGATACAATATCGGTACAAAGCGATACATTATGTCACTAAAATGGCGCTCATGAAAGAAGCTTAATAACTAATAATGTTTAAGTTCTCATTCTGGCCCAGGCTGCGTTTTAAAATTACCGCTAGAAAATCAAAGCTTCTATCACTCGCACATTAATACATTCACTATATTGTATGTTAGTGACGTCATGAATAGCGAAATAAACTTGACTTATTATTAACGCTGTAAATTAAATACTGAATACGTCTAAAACTACATTCAGCCGCATGAACCATGTCGTCAGCTTCATGACAGTTATTGAGGTAACGTAATTAAAAAATTTATGCTAAAATGCTTTTAACTTACAGTGTACAACGGAAAGTCGACAATTATCTACGATCGTTAATATTGCAGGTCAAATGTACATCGCGATAAAGTGACTTTTATTGCTCGTGATTTAGTAAGGTGTATAATGAAATTAATTGTGATAGTAATTTATGATATACTAATTAGGAATTTTGATATAGAAAATTCTGTTACCACTCGAAATGTAGGTCCAGAGCATTTAATGTGTTGAGATGTGTTCGTATCGTTTGATTTTGTAGCGGCAGTATTAGCAGAAATGTAGTTTGGTTGAAATGCTGCCTGGACCAGAATGTTTTTTGTTACAGCAGATGGCAGAAGGAATTTAGTTGTTATGCTCCGTGCAAATGAGGTGTATTGTGTTGTAAACGACTTTCAGTGCTACTTCATGAAACCATAAGTTTATACATTAGCCCATTGAATACATTCGTTTTAAGTGTAGCGTTCCATAGATATTTGCAGAATATTGAACAGTAAATAAAAAGCAGTACTATTCGTACAAAAATTCTGAACAAAAAATAAAAAGGGTTAGTTAAGTTTTAAATTTCGGCAAAAATAATTTGTAATACACAGACTGTACAGTAACAAAAAAGAAACAGGAAATAACCGAGATAGAATGGAATCCTTTACATTTTTATAAATGCCACATTTGGGGCACAACCATTTTGCACTTTCAGTGAACCGACTTTCGTGCTGGTATACTCATAGCATTTTACTTTTTTTCCAAGATTTGATTTTTTATATTTATTATAACGCATATATTACGAACGAAATTATGGTGTAATATTTGATATGTCATAGTATTTTATGTACGCAACTGAAAACATCTCTTTGCGAACTTGACAACAGTACCTACCTTTCTTTTTTTAATTTAAGGTTAAGAACAGATTTATATTTCCTGCTTCAAAACTATTATTTGTCAAGTGCGTCAGTTTTATGGCTTTTAAACTAAACACAAACTTGCATATGTAAGTAGATTTCTGCTTTTATATCTGAGTATAAGTGTTTGCGATTTACTTAAAAAGCAAAGAGTAAACGTGGCACGGCTATCTACGAAGTAGGAAACTCTTTGTTGCTTCCGAATCGATATTAACGGCAATTTCTAAAAGAACTATGCGTTTTTGCGGGATAAAATCTATCCTATTGCACTTCGCACGCAATTAACTGACTTCATGCCAAATTTCAATTAAATATGTCGAGTTATTAAGGCGTGATTGATTGCCAACGTACATCCAAACACACATCCGAAGTTTCTCATTTTCTCATTTATAGATATATAGATTAGCAGAGGCAAGTAAGTCTGCAAGCAACAATGATTAAATTTTCATTTCGAATTTACCATCTACAGAAAAGTTATTTCCATGAAGGTACCCAGTAGCGTTTTAGCATCTCTCTCCAACACCATTGTACTTAATTCATAATACTGAAGTTATTATGAAACTGGGCCTGTGAGCTGTAACACGATATGTAGCAGTATAGATACGACCACAGAATGAGTTGAACAACTTGACCATTGGACCGACCCAACTCATATCCGGGCACCTAGGAACAAATATACTGTAAATTCAAGAGTAGTAAAAGTCGTATATTTTGTAGGTACTATCTGTAATACTATATTAAAAGCCATCGTTAGCCTTACGGAAAATACAAATTAATTACTTTTAAAAAAACTTTCTTATATTGAATGTTACAAAAAATAGATTATTAGCGCGCGCTCCGGTGAAGTTACAGTATAAACGATCCGATACGTTGATACGTTGTATGAGGGTCGAGTCAGCCTGCAACCTATCGGTATTTAGGCACACGCTGCACAACAACAGTTTGTTACCATAGACAACGAAAACTGTAGCCTTTTAATACAATTGTACGGTGCCAAATTTTTTCGTGTAATAGGAAATATGCAGCCTAATCAGACTCAGATGGTGTCACTTCCATCACCAACCACTTGAAACTCCAATCAAAGAATCTATAGAATCGCCAAATGACAGGATCAACATTAAACCTTTTACCTAAGTAAGGAGTAAGTTCTCGTTAAGAATGGCAACAGAAAATTTAATATCAATTTAAAAAAATAGCATAAAATGGGTACTATTACCTTATCTTTGACCATTTTTTTTAGAGTTTCGCATAAAGCGTCAAAAACATCAGAAACTGTTCAAAAAATGGTTGTTTTGACACTAGAGAAAGGTAATGCAGGCTAGTACACGAGTCTCCAATTGCTAGAAATCTTGAAGTCACAGCGTTTATCAGTAACTGAAATGCCTCCCGAAATTGAGTGCACTGTCTCAATTAACGATTTTTGACACTCTCGTAAAATGTGTTTATTGTATCCTCGATGGCTTCATATCTTATGTTTTCCATGAATTTCTCGCCATACTTCATTATATTAAAATACCATTTCCATATCCACCAAATCATTTTTCGTTTAGGTTTCTGCTATACAGTGTGACGCATCACAGTGAAAGTTGCAGCTATTCGTGCACGTGAAATGTCCACGGTGGCTTCACGAAAAGACAGTGCCTGGATAGTTTGCCGCGCAATCCTGGCACGGTTGCGTTGCCCGCGAGGCAGACGCTATCGTCAACAGAAATGGTTCGCGCGGCAAATAACCAGTTTGACGCGCTCAAACATGGCCTGCGTGGCAACCGCACATAGTCGATACGCAGCTTAAGAGTTGCCAGCAGCACCGTGCGTGGCGCGTTGTGCCGCCTCGCCCTCCCTAACGTCTGTTTCCCGCAGATAGCAATAGTAAGAAAGTTTAAATCACGCTAACCGAATTAATTTTTGAAGGTTGCTTAACACTGTTTACTCTTCGGTTCGGTAGAACTCTGATTGAGCGCATACCCGCGTCCTGCTGGGGGGGGGGGGGGAAGGGCAGCTGCCCACCCCTGTCTGTACCTGGCTGCGCCCTTGCCGCCCCGTCTGCTTGGACGACGGAAAACATTGAGAGCGACCACACAAGAAGATTATTCGGGTCCAGACAGTCACCCCGGCAGGCTGGCCGTTTTTTTTTTTTTTTTTTTTTTTTTTTGAGTTGTCAGCTGGAGCCTAAACAACCACCCCCTGAGCAATGCGAGGACAGTGCTGCCTGCAACACAACACGTCTTGCACTGGCGGCTTGGCTCTCAATTAACAGTAAAGCACATGAGAATCTGTTCACCACTGACAATGGACCGTAACACACCCTAATTACCCATGCTCTACCATATCTGTGACTAGCCAAGGCAAATGATATGTTAATTATATACATGTGTTCAAAAAAAAAAAAAAGAGAGGGAAATAATAAAGTAAATAAAGCCTTGAGCTTTTGTTTGTCAACATTAACAAATGAGCTTTTGCGTTCTCCCCAGAACTATTATCCCACAGCATAATATTGTTAACCAACAGAAAAATAGAAAACATTTCAATAATTTGCTTAATTTGTTTTAAGTATTTTCACCAGCACAGCCAAAAGTTTATATATTAGATCTTTGTATCAAATCATCAGATTACATTTCATATTTTGAAGTTGAAACAATGCTTACACACTAAAACAATACCAACCACTCAGTTCACATTATTTTGACCCTTGATACAATTATCCAATGAATAGTAAAACAATGAAGATAAAGTTCTTCTTCACTTAATGACAATGTACCTAGGTGAAACACCTGCTCATACATGGGCAGAGTCTTGTTAAAAGAAGTACTAGACTACAAAGTTTTTACTAATGGATATAGAGTGTGCTACAGAGTTAGAGGAGCAATTGGTGGATAGGTTTTCATACTGATTAGCAAAGAATACTACAATTCACTGGTGTTTATAGATCATGACCATGAGTTGCTTGGGGAAGATTTCTGGGGTAATAAAAAAGAAAAAATCAGGATGTTGGTTGCTTACCATAATAACCAAATGAATCATGAAGATAAGACAGTTCAGAAATAAGAGTAGCATGGTCTTTATTCATGGGGACTTAAATTTACCATGTTTACACTGTAAACTGGGTAAGAAATAAGATTAATAATACAAGCGAACAGAGGTTTAAAAATACCTAAATAACGGAAGGAGTCTTTACACAAGTGGTAGTGCAGAGCATAAAAGGATGAAAAATGTTAGATATCTTCCTCATAAAGCCTGATGGTAATATTGTGGAGTGTTAAGTAAAGGAAGGAATACATGATCATGAAGCAGTTCTGATGGATATGAGAGGATTCTGTAAACCAATGGCCAAAATTGAAGGGGTAAATAGGTATAATCATATTCTAAAGGATCTGGAATGGAATTCACTAGAAGATGGGAGGTGGGTGATGAGAGTCATGGGTGTGTGCAAGGAATTATTGGTGATGAGGCATGGAAAGATATTGGTGTAAGAATTAAGAGTAGTGCAAGGGAGGGCAAATATTACCATGACCACACATTGGCACTTGTTTTCAGGTACAAGGGCAAATGGAGAATTTCTTTCGAAGGGAAATAATGAATAATTTACACAAAATGCTGAAAGAATTTAAAGTTCAAGTTTGTAGAGGGCAAAACCGGGCAGGAACAGGAAAAATGGATATGAAATTGCCACCAGTGTGTGTGCTCCATTGCAATTAAATTAAGTTAAAGATTTTTGTTTGTGTGATCTGATGAATGTATGGATAAATGTATCACTTGGGAGCTAACATCTCTGGCTGATATGCTCAAAAAAATGAGCGAGATAGGCTGCCAAAAAGAAAATAGGGCACAGACCTCTCAGATGTGCTTGCCTGCAAATTATTTTGACCCACTTTGAACTAAAAGCTTTCTGATTGAAAACTTGAATATTATGTTACGCAAAAGTACTGCATGATGAGGAATGAGGATTTAAGTTCATGGGAAATGCCTATAAACACAGGGATTAACAGCTAGAATAAAAATTTCTTCATAGATTCCAAATCTAATAGTGTTCTGCACCAATGCTGAGCATTTTCACAGGTATGGGTGCAGAAGATTGAGGAAAGTGACTTATAAATAATGCTTAAGTGAAAATTTCACAGCACGGAAACAAATGGCATAAACATAAAATCCAGTGGCTGTTGATGTGGAGGGTGTAGCAAACATTGAGGACGATGGATGAGAGAGGCACTTGAACTTTAGGACTTCAGATTTTCTGATGGACTTGATTGTAAAAGAGCTATGTTTGATAGCAAATTCATTGGGAACAAACAGTAATTTAATAGTGAATTCACCTAGTGTCAGTAAATTTTAGGCTATTTAGTCATAAAATAAAACAATGAGAAACCTTTCTGGTGCAACATATTTTATATTGTACAGGTGTATCTGGACTAGTAGTTGTCATTTGCAGTTCTCATAAATGTCTCATTCCAGAAGTTACATTTCGTGTTTCAATGTAAAGATGATTATTTGAATAACTTTTGTCATGTATAACATTTTGTGTTGTTGTTCAGATATAGAAAATAAATGGTACCTTATAGCTTTTAATAACAATTATGTGAAGATCAAACTTTTTCCCATCAATCCCAGAAATTTATCATAATTTATTTCACTGGTGTTAAACTCTGAGGTGATTTTTTTGATCGATTTCAATGTGGATTTTTGTCTGATTTTAAGGTGGAACAAGAATTGTATTTTAAATATGTTGGACTATCATTAAATAATAGACTTAGTTGGGTATGTCGTAATAGGTAAGTGGTAGAGAGAGGTTCCAATGTTCTGCATCAACTGGCAAGTGTAGTAAGAGAACTGTGTTATACAACTTGGCCAGGTTGTTATCATAAATTAGCAGTTGACCCTTATTATGGATATTTTAACTCAAACGTTATAGGGGGGGGGGGGTCAAAGAATGGCAGTGAGATTTGTTTGTATAGATTACCTACAATACAGTCAAGAATCAGTTACTGATATGATATAAAGGAGCTGGGTTTGGTGCCACTGGAAGACAAGTTGTGGGAGAAGAGAATGCTGGAAGAGTATTAGCCATAAGTAAGGTTCAGATGTTTAGGACAAGTCATAATTTTTTCCTGACTTCTTTTTGAGCTGAAATGCTGAGTTAAACACTGATTCAACGTTTCTGATTGTATTTCAATGTATTTTATACAGCATATAAATACATATTCAGACCATTTTCCTAGTTTTGGTCATATTTCGATAATATTTATGGTCATATCGTCGTATTTTGAGGAAAATCTGGTAGTTTTTTTTTAATAGTACCGGGATTTCACTAGATATAGGTGAGAAGAAATTAAGATAATTATTCAGAGAACTATACTTCTGCTTTACAGATGGGGAAAACACAAAATTAATTTTCACTGTGGTCAGAATTCACCAGTCAAGAATAAAGTTATACCTTATTGTCACTCTCTAAACGTAATGTTCCACCCACCTTTTAATATCGACAATGCAGCAGAAGCATGCCTGTGTCGATCAACGTCAATCAATATCTCAATGAATTATCCTCAGTCATCATTAAATCTGCATTGGATCAGTGAGTTGACCTCTCACCATGCAGAAGATAAAATTTTCTGAAAGTGCGAAGTTACAAAAGGGAATTTAGATAGAAGTATTTTAGTACAGATGAAAGAGTTCTATTCTGTAAATTATCTGAAATTAAAGTCACTTAAACAAAACGATTTAAAATTTAATTTCCCAATGGTCCAGCGAGTGCACGGAAGCAAATTATGCTGTCTACATGAAAGCGACACTGCTAGATAAAATAAATGATGTGTAATTGAGCATGTTATGATGTATAGTAAATTTAAATGTTTGGTCATATTTTGTCATTTTTAGGTCATATTTACCAATTTTTAAGGTCATATTTACCTGCATATTTCTCTATTTTTTTGGTCATAAAGATACGAACCCTAGTCATAAGTCTGCGATGAGGCCTGGTTGGATGTTGGGAAAATACATGGAAGAGAAGAGTTGGCCTTAACCACATATAGTGGCTGATTTAGGTATAAGGGAGTGAAAAATACTTCATCTGTAGGAACTTGAACAGACACTGGAATAAACTAATGATGCCTTGTTAATGAACAGAACAAGTTACCTTGAATACTGATTGATTTTAATTGGAAATTCATGTACTGGTAATGGAAAGTTAGGAATGTAGAGAAAATGCTACTGATACATAAGTTGCATGTCAATGAATTAATAATGATAACAACAATGCAGAGCTGAAAATCAACAGATGATAACTTGTTGCCATAATATAATTGATTGCTTCTAAGGCTCATGAACTACTCACATTCCAGCTCAGATCAAGATCATATAGCTTTGGATTTCAGTTCCTAAGAGCAGCAGTTCCCTTTTTTTTTTGGACACAGAACACTAATTGATCACACATTTTTTGACGGATCTCCATTTTCATAAGCGTAAGCTGAAGAACCAGTCTTGCATCGGTAAGTCGTCACAAACGAAAGCAGAACCACAATAGCCTTCTCACGGCGCGGTTATGACTCTTTTCAACGAACATTTTATTTAATTCTCAGACAGAACACAGAACCCTTGTGGCCCTTCCACGTAACCCCAGGATTCTGCGGACCACCGTTTGGGAACCACTGCCCTAGAGTTCTCTTTGTTCATATGAACTATGTCAGGGCACTCCTTTGTTCAGATTCCACTTCAAACTGTAGGTTCATCTGTGACCGAGGTGGAATGTGCAGAAAATCAAACATTGTCACCAGGTCACAAGTCCACACAAATTTATTTTATCTCTGGAATAAAAGAATACAAGAAAAATATACTAAGCCTAAATTGTTGCTTTGCCCTAAGATAAGCAAAGAGACTGTTTTAGTCAAGTTTCTTAACAATAATTTTTTTAGAAGTAATATTATTTATTTATTTGTTCCTATTAAACATTTTAATTATTTTGATCAATATATATTTATTGCCTGCAATATATATTTACTACATTTTTTCTTTGGTCTCATTTCTATCAAGGTAGCTAGAAGTCTGGTGAGACACAGCAAAAACCAAGGGCCCCTTCTTTACATTTTCTACAGGCCCGCGCTGTCTTAATCTGGCCCTGGACTCAGAGTAAACATCCGAACCCCTATCCATACATCCACTTCTAATCATGATTAAGGTTTATACTGAAATATAATTAAATGTGTTTATGTGACCCTCCTGTCTATACCAATGCTGAGTGATGGGTTTACTTTCCCTATCCTTTCTTGCCTAAAAGCATTATCATTGTAATTATTATTGGAAAGTAGATACAACCTACTGTGTTACAGCCATTACCATATGAAAAAATTCTCCAACAACAAGGCTAGAGTGAGCACTAATTACTATATTTTGCATGGCTTGCCAATGCCTGTTCCTTCTGCTCTGCCTGTTATAGTAAAAGGAACATTGCTTGGTTGTCAGGGCGTAGTCGAATACTGGGGGATTAGGTATCGACTATGATCACCTGAACCAGTCTGCTGCCAAAATATTCTGAGTCCAAAAGAAAGTTCTGTAACCGTGTTAAAACCTTTTATGCTAACTGATAAATAAGACCACAGTCGCCACTTGTAGTTTTAAACCCACCACAAGAAGGGTATTAAAGTATAAAATGAAAATCAAGAGTCAAAATCACTAAGTTATATTTTCCAAAATTCTTCAAACAAATAATGTCATTTTACAGTTAGCAAAGCAATCGGATATTATCGTCACCAAAGATTACAAGTTGAGACCAAGAGCATTAAACCGCTTCTCCCCCAGTTGAAACAAAACAAAAGTTCGAAATTCCCATGTCCATCCAAATTTTCAAAATGTCCGCCACTAACGCGTCCTTTCCTCAGACATGCTCACTACTCGCCACCATGATGTTCCATCTTGCCCTGACCACTCCGCGCGAAACCCAAACGTGCGTTCACATGCACTTCAACATCTAGACTGATCTATCCGCTTTTTTGTGTCTTCTTCCCGCTTTCTTATATAGGAGTTGCTCGCGTGATGACGTATTTCTACCGTGTACCTCCGCGCTCCTAAACATACCCTACTGTTTGATCTAATAACTTTCTTAATACTAGGTTAATCTCAGCAAGGAAATGGTAAAAAGTGATGTGTGTTACTAGCTGAAGTGTTTAGTGTCTGAATATTATGTTAATTTTGTCTCTCCAAAAACTTGTCGATATGGTTGATTTTCCCAAGTCTTACAGCTTTAGTCAAAGTTTTGTTATTTTTAAAATTGGTTGTTCTTATTAACGCGAAAGTAAGCTTAAAATGTTATTCTCGATTTTAGGTTCTCCCGAAATATCTACTTTGTTTAAGTCAGTTGAGTTATGGTAAAACCGTTAATTCCTAACAATCGGTTGTGGCTACTATTTAGTTTTCATGGAATAACTCTGAAGTTTTATGGATTATCGAGCCGGAAAAATTATTAAAGTGTAGCCTGAATTTAACTGCTTATTTTGAAGTTTATCTTATCTCTGTAGCTATTACCTCTGAGACACAATAAATTATTTAGTGATTTACACGTGGATTTTATGTCGAGTGTTTTTAGGAAAATCATAACATCGGTACTATGGCTTCAAATTGCGTGGAATTAATATGTGTGAAGCTAAAAGAATGGATTGTCCCGGCAAACTATTTTATAACCCGGAATTCAAGTAGGCTTTTGAATAATAAAATGCTCAAGTTGGGTGTTCAATTTTACGTGTTCATATTATGTTTAAAAATACTCAGAAGGTTGGAAATTATCTGATTTAGGTGAATTTACTTCTCTTCATGGCTGCTTTAATTTATTCTTTACTTTATATTGTGTGGCAGTGTTTAAAATCAGTGCTGAAGCATTTTATGTGTGCAGTGTCTGTAACAAATTATTTCGTGATCGGATTAACATTCAACAGGTTAGTGAAATGTCTTAAAATGTGTTTAGAAAATCAATTATGTGTGTTAGCTGGTATTTACATGTCCTTAGCGCTCTTGAAATGGCTTTAAAGTGCTGGAATTTATTCCTGAAAGTTGGACAAATTAATCGATTTACCGGCGTCTATTTACTCACTGATATTTCATATTCTACAGACTGAAACTATTTAAAAACTATTAAAATTGAAAGATTATTTTATTTACTGCTTGTTTTTCTACTTTTTAAATCCTGAAACTACTTAAAAGACCAGAATTATGTATGTGAACTGTTTGAGCAAAATGAGTATTAAAAATCCAATATAATTACTTCTTATGATTATTAAATGCTTTCAAAACTATCAGAAATCTATTAATTTATTTACTAGGCAGTCTCAGGGATTATTATTGCTGTTTTTGGAGCTTTAACATGGTCAAGTTTTATTACAATGAATTATTTTCATTTCTGCTTCAGACTGTTATATTATCATCCAGTTTATTTCTTTAAAAATCCTACTAAACTATATTTATTTCTGAAGTTATGGTTATAGTGAGTCTAGGCCTGTGTAATATAGGTTCTTTATTGTCTTTACTGTACTGAAATCTCTTCAGAAATACTAAACCTGGAATATGCCAAAATTTATGGGTTAGATTTTTCCTTTACTGAAATTACTTATTTATCTCTGAAATAATGTGTATTAGACATGATAAAAGGTTTATTTATGCATACTATTTGCAATTATACAACATTTACTTCGTTTAAATCGGTCCAAAATATCTCGCCAACCAACGTTAGTATCTGTTATTAAAAATTTACTCTTATGTGAAATAACCTATTTCCTGCTGAACTATCATGTCTTTATGGCAATTTATAGTTTACTTATGCTGTGTATGTGTTATTTATCCACTTTATTATCCTAGAAATGCTGTTAACTTGATTCTACGTGTGGTATCGTGTACTCCAACTAACCTTAAACTTGACCGGATTCTAACGAAATATGAAAAATAGAACGAGGGATACCTTACATGGTGTTTGGGCAGTAGTTGTAGTTTTAGTATTAGTAAGATAGCAGTGGTCAGTGACAAATATACATTTTGTTTTTTGAGTTTGAGCAAAAACTTCACCATCACACTAATTTCGCTGCCCCTTCAAACATGTTCTTACCACCCCATCCTGTTTTCTGTGGTTGCCCCAGTTTACATTCCCCCCTCCCCACCCTCTTTCATTCTGGCAATGGCAGTGATTATTTTTGTTATTATAGTGCAAAGTGTTTGACTCAATGGACAATATGACACAACAGACAGAAGTCTGTTGAACTGGGAAAGCCTCTGTAATGGCTGTAGGATACTGTTCAATCCTTGCTTGTCACCCTCCTGACCATTTTGCAGCCACCGTATATCAGCTGTACAACAATCAAAATACAACATAAACAAAGAGAAAAGGTAGTTCAGTATATACTGGACCTTTTTGTAAGTATTCACTCTTTCCCAGCATACCACTTCTAGATAGTTCCCATGAGTGTTCAGGGGGATAAAGAATGTGTATAACAGAATTTATCCATTTATGTGTGCACATTGAGAGGCAGCCACAGTGGTGTCACAATTTACCAGGGAACTCTCTCTTATATAATATTTCAACTGATGAAGAGAAGAAGCTTTCAAGAAGGAAGCTATTGAAATATTGTAAATAACAGAAATTATATGGCTGAATGCCTGTGGAAACTATACTCTGTACCTTGTAGATCGCGATGCTTTTAAGTATACAATTTTCTATTCACTAAATATGAGGAGCGCGTATGTAATGAATTCTACAGACAAATGATGTGCATGAATTGCAGCAGAACTGCCATTTTGAAGGAAATGTATAGGCAACATGTTACAAAGAAAGACCAGATAACATGCACCATTTAATCTTTGAGGCAGCACGTGTGAACTTATTATCTTACTGCCTAGAATACGATGATTATATGTTGACTGAGAACTAGTGCTGGTGACTTCTTTCTTCAACTGCATGAGGATTGCCAGCAGCCCACACATTCTGATTATGAAAATTTACAACACCATCTCTTGTAAACCCCAACTCATTGCTAAACATAATGAGGTGCACCACACCTTTTTAAGAGCCATTGCCTGAACTGCAATCTATCCTAATGGTCTGATGGATTAAGGGCCTGGACGTGCTAGACATGGTATGGGTACAATAATTATTGATGCAGTACAGCTCAAACAATAGCACGACTAATATAAATAAAGTTCTTGGGTAACTAGCTGAGTTTTAGGTGTGTTATAATTACACAATATTTCGGCGCTCTCAATCGTCGGCGCCATCTTCCGGTGAAGTGAGGTCAGGAACGTGCGAAGTTGCTGAACTAGACCAGACTCCCGCTGCTACCTCTGATTGGTCGGCTGTGGAACCAGTCGTAGCAGGGGTCAAATCTCGTTGCGGCTTGAATCCAAGTTCGGCGATTCGAGTGCGAATACTTGCCGCGTCAGACACTAATCATCTGGGGAAGCATTGACCCCAGAGTATGGGGAAGTTCTTACAGGAGGTCCCGTATCTCCTTCCAGTTCAGCGGTTGGTTGTCATTGCTGTGAGGTGGCATCGTCGGGTGTGTCAATCCCGGGGTGGCTGAGTTTTCTAAGACATGAACCATTAGCAATGATTGCTGTTGTAGCAGCTGGACGGTGACACTGAAGTTGTCATGGTGCTTACAGTCCGCCTGGTGATGTAGGTGGTGGGTTGCGGACTGCTTCTTCGCCTTCGCGGGTCGCTCAGATCCGGTCGTGCCTGGATGTCGGCCGGGTTTCCTTGATGAGGGCACCAACTCGTTGGTGCATTTCGCCTTCATGTTGGCGCGCAGGTTTCTCTTGGTGGGGCAGCCACTGTAACAAGCTGGGTGGGGGCCGGAACTGTTGGAGCAGGTGGGCACCCAGTCTCGTGGGACGCTGCACTCGGCGACTTTGTGTTTTCCGGCGCACCTTACACAGCGCTCCTCCGCGGTGCAGTCGAAGGCCATGTGCCCATGACCCTGGCAGCGGAAACATTGTGCCAGGGCAAGCGGAGGCCGCTTCTTGGAGAGATACACAATGAACAGGACAATGGAGAGGAAAATGAATTTAAAGACATGGCAATGGAAATTGTAGGTTCAATAAAGACAATGCTGATAAAATTTAAAGAGGTAACGACAAGAATAAAAAATACTAGATGAACATGGGGGAAGATCATGGCCCTAGCAGAAGGTGTTTTATCAATGTTTGAGTAATGGCCAGAAGTCATAGTCAAAAACTACAAGACGCAACAATTTTCTTGTGGAATGCGAACGTGGTGAGGGAAAAATTGAAGAACTAAAGGAATTTATCCATCGAAATAGAGTCAATATTTTGTTAATCACAGAGACACACCTGAAGACGAGAGACAATATCAATATAGGAGGAATGACCATCTATAGGACGGACCGGCCTCGGCAACGGGGAGGAGGTATAGCAATTTGTATGAGAAATAGTACAGTGCACCAGCCAGTACAGATACCACCTCTAATGGAAGCTGAGGCAACAGCAATATAACTACAGTCTAGAGAGGTCCATGTTATCATAGCAGCCGCATATGTATCACCGAGTAGGCAATTGGAACAAGATATAGATGCTATACTCTCTACAGGCGACAAAGTATTAATCGGAGGAGACTTTAATGCGAAACACTGGCACTGGAACTCAGGCAGGACAAACCAAAGACGATAACATCTGTTTGGACAAACGGGAGAGAGAAATGTACAAGTGATTGGTCCATTGGAGCCTATCTACATACCCTCAAACCACCACTTGTGGTCTGATCACACGGCAGGGACAATCTAGAAGCTTTTCTCCATCATCTTAACAGCAGAAACGAAGTTTACGATGGAAGTGGAAGAAGAAGGCTGGCTGCCTTTCTTAGACATTCTAATAGAAAGGAAACCTCACGGGTCTCTAGGACATTCTGTGTAAAGAAAACCGACGCACACAGACCTACACCTGAACGCGCGTAGCCATCACCATCCGGCACAGCGCAAGACGGTACTCAGCATGCTTGTACATAGAGCGCGAGCGATATGCGATGCTGACAGCCTACCCGGTAAATTGAGTCTTCTGCGTCAGACCTTTCGACGCAACGGGTACAGTGATTATCAGATAAGGCTGGCATTCCGAGAGCCGACACGTAGGCTCAACAACACCAACAAAGAGCCACCTGATCTTCTCGCCTTCTTGCCGTACTCTGGCCCACAACGTCCAAGTTAGGAAGGGTTCTAGCAAAAAGTGGAATCTAGATCGTTTTCCTGCCACCACCGAAGGTGAAGAACATCTTGCGCTCCCCCAAGGATGACCTTGCTTTGCGTACACCTGGGGTATATAGCATTAGTTGTGAATGTGGAAAGAGCTACATTGGCCAAATGGTGCGGTATGTTCATCAACGTTGTCTAGAACATCAACGACATGTTCGTCTGGGGCAGAAAGACAATTCTGCGGTGGCGGAACACAGCATTGAACGTGGCCATGGTTTTGATTTCGAAAATAGCAGAGTACTGGCGCATACTGGGAGCTTTGGAACAGCATCCTCATGGAAGCAGTAGAAATTCGTCTCGCGTCTAACCTCGTCAACCGCGACAGTGGGTACCAGCTGAGTGAAGCCTGGACGCCAATCGTCAATATTATTCGTCGACAGCGCGACCGGGACGCAAGTCCAGATCAACGGGAAGTTCGGTAGTAACATAAGTGAGCAATTTGTTGCTCAGGCATTAATGATCAGCTTATGGGGAAGGTTTTGCCTTCTGATTTTTCCTTCTATGGAATGATGAGTTGTTACGAGGCAGGACCCCGGCTACGATTGGTTACAAATCTGACCAATCACCTGGCAGCACGGCTCAATATGAGGCCCGCAACGGATCCGTGTTGACCCATCAGTTGGACAAACAATTTATGGTGAAGGCTTTGTTTTCGCATATCATCTTCGAAGGAGAGATGACTTTAAGCGCGTCAGCTACATGCCATGTGAAAAAGGACATCAAATCTAGCCGTAACTCCACCTTGGCATCGATTCAAGCCTCAACGAGATTTGACCCCTGCTACGACTGGTTCCACAGCTGACCAATTAGAGGTAGCAGCGGGAGTCTGGTCTAGTTCAGCAACTTCGCACGTTCCTGACCTCACTTCACCGGAAGATGGCGCCGACGATTGAGAGCGCCGAAATATTGTGTAATTATAACACTCCTATAACTCGGCTAGTTACCCACGAACTTTATTTATATTCTCAACGCCGAGAAAGACTACGTAATTAAGCATGACTAATGCCTTCCACTGCTGCTATTTGTTGCACACTGGTTCCAGGAGTGTTTCCCATTGAATGTAGAACATGATCCACCAGATCTGGCATAGGGACTGAGCCAGGCCATCCACTGTCTACCTTATGGGGAACTAGGTAAGTTGTTGGCATCTTAGAATGCTTCAAAAAGCCATGAGGTAAAGTCTGTGTTAGTCCAGGTCAGGAATCGAGGATCCATCATGGTCCACAGTGTCTAAATCATCATTAAGTGAAGAAGAACTTTATCTTCATTGATATAAGCCTTATTATTCATTTGATCATTGTCTCAGGGATCAAAATAAAATGTACTGAGTGGTTGGTACTGGTATTGTTTTAGTGTATAAGCATTGTTTCAGCTTCTAGTTAGGACATTGTTAGGGTTCTTTTGGTGGTTTAATTTACTGATTAATTCATTTTAAAAAATCCACCAAGCAGGTTATGTTTGAAGATGTCTGTTTTATTGTGATCCAAACAACAAGTCAGCGATATTCACTAGTATAGGTACAATACAGAGATGCACAGTCGCAAAGAAACTCTCTGTAACACTGAATACTGTCAACTAAACTGACTTACTAACTGAACGAATGAATGAATTTCTCTGTCCAGGCGATCTGTTTATATAGTCTTTATCGAAATTACGAGAATTCTTCAAAGGCATCCGCCCGGTATTTCTCGATCATTAACACTCACTCAAACAATCTAACATATTAAAAACAATCGGAATTAATACAAAATTAATTAACAACATTACAAAATGATCAGTAATGGTAATTATAGATACTTAAATACAAAATTATTTACAGAAATCCTTTCAAACGGTAGAAAATTGTCCTGTAGACATCGTAACTTACATTAATACATGGAATTACAAACATTTAAGAAATTCTCTTGCATCATTCGGTTCTTAAACATATTAAATGGCCTTTGAATAATTTTCTTACCTAAAACAAAGTCTATATACACTGATTTACAAGAAATTACAAACATATCAAATCACTTTCAACCAAACATTTGCTCACTACAAATACTTTATACAGTACAATGCTATTCAAAATTCAGGTATTAGGGCTGTTACAACCCCTCCCCAGGATTCACTTAATTTTACACAGTTAAAATTGATTGAATCCGTCACGAATCTAAGCAGGTTGACTGTACACATAATGCCAACACAAACAGGTTAGAATCAATCAACCATAATGACTTTTACAATGAACAAGTACAATTCTTCATTACATACAACATCTGCACATAGTCCATGACAATGATTTTGTTTACAATAATTGTCTTTTCTCAGATCCAATCATTTTTGCAGTTACTGTTTTTACACAACAAACGTTCAATGTCATCACCTTAAGTCACAATTATTTTCACACCAAATTACACACTTGATATCTGCTTGTTAATGACAACAGTCTGTTTACATTTTACAGCTGATAATTTGTCAACACAATGTAGAAAGTGACAACATCATGAAAACCCCCAAAAGTTTCTACACAAAACTGTCACAAATTGCTTTATACAGTGAAATGTTTACATCTTAAACATTCAGTATTATTACATCTGCATCTGAACTTAAGTACTCACACAAACTATTTACATGCATCAATTGACAAACTTATTTACAAAACTAGATATTTACAGGTTGTTGACCCCTCCCCAAACCATGCATTTCAATTAATTCTCATAAGTGGGTTCCAGGATTTCCCTGGAAACCCAGAACCATGTAAGTTACTTTTTCCTAACCTTCCAGTTTTCTTCAACTTTTGTATACGCATCTAACACCACATTTCTATTTACACAAATCTGTTGTAATAGTTCGTCACAAACTCTAGCTACACCAGCATCCTTATATTTAACTCTCACATGATCTACTTCTTGTATGCCTTTCCAACCAGTCTTCTCAAAATCAACCCAGTATTCCCCACTGTCTAATTTAATCCGTAAGTTACCTTCTCCACAGTCTACCAAAGCCTTTACTTTTGTAAGCCAATCCATGCCTAAAATGCAATTAACATTCAACTTAGGGACTACATACATTGGTATTTCTACATTTACAGTCCCCATACACCCGTCCTTCAATATTTCCTGCCTAATTCTCTTACTTCGAGAACCAGTAGCAGTAATAACAGTCATACTACTAACGGGTAACACTTCAATTTGATGGGTGCTTTCAATTTCATTAAATAATACATCAGCAAGGCAAGAAACCTGTGACCCAGTATCAATGAGAGCATCTATTTGTTTATTAAAAGCATTAATTTGCACTATGGGAACTTTATCTAAAACTTCATCCTTATCCTCCACCTCTTCCAATAAATCTTCTCTGGGATTATTCATAAAAATGGTATTAACTCTATAGCAGTTGGTACCTGGACCCACCTTCTTGTCCACCACTGCGGGGCCCATCACAGGGGTGGTCTTTACTTTGCCTGCCCCCCATGCTGCCTTTCCCTTTCAGATTGAGGGTTCTGTTCTCTCACTTCCCCATTATCATTCCTCCTTGTGTAATTATCACGAACCCATCCCCTAGATCTACCATCCCTTGACCCATTACCCCTTCTAGGGGGACTCCTGCTGCCCCTCCTATGGTGTTGATGGTGGTAATGTTGTTCATTGAATGACTCCTAGCAGGGCCCGCTCTAGCGGTTTTGCCGCCCCGGACAAATAGACAATTTGCCGCCCCTTAAGATTATGTAGAATTATATATTTTATTAAAAAATAATTAATTTTTAATCGAATAAAATATTTTATTTTAATTTTAATAAAATCGTATATTCATAAATAAAATTATTGATTTTTGATCTAGCTGCTCAAAATAGATAAATTAATTATGAAATATCTGTATATAGCCACAAATTAACCATATTTTTTATATTTTTAAATGCTATTACAGATGGATATTATCACACAAACAATCTAAATGCCATTATTATGAAAATAAAACGATATTACATCAAATACGCTAAAATCACAAAAAAACTTTTTTCTTACTTTCAGTTTGCGAATTTTTTATTACATCTTTAAATTTACTTCATCAGCAATTTCATATTCAATTGCCAAAATGGCTAAATCATTAAATTATCAATTTCTTGGTTTTCGTAAATGCTGAACAAGGCGTCGTATACATCTCCCAAATAAAATTTTAAAGGGTTTAATGCCTCTATCCTACTCTCCCAACTAGTGTCACTCCATGTTTTCAAAGTTGAACCCTGAACATGCTTTAAAAGTATTGCCCATCGAAAAGTAGATGCCGAAATGAATAAATATATTTTTGGACCATGTTGAAGAAATTAGCGGCTTCCAAGGATGCTTTTGCCATTAATAACAAGATTGAGAGAATGGCTACTACACGAAACATTGAATGCTCGCGAATTATATTGTTTAATTCTAGATTGCACTCCTGCTTTATTGCCCCTCATATTATACCCGTTGTCAGTCACTGGCCTCTGATATCCTGCAAATTTAAACCCAAGTCATTAAGATCTCCAACTGTAGTATCAGGCATTTGTTTTCCTGTGGATCTTTCGACTGGTAACAAGCCTTAAAAGCTTTCATTAATTTTAATTTCAACATCAGGATTAAATTTATTGGTTGAAACATATCTGATTACAAGAGTAATTTGCTGTATCTTACTAAAGTCAGGAGTACAGTTTAAAATTATGAAAAATATTTGAATTTTTTTTTATTTCATTAATAACATGAGACTTTGATGCAGCAGATGCTTTGATGCAGCAGATCTACTATCCCGGTTTGTATACTTTTCTCAAGATATTGAGCTTTAGTCTCTACTTTTTAGAACACTCAAGCACGTGCTCTTTCATAATGGGATCGTATTCAGACAGTAACTCAACTGTTTTTAATAAATTACCGTTATTATGTTCAAACAACTTGTCGCTTGTACCTTGAAAAACCAGACAACTTTTACCAAGCATTTTGGTAATTGCAATTATTTATTTCGGCATTTCGTAATAACTCTTTGAGTGGCAGCATCTACAGTTTTACAACAATTTAATCTTTCGTTCATTTATAGCCATGATTTTTGTGCCTGAATATGATTTTTTTCGAAATTTCAAGCTCTCTTAAAGTTTCGCCGAGGTGCTTCCAATTTTTAAAACCCTCCTTTGAGAGAGAACTAACTAAACAGCCGAAAATTTTGCAACAGAAGTATTAAACGCAGTTTTGTGAAAGATAGTAGCTAATCTCGCAATATTTGCTCTCCGTTGCTTAAAATTCGTGCATAATATTTTGCGCTAAAATATCAACCTGTGTCATTGGAAGGAAATTTGTAACTATATAATAGTTTAGGTGGACCTTGCCTTACTAAATAGCTTCTTACGGCGTCTCGTAAAATTCTTGGCCACAAAGTTTTAGACGCCTTTTGTGAGTCTCACGTTGGTGTCAGTTCCAATTGGTTTAGAAACTTCGTTCATTTGTATGCTATTATTCTCTGACGATTCTGTACATCTTTTGTATCCCGACCTGATATTGGATTCTAAGATTTGTTTTGGTAAACCCTGAATACAGTATATTTCTTAACGCCCCGGTTTGATTCTGCCTTTCCGCTTCCTTTCCCAACCTTCTTTTTTTGTACTGGTAACCAGATAGTTTTCTTTGACCATCAGACATTTTGGAAGAGGCACGCACGTAACTCAAACATTGTACACTATAAAATAATATAAAAAGTAAATATTTATCCTTGTTCTAGATAATCTAAAACCATATTCTCAGTCGATATAAAAAATATTTATGCACAACACAAAATATTTTCCATACCCTGTGAACATAAAGAAAGTCTAGTGTTACTATACAATCAAAGCTTATTTGCGTAGGATACGATCCGTAAATTTGCTGCAAATGCAGAAACCGTGTATACAGAATGGCAATTTCTATAGGCTTAAACGGAATACGTTCCAAGTTCACAAAATAAATAAATATATATATATATATATTTTTAAAAAATGATGTGGAGTGATTGTCACGCAATGCACATATTAAACCAACTGACAAAGTTATTCACATTCACTAAAATAGTTAATGAATTTCTTTTTGTTGAAACGGCAAATGCAGCAATTAGAGTATCTAGAAACCGCATTCATATATATAATAAGCATCATGTGTTATTATATATTAGCAGTTAACATTCGAAATTGAATATACTAATGGTATGTGAAGTAACTAATCGGTAATCAGTAGCTGTTAATATTATTTATTTATTAATGATTATAAGTACTGTCCCACACCCACTAAACTACGGTATTTTCACAAGCGATCAAAGATAGCGTATGTAATTTAACCCAACCATAACACTTTCAATGCCTATATCTATTTTTACAACAAATCTGTGAGGCTCGGATTACGAGAATAAATTATTATGCAAAATATTCCACTTCGATTTCCAATAACTAAGATCCATATTGATTTGGTTCATCAATTCAATAAAATCAATACTCAGCATCTCCCGTCAAGCACTATCGATTCCGTGTTTTAGAGCCTAACTGCAATTGCTAAAAACACTCCTTTTCGCCGTGTCTAGTAACTTGTGGGCAGTATAACGTCGGAATCAGCGCAGGTAGCAAAGGTCAAGTGTAACAGACCCCCCCCCTTTACCGCGCATCTGTTGTGCGCTTTTGTCTTTGTGCGCTTATGTCGTTGTGCAATTATGTCGTTGTGCGCTTATGTCATATATCCAACTAAATAACAGTTTAATCATAGATGTACTTACCTTTAGAAATTATAAAATCCTGAAGTAAATTTTATGAACTTCCACTTATCACTAATAACGTAATAGTAAGACTAATGCTGTTGTGTAATGAAACCACTTTAATAATTAGCAATAATAAGCAAGTTGAGACAACAAAAGTCGAAACAGCGTTCTACTCGCGTGCTAAGGCCCAATTCACACAGAAGAGACGTGGCGCGGACGCGGCGCATTTTGAAGTTGCTCCAATGGCACAATTCACACCGAGGCGGCAGGACAACGGCGCGCCCCTTTGAGGACCGCGCCCCGTCTCTTCGAAGTCTCTAGGGGCGCACCCAAATAGCTAAGAACTGTAAGTTTTTAACGAACGAAAAAATCGGTATGTGGATTTTTTGATTAATTGGGTATTTAATATATTAATATCATTAATATTTGTCTCACACTTACAGCCGAAATGGCGCTCCTAAATTTTAGCGCCCCGGGCAAATGCCCGGTTTGCCCCCCCCTAGAGCGGGCCCTGCTCATGGGCATCCAAGCGTCTCAACAATTCAGAAACTCTATCCACATTTACTACATCCAAAGTGGCAATTAAATTTCTTGTTTGCTGAGGTAGCCTAGCTCCTATCAAATCAATGAATTCCTCCTCTCCATAAGGATGGTCTAAATACTTACAACGGATCCAACATTTATGAAAAAAGTCATGTTGAGTTTCCCTACCAGGTTTATAGGGCCTACCAGTCATTAACTCCCTCTTTTCCTGAATCTGCCTGCTTGTCGACCAAAAATGTTTCAAAAAGTTTTCTTTAAACAGCTTGTAGTCAGTCACTTCCCTAGCTTGTCTATCACCCCATGTCCTAGCATAAGACTTAAGATGTTTACCCACAAGTGCAATTTTCTTATTGTCGGGTAACAAATTAAAATAGTCTGATCTTTCAAAATTATCTATAAATTCAATAGGGTGAAGCCTCCCACTATCATCATAGAATTCAAATTCTTCCTTAATGTCAGCACTAACAATTGTGTTACCTAGTGTGGGAGCTTGACTTAACTGTATCTGCAACCCAGTAACCCTTTTCTCTAACTGATTTACATTGCTTTCTAATCCCTGCTCCAACTGTTTCTGCTGCTGCACCAATGTATTAATATTTAATCCCACCTCTTGTCTCAACTCGATGACCCTTTGAGCAGATTTACTGTCACTGGTTTCGAACAAACTCACATATTCCTCCTTCATCATATTACATTCTTCTCTGACTCCCTTCATCTCCTTGCTATATTTGCAGTCTACTTCATTAATTAAATCAACACATGCATCTTTAGTGTCTCTACAAATGTGGTTAACCTTTACAAAATTCTTCTGACACTCTACAACAGCTTGTTCCAGTTTCGAATTTAAATTATTGACATCCTCCTTAAATTTAGAACTAAAACCTTGAAATTGCATACAGATTTTCTTATCAAAACAATCAGCCAACTCAGAGAATTTGTTCTCAAAATCCAATTCCTTTTTGAACTCAGAAAACTTACTGTCAAATTTATTATCAAATTCAGAAAACTTACTGTCAAATTTATTATCAATTTCAGAAAACTTACTATCAAACTTACTATTCATTTCAGAGAATTTCCTATCGAGATTTAACTCATTTTTAAATTCAGAAAATTTGCTATCATTATCACTCTTTAACTCATTTCTAAATTCAGAAAATTTGCTATCATTTATCACTCTTTAACTCATTTCTAAATTCGGAAAATTTGCTATCAAATTTGGCTACAAAAGACTCTACAAAAGCTTGCAGGTTCTGACTATCAGCCATTTTTAGTAATTAGCAAAATCAACATAAAAAACAAAATTAAGAAAAATTAAAATCTTTCCAACCTGCCACACAATAACATGCAAAAGAAATCACTTGAATATTCAATGCAGTACTTACAGTTATTCCTCAATTTTGTATCACATTAAATTTCACTTAGAAGCACTTATTTAACCATTAAACACCACACTGACTTCAAACACTTAACCACACTTTTCACAATTCACTGTAGGAAGACGATTTTGAGGCCGAAGAAAATCCACTCGTCGTCGGAAGATTACAGCCGATTCCCGATGAAAGATCTCCGCCTTAGGCCGAAGAAGATCCGCTTGCCGTCAAATCCGTGTTGCCTGTATAACCTCTACGTGTCGTAGCCGGTCGAAATTTTCTCGCAGGTTATGTCCGCTTATCGCCGATAATTCGTCGCAATTTTCTGCAGATTCTTTTTAGAAGATAAACATCCCACAGATGTTTAAGAACTTCTCGTCCTGTCAACAGTCGCCATGTTAGGGTTCTTTATGGTGGTTTAAGAACTGCATTAATTAATTAAAAATTCCACTCAAGAAACAATGTTATGTCGAAGATGCTGTTTTATTGTGATTCAAAACAACAAGTCAGCGATATTCACTAGTATAGGTACAATACAGAGATGCACAGTCGCAAAGAAACTCTCTGTAACACTGAATACTGTCAACTAAACTGACTTACTAACTGAATGAATGAATGAATTTCTCTGTCCAGGCGATCTGTTTATATAGTCTTTATCGAAATTACGAGAATTCTTCAAAGGCATCCGCCCGATATTTCTCGATCATTAACAATCACTCAAACAAGCTAACATATTAAAAACAATCGGAATTAATACAAAATTAATTAACAACATTACAAAATGATCAGAAATGGTAATCTAGATACTTAAATACAAAATTATTTACAGAAATCCTTTCAAACGGTAGAAAAATTGTCCTGTAGACATCGTAACTTACATTAATACATGTAATTACAAACATTTAAGAAATTTCTCTTGCATCATTCGGTTCTTAAACATATTAAATGGCCTTTGAATAATTTTCTTACCTAAAACAAAGTCTATATACACTGATTTACAAGAAATTACAAAACAAACATATCAAATCACTTTCGACCAAACTTTAGCTAATTACAAATACTTCATACAGTACAATGCTATTCAAAATTCAGGTATTAGGGCTGTTACAACATCCAATGTGAGGATTTGATACTAAGATCTAGTATATAAACTTTTGGCTGTGGTGATGAAGGTAATTACAACAAATTAAGCGGACTATTGACTACAACTTTCATTTGTAACTCACTTTAAATATAGAACCCTTTCATCACTAACTATTCAACAATTCTTTTTAGTAATTTAACAGATGATTTTCTCAATGCTACATCTCTAAGTGGTGGTCATGTAGTTAATTATGTCAACATTGAACAGTCATTCTCCGCTTGCATATGTTTTTTTTACTTATGGCTTTATGCTTCATCGACGTCGAGGTCATTAGAGGCAAGATGGGACTGGAAACAAGGAACGGGAAGGAATTCGGCCATTGTCTTTCGAAAGAAGCATCCCAACATTCACCTGGAGTGATTTGGAGAAAGCATGGAAAACCCAAATCTGGATGCCCGGATAGTGATTCAAACTGGTGTCCTCCCTAATGCGAAGCCAGAACGTTAACCAGGCACCCACCATGCTCGGTCCCATATGTTTGGAGAAGTGGATGTTGAAGACTATGGAGAGCCTCAGATATCAATTAGTGGTCCCCATCTATTCCCAGTAAAGTCGAATAATATCCAACACACATTAGATAATTTAGAAAATATAGTGTTCTCTGTATATTAGTACACCAGCATATTTTCGAAACAACACATGAGAAAAATGAAGAGAATGTTGGACATGTGCAATACAAATGCTGGTGATAAGAGATACTCGGAGAAACTTAGGAGTAGCATTTTGGAGGGATGAAAGGATCATGGCTATAAATTATCACTTTATTACAAGTTTATGAACTGGATTTGATAGGAGTACAAGGACTTGAATAAGTTACCTAGGTTGGTGATGAACATCATACCTCAGACTGCAGAAGATTAAAAAGTAAATTTTTTAAAAGATCATTACTAGGTTAACAGGGAGCTTGCCTCCTGGGCACAAAAATAATTATCTTGAAGGCCCAATGAATGACATTCAGAAAAAATAAGGCATAGTTCACTGTAAATAAACTATTACTTAATAAAAAAAAGGAACAATTAATTACATTAAACAAAAAATAAACAAGAGTACAGCACCATGTAAATTGGAACAAAGGCAGAGAAACTAAATACATCAATTAACAAAACTGAAAATAGTAGGTTTATATCTGCTGCAATAAGGAAATAAAAATGACTTTACCTTTGTTATGATATTTATTTCCCAAAAACTCTCTTAGATTGTTTCACTTGTTTTGCAAGATGATTTACTTTAATTTCTCATTTTATTCAATTATACAAATTTGGTATTGTTGTGTTCCTTCTTTATATTTAGTATTTTTGTGTTTCTTCTCTCATCAATTGATTTTAGTAACTCCTCTGTGACTTTCAGGTTCTTTTTCTCATTATCAGTATTATTTTTTCCTACCTTAACTGTCTTTCTCATGACATGTTCTATTCTTCTTCAAATGAGTTCTCTTTAAAGTTCTTCAACACACTTGCCTTTACAGTTTCTTCATACTTCATGTTTCATCTGAGGTTGTTTTAATTTGCCTGATATCAAGACAGTTGATATTTATTACCTCCATATGCCCTTAAGTTAATACCTGCTATCAGCATGTTTTAAATAAAAAAATTTGATATATATTTATTTAACCATTACATGGTGTCCATTTCTTCCTGTATTCGTTGAGGTTACAATATTGGCGTTTGTAAATGCCCAGTGACATTTCCCCCACTATTAATTTTAAATCATTCAAGCATTAATATGTAGGTATAAACCACCAATGGGTTGCAAATATGTCTCATAACTATATATATTGAATATTAGGTTGTCACAGGTTATCTGTAATTCAAGTCCCTTCTATGATTCATAGATAGTAGTTAGAATTAACATATTTTCTGCTCCAAAATTCTGATATTGTAGTTCAATTTATTCATGATCAAACTTCCATCAGCATTTGTTACTTTGCCTTCTGTTAAATCATTCTATTCTTAGATGATAAATATATTTTCCTCATTTCTTACAAACTGTTCAGTTCTGCCATTTATATTTTTGTAATGATCTCCTAATGAATGTTCACATAAATTCAGATTGATGCTGGCCTATTTCTTTTGCCAGTATGTCAGTCACTAAATTAATTTAATTGCAATGGAGAATATGCTCCGGTGGCAATTTCCCTACACACACAACTTTCCCCTATCCTGCACCCACCTACATTTGCCCTCTACAAATTTTAACTTTAAATTCTTTTAACGTTTTCGGCAAGTTATTCATCATTTCCCTTGGTAAATCATTCCAATCCCTGACACCCTTACCTAAAAAAGAAAATCTTCCCATGTCCTTATGCCTGAAATCGAGTGTCAGCTTGTGGTCATTGTCATCTTTTCCCTTCCATGAACAACTTTTCATACCTACTGCAATATCCTTCCATGCCTCATTGCCAGTATACGCCCTGTACACTCCCATGACCCTCCTCATCCTCCTCCTGTCTTGCAATGAATCCCATTCCAGCTCTTTTATCACATCTGTCACTGATTGCATTCTGCGATAATTTCCAGAAACAAATCTAGCAGCTCTTTTTTGCACCTTCTCTAATTCCTGTATTTGATACGCAAAATGTGGGTCCCATACTACACTACCATATTCGAGCAATGGTCTGACCAAAGTATTGTAACCCAATTCCTTTACTTCTCTCGTGCATCCCCTCATCACTCTCTCCAACAAGTGCAGAATTTGAAATTTTTTCCTACCACCTGTCCAATGTGTCCTGCCCAGTTAAGCTTGTTATCAAATGTAATGCCTAAACACTAATTTGACACTTTATTAGTAGAACGGTCTGGTGGCTCAGTGGTTAAGCATCTGACTGGGGATCGAAAGGTCCCCGGTTCGAATCCCTGTATCGGTGGGGATTTTCAAAGGTGCTCAGCCCAACTTTCACCTCTGCCGCAGTTGCTGTGTAAAGTGAAGTACACCCAAATGCTTCCATCCTTCAGATTCCACGTTAAACTGTAGGTCCCCCGTACCTGGCAGGATCGTCGGGTTAGGTTAAGGCGGCTACGATAGGAGCGGAATGCGCAGCCAATAAAAACTCTATCTCCAGGTCATTGCGACCACACAGAATCATATTATTACTATACACTTTATTAGTGATTAAAATCCTCTCTTTCAATGTGGTAAGCTGTGCCTTAATTATTTTGCATTTTCCAGGCTAGACATAAAACACATTTTCCTCTCTAGTCTCACTGATCCTACAACTAAATGAAGCAGGTCCATTATCTAAGCTACCTGTCTTGATCAGGCTTATAATATTCGACAGTACAAGTTATTTTTCTCTTTCACCAATCACTTCTTCCTGAGCAGTTCTCTTCCCTTAATGCCTTTGAGGCATTTGAGTGTATTTTTCCAAGAATGAAGATCTGTCAAAATATAAATTTACAGGGGTGCCTACATTGTACAGTTCATAATTTTCAATTAATTTATCATAAGCAAACTGCTGATCATATCTGAAACCTCAGCTCTTTAAATGCCAAGGGCAAGAGAACAAGTAAGACCACTATCTTCATCCTAATTATTACAAAATCATATCTAAATTATTAAGTATACAAATTATTTTTTTCTGTCCACAGCCTATTATTAAAACACCTTGGATGCAATACAATGTTTATTGCCATATCAACAGGTCTTTATAAGTGAATAAAACTTTTCTCGGGTAGCTAGCCGAGTTAGTACATCGTTTGACCACGACGTTTCGGCGGTCACAAGCTCTGCCGCCATTGTCATTTACAACGCCGAGAAAATCTCCAGTCTTACAGGTCTTTATAAGTGTTTGTTTTAGTACAGTAGACAGCTTACAGACTCTACACCGAATAAACTTCATATTTAATAGTGAAATACATTTGTCCACTCATCCCCTCCTTCCCACTCCCTGGTGTATCTCTGGTTATGTTCACCATGTAGTGATTCCTTCCTCTTTAACTGTAGCTATAGGAGAGAAAACACAGTAGAAAGCGTTTATTTGTCCTATGGAAAATATGATAAACCACCTGCTTGGCTCAGATCGTTGCTGCATGATGATGGTGTCAGGTACCTGGCACTGAGTTAAAGTGTTCTATCCCCATTGATGGAAGAAATTTTAACCATCAGAATTTGTTTGGAAATGTTGGAAAGGTGGTAGTGCATGATTTCCAGTATACAGATTGTGTGCCAAAATGCTGGGTTAAATCGTAAACTTCATCCTATTGCATTTGGTCCGGCAGCATATGACACTACTGACAATTATTTGTCTGCCAGTGGCCTCTTTTATGTCAGAAGAGTAGGCCTGCATATACTGAAACCCACTTCATTTCTTCGTCTTCATATATGGCCTTGAGTCGGCCTTAGGGTAGTCTTTTTAGCCCTGCAACACACAGAACAACATTCATCAGTACAGTCATCCAAACAAGATAACACTTATATATGCGGAAGAAAGGAATCAGCCTTTCTACATTTGTATCAATACCAGGTACACCTCCTTCAGAGTATTCAACTGAGCTTCAGGTTGTAGGCCACACATCATAAGAAATGTGACAAGTGCATCCTACAGTTTCGCATGTGCAGCTATGTGAGTGTAACAAGGTCTGACCAGGGCATAAGGCTAGTGGTAGGTTAATCCAAACTGGAGTTTCTAGTTTCCATTAACAGCTCTATAATTAGTCCTCAGTAAATCTCAGTTCAGAGATTTCATCGTGCAAAGATTCATTACAATTCCGGAAACACACAATATGTTATCCTTTCACATGGGCAGTAAAATGGTACTTGAAACAATATTGAAACTTGATCAGAAACCTAGCTAGGTTTTCCCTTGGTGGTTCCAAAAGATCTACGGCTTCTTACAATCATGACCTAAATGTAACTATGTTGCGCCATAAATTTTCTTTTTGGGTGGAACCTTTTATGAAGCCAACTACTGACGCCATTTTTTAAATACAAATATAGGCCTATGGGGGTTACTTATGCGATAAACATTTCGCAATACAAAGTTAGAGAATTTTTAAATCTTCTAGATAAACGCACAGCTATCAGCCAGCCAAAAACACATTTCATGGATAAATACTGCCATTGTACGGGGATAATGGTTATAAAATTATACATTTTTTCATACTTCCCGTGGTTTTTAAAAAAGAAACTACGTCATTGCTGAAGGTGTAGCATTTCTTTGAATAATTTTGCATTCTTCCCTACAGCTAGTTTCGATTGAAAACAGTGACGAGCCGTTAGGTTGTGAGATCCGTACAGCAGCAATCTGGAAGTCATTATTCGAAGACAAACAACCACATTAGCTAACGAGCACAAAAACATCGTACTGTCCCCTGCTGTGTAAACGCTATAAGCTCGAAAACTAAACAGTGTTGCACATTGAAACACAGCGATTACTCCATTTTGACTGTTAATGGCTAATTGTGAGCGTACCCTATGTTTACAATTTTTTCATCAAACCAAAATCAGCAGTTACACGGAAATGTAACACTGAATTAAAATAGGTAATCACAGTCTTATGTTCACTCCATTTGTGTCCTGATTCCCTGAATGTCTGATCATCTTAAAAACTTTTTGCAGAAATGGTACGCCTACAATAGATTCGAATTCTCAAAAATATTCTTTACTATATCATCTCCAAATTCTTCTCTTGCCACTATATTGCAACACATTCCACAATGAATCAGATCGTATACTTCCATATTTCGAATATGAATTAATATCATAATACGAATTATATGAAAATGGAACTAATGACCGAGTTCAGTCAGAACCAAGAACGTTTGTTTTGATGGATGATTACTACTAAATTTTAAAAAGATAGTTAAGAAATTCGATAATATCCAAGAACTGAATATCTAATTTCACCGTAAAACATTGGGGACACGTAAAAGGATGCGTAATACGATAAAAAAAAAATTGGAAACGCATATGGCATTGTCGGCCTAGAGATCCCGAAGGATTGTTCGCCGCGAGCCTCGCGAGGTTTAGTTAGCCGCGCAGTCTCTGTCGTTGCTGCCCTATCGTAATAATCCTACCGGGGAAAGGGGACCAACAGCTTTACGTGGAATCCGAAACACGGAGCGTACTAGCGTGCTTCAGATGAACAAAGCAAAGCTCAGTTGGTCAGTTTTTAGGCTCGTAAAAATTCCAGCCGAGACCGAGATTCCAACCGGCGACGTGTTGTTAACGCTATTATTCTCTGACATTTCACGAAAACATCACTATTTATGATATTTATCTGAATATTACGCGCATTGTTAAACGTAAGAGAAATTTCGTTTCTCTCAAATATTATTAATGACTGTTCATGTTAAAATGAATCAAACTGATGTTCTGAAGTTAATTTGAAGGTTGGGGTGACGATGGCTTTTTTTTGTTTTTCAAAATTAAATTACGCCACAAAACAGACCACGAGCAACAGAAAGCTTAATTAAAACCATGCATAACGGAGGCTGGTTTCGATGTAGTGCAGCTCCTAGAAAACACACCGTCTCAGGCTACGTATGATGTGCTCTAACGCCTAGCTTCGCTGTAGGACAGTGCAGCGCTATTTCTATGTGTAAGCCCGTGTTTTGGTATAGCAACGGGTCTAGATTATTTCTGTTGAGTTTTAATCTACTTAGAAGTAGTAAAGACAGAGATTTTGCACACACTGAGACTATGGCACTCTACAGGAACGGGACAAAGGTCATGGACGCTTGACCAGATCTCTCTGATATACGACCTTGTCCTGTATTTGAAGTTAAAGGTTGTATATTTGACCTTCTGAAGGAAGCATCCCGGCATTCGCCTGGGATTTGGGAACGACATGGAAAACCCAAATCTGCATGCCCCGACGGGCATTCGAACCCGCGTCCTCCCGAATGCGAGGCCAGAGCGTTACCGTTCACGCACCACGACTGGTGGACCGACAGAGGCTACGCAATACATAAATAAGGGTCAAAGGTCATAATCTCATGAGTTGATTTGGCTGAAATACGAATTTACCTGTGTTCCACAATTTGTGTTCACTCTACAAAATTTAAATAATTCATGTTAAATTTTAAGAGAGTTATGTGTAAAGACAAAGATTTCTCGTGGGCAGAGACTACGCACTATATAGTAAAGGGTCAAAAATCATGATCGCATCAGAAGCTCTGGCTAAAATGTATTCTGGACCTGTATGTGACTGATAATTTGCTTTACAAAATTTGAAGAATTTCTGTTAAGTTTAAAGGGATTACCATAGGTAAAGACATTTTTGTGCAGACAGACATATTTTATGAAGTACTCTTAAAAATGGCACTTGCAGAAACATTTTTGCGCAAGCTAATCTGCAGGTATATGGCTAATACTTTAAAAATACCAAATAAAAGATAATTTTATACCAAATGTGCCCTCATTTAGTTCACATCTGTCTCGCTTAAATCCCCTTCAAACAAATTAGAATAAGCTATCACTGTCATGTTACTACATTATAAGAAATTTTCAAAAATATTCGGAACTATTAAAATACTCGACACTGTGGCTCAATGCGCTGAAGCACCGCACACTGTATCGGGGAGGCACAATAGAACCGGGCACGAACCTTGTATTCCGCGTACGGGCTATTCCTGATTGCGGTTTAAATTATCTGTGCGAATTCTTGGACGGACTGCAATGTCCACCTAATGAATTAGATAATACACAACGAAAAATACACTTATACAGTACTCAAAAAGTTACACGTTTCGCAGAGAATGGCAACACAAGATTTTCCTCCAAAATATTAGTTACTCGGAGTCTAACAGACCCAGTTACACTTCGGATAGGAACTCAATTCCTCCCCCGTTTTATTATCCACACGCCATATGTGGTCAGTGCCCACGTAGTGCTTTGTGGCAGTGTCGGAGAGAAAAAAACGTATAACAAAAAATCTTTTGCTATGCAATATCTTAGAAACAAATCGTGTACTCTTGGCGTAAAGCTATCATATACTATTCAGACGAAAATAATCTGGGAACTACGTAGCAAAAATCACAGGCTAAGTTTAATTTTTTTATTATTATTTGCAATGGAACGCCTTCCCAGCTGCCAATTTCCCTGCATACCCATTAATTTCCCTCCTTTCCTTTTCCAGTCTATTGATGGCCGCTATTAATTTTAACTTCAAACTCGTTTACTTTTTTTGGTAAATTATTAATCATTTCTCTTGGTAATTTATTCCAGTCCCTGACTCTCTCCCGCCATACCAACGAAGGAAAATCTTCCTACACCTTGTGTCTTAAATCAAGTGTCACTTTGTGGTGATAGTCAACTTTTCCTTTCATACACTGCTCCTAGTTCTTCCATCTATCCATGCCTCGTCACCAAAATACGCCTTAGAGATCTTATTAATGTTACTTCAGTTAGTGGCTAGCGTGCAAGATATTTCGGATGAAAAGGACGAGGGAGGTCAGATCAGGGGTACTGGGTCAGATGGATAGTATAACACTGAATCTTTCCAAAATCAATTGTCAGAACGAGCCATAAAATGGTGGTGAGTGTGGTAAAAATTACAGGGGTAGATAAAATAGCGATGGAGGAATTCTCAACAGAAGGGAAGCAAAGCGTCAAGGTAGACGATGAAGTATCAAAAGAGATGGAGAAGGTTACAAGAGTACAGCAGATTAGAAGGATTTATGAACTAATTTTTCGTTGGTCGTCTTGATGGCGTATTATTGGTTGTTCCTTAGCACTCCGTCAGCACCTAGGAATAGGAAGTATTAAGGTTAGGCTTTAGTTAGTTCCTTAATATTTTTTTTAAAAAAAAGAATCCTCCATGAGTTGTAAGTAGGTAATAGGTTTTGTATATACATCATGTAAATAAACTTCTCAATTTAGATCAAGCTCAAATTAGGATAAATACATTCAGGCCAGCTTCAAAAACAAGATTTAGATATTAGCAATGGGACACCCTGATACTAAGGACGACATGCAGCTTATGTCTGCGACATATCATGATGGATGGATGGAACAATGCAAGGATGTATCCAGGATCAGAACTAGAGAGGGGCAAATATTTGAACTAGGGGGGTGGGAGCAACTCATATTGGTTTCGAGGAAGTGGGGTGGGGGACTGAAACATGACTATTTCTTACAAAATGAAACTAAACCTATTGAGGAAACTATTTTTATTATTGATTAACATAGTAATCTAAGGAGCTACTATGTAGTTAATTAAGATCTTAACTAATAGTTTTTTTATGTAAACATTAATCGTCCAGCATTCTCAGGAAATTTTTCAGTAACTTTGTTTGTGAATATCTCACGGTGTTATTTCACGAAATTTCGATGCACACTTATCAGGCATAATCCAGTCAATCTTTCCTCTCCCAAAGTGTTCCTGCAGCAACCCCCCCCCCCCCTCCCTGCCCCTCGCTGGATTCGCCCATTCACCCATAGAGCAATGGCCTACTATGTTTGTCGGCAGCAGCTTCATATTCGCCGAGACTACTGACTAGTGGATTGGCAGAGTGATGTACTACACTGTAGAATTGATAGGCATGTTGCTGGAATCTTTCTTTCGATGAGCCTGGCTGTTCCAGACGCCTCGTGGACTGCGTCAGTGGGGAAACGGTCGGGCAGATGTAGTGCCCGCTTCAGGGCTCTGTTCTGCAGCACTTGAAACTTTCTCAGGTGGCAATTAGCAGTGCATACCCAAAACAGGGCAAGCATACTCAATTACTGGCCTAATTAATTAGCAGTAAATGGCAACTCCTAGATGTGGTGCCAATGAGTTTTTCCGGTTAAGTATCGCGTAGAGAGCATGGATCCGAGAACTTACCCTTTGCCTGATGTTCTCGATGTGAGCTCGCCATGCCAACTTACAGTCGAGCAGTTGGTGCCCAGGGAATAGTTTCACCTCCAATTAAAAGGGGAAATTGTTGTGAACGGCTTAAATAGTCTCGACAATACTGCTGGGCAGTCTCATTGATGTTCAAGAATCGTGTAGCTATCATCAGGTTGTCTGACGAACTGTTTTTTTTTTTTTTTTTTAATGGCTTTTCTTCTCGTCTACGTCTAGGTCATAGAGGCGGGAAAGGTCTGAGAGCAAGCACGGAACGGGAAGGAATTCTACCATGACATTTTTGAAGGAAGCAACCCGTCATTCACCTGGAGTGATTTGGGGAAACCATGGAAAATCTAAATCCAGATGCCCGGACAGGGATTCGAGGCCAGAGCGTTACAACTCACCCACCACACTCTTCAAGAATTGGCTACCCTCTTATACGAGCCACAGGAGATTCTGGGCTGGAAATGTAGTTGGGTGGTAACAAGGCATGAAGATAAACTCCAAAAAAAAAAAAGGATCAGCTTATAAACACAGAAAATTAAAGTGTTTATATGATTATAAGGTGGAGAAGAATGAATTATTTGTTGAAGGCTTGAGGTGTAAATCTCTTGACATATCATTTCTTAATAAACTCAATTTTGCATACCATTTTTGACAGGTGGTAGGGAAAGGTTACGAGTTCATGCATTTACTTGAGGTGGGATGAACCAGAGATGTGATGGAATTTGGATACAAATTGTTTGGTATACCATTGTTCGATTAAGGTGGGATGGTATAAGAAACACATGATGAATATCGAGTACTTGTGTTCAATGGCGTGCAAAGGAAAACACCTAGATTTGTTTGCCGAAATCACCACAGAAGTCCCAGTAACTTATATGACATGTGAAGCTGTTCGAAACTGTGTATCTTACGCAGGTGGAATAAATTAAGAATAATGTGTTTGATAGTAAGATTCACATACCTTCCTGTGTCCACATCCCTCCCCTCCTCCTCCCATCCTTATGGTTCAATTAACGAGATTTTCTCTTCTATGCCGCAGCCGCTTATCATCTTATGAGTTTTCAGTTTCGCAATCGTAAGCCGCAAACGATTGAACATGCTTGTCCTTAGAATACATAGAGTTCTATGACTGTAACTGGTACATCCTGATACTTTTCAGTTATTTTGACACAAAGTTTTATAGAAATAATCTTTTCTATTTACATACACCAATAGCTTACTTCTTAAAAACAAATATCATTTTTTGAAATAGCACCTACTGTTTGGCAAATATCATCCTTGTCCCACTTGTTTCCTTTCTGTTAATTAACATTTAATTTGATTTCCAGAAAATATGTGCTTCAGTCCTTTGTCATATCGCTGTGAAATAACTTCATATTGTTTATGAGCTCTCTTTGGTTTTTTTTTTTTTTTTTTTTTTTTTTTTTTTTTTTGGTGTGGCATTTGTTTCCTGGATGTTGATCTCAATTTCTCTTGCAGATATTTGTGCACGGTATGTAATCGTAGGCTTCCGCGGCGGTAAGTAGTTGTCTCTTGGCTGTCCAAGCTGATGACCGCAGTACGACGCTCGAAACGTCGGTTGTATACAACAATGACGTGGTGACACACAAACAACCAGGAGACATTTGTTTACAATCTTCAGAGTTAAGCATATAGCTTCCAGTTTTTTTCGCTTTTTGTTTTAAAAACACTCACCTGACATCTTAAATAGTTTGATGACAAAAGAGTTGGGAAGTAGTCATTCCGGGATAGAAGGTATTTACTGTCGATAAGACTTGAATAAATATTGTTGGAACACTTAGAAGCAGCATGTTAAAGGAAGAGGAAACCATGACAGTAAACTAGCAATATACTTCTGGCCTAGTAGAGTAGGAACAGGAAGAGGAGTGAGAGACTGTAACAAATAACCTAAGGAGGTAAAGAACAATATACCTCAGACTGTGTAGGAATTTAAGTTATACGTTTAAGATATAATTGCCATCGGTGTTTGAGCCCCATCGTAACTAATTTATAACACTGTACTTCGCCAATGTTAATTCTTGGACCCTCCTGAAGGAGGCACTAACAAGGGGATGCCGCCAACTGTAAAATTCAGATTCGATTCATACTGTGTGTAATAAATGCTCATGGCCAGAGGTGTAATGTTGGAAAGCAGGAACATGCACTTTTTCGCCGTTGTCGAGAAAATTAACATTGAAATACTCAGTTGATTTCAAACGGTTTCTACGTTAGAAACTTGTCAAGCGGCGCGTGGCGCAACGAGCAAGCTCTCTGCTTTATAAGCCCGACAATAAAAAGTTACCAACGTGCACTATGGTCATTCCTCCAAAGTGCACTCCTCTCGTCCAGCCTTGTGATGTATATTTACCAGCAGGAAACAAAACTGATCGTTTCGTTTTTGATGATGGCAAGTTTAAGTGAACAATGTGCAGCTGTGAAATTTTGTTTTCTACTAAGTAATAATGCTGCTGAAACTGTTTTTCACCTGTCTAATGCAAGCTGCACATTTCAGAAGGGAATTTGAGCATTATTGCTGTCGCTGTTTATCTGTCACAAAACAGCTAGTTGCTAAACGGAATAAATCACTCTCTTCGTATTTAAACGCTATATGCACTCTGCTGACGCAAAACCGAATGTGATGTATTAATTCTTTTGTATTTCTAAAAAGTGTGGTTTGTTTATCTTAGTTGTGAAAATTTAGTGCGCCGAGTAATTTCACAGTTTTAATTAGTATATGTGCAGTGATGAAGTTTCTGTCTTCTTTAAGACAGATAATTAATCCGCTGTTAGTACTGCATAAACTGACTGATCTGTTATCCCTTCATATGTGAAGTTTTGCTGTTTTAATAACCAAACGTGTTATGCTCCTATACATAACCTCCAAGTTGTGAAATTTAAATGACGACGCTTGTAAACATTGGTGACAGAAAGCCTTACATGATGAGAAAAGTTGTACTCATTTACTTTATGACGAGTGATGTTCACTTCCGAAAGTGAAGCAATA
>JARYHS010013630.1:188459341-188565164 GCA_031002005.1 Vandiemenella viatica
ATCACCATCCGGCACAGCGCACGGCGGTACTCAGCACGCTTGTACATAGACTGCGAGCGATATGCGATGCTGACAGCCTACCCGGTGAATTGAGTCTTCTGCGTCAGACCTTTCGACGCAACGGGTACAGTGATTGTCAGATAAGTCTGGCATTCCGAGAGTCGACACGTAGGCTCAACAACACCAACAAAGAGCCACCTGATCTTCTCGCCTTCTTGCCGTACTCTGGTGCCACAACGTCCAAGTTAGGAAGGGTTCTAGCAAAAAGTGGAATCAAGACTGTTTTCCTGCCACCACCGAAGGTGAAGAACATCTTGCGTTCCCCCAAGAATGGCTTTGCTTTGCGTACACCCGGGGTCTATAGCATTAGTTGTGAATGTGGAAAGAGCTACATTGGCCAAATGGTGCGGTGTGTTCATCAACGTTGTCTAGAACATCAACGACATGTTCGTCTGGGGAAGAAAGACAAGTCTGCGGTGGCGGAACACAGCATTGAACATGGCCATGGTTTTGATTTCGAAATAGCAGAGTACTGGCGCATACTGGGAGCTTTGGAACAGCATCCTCATGGAAGCAGTAGAAATTCGTCTCGCGTCTAACCTCGTCAACCGCGACAGTGGGTACCAGCTGAGTGAAGCCTGGACGCCAATCGTCAATACTATTCGTCGACAGCGCGACCGGGACGCAAGTCCAGATCAACGGGAAGTTCGGTAGTAACATAAGTGAGCAATTTGTTGCTCAGGCATTAATGATCAGCTTATGGGGAAGGTTTTGCCTTCTGATTTTTCCTTCTATGGAACGACGAGTTGTTCGAGGCAGGACACCGGCTACGATTGGTTACAAATCTGACCAATCACCTGGCAGCACGGCTCAATATGAGGCCCGCAACGGATCCGTGTTGACCCATCAGTTGGACAAACAATTTATGGTGAAGGCTTTGTTTTCGCATATCATCTTCGAAAATGACTTTAAGCGCGTCAGCTACATGCCATGTGAAAAAGGACATCAAATCTAGCCGTAACTCCACCTTGGCATCGATTCAAGCCTCAACGAGATTTGACCCCTGCTACGACTGGTTCCACAGCCGACCAATCAGAGGTAGAAGCGGGAGTCTTTTCTAGTTCAGCAACTTCCCACGTTCCTGACCTCACTTCACCGGAAGATGGCGCCGACGATTGAGAGCGCCGAAATATTGTGTAATTATAACACTCCTATAACTCGGCTAGTTACCCAAGAACTTTATTTATATTTTCAACGCCGAGAAAGACTACGTAATTAAGCATGACTAATGCCTTCCACTGCTGCTATTTGTTGCACACTGGTTCCAGGAGTGTTTCCCATTGAATGTAGAACATGATCCACCAGATCTGGCATAGGGACTGAGCCAGGCCATCCACTGTCTACCTTGTGGGGAACTAGGTAAGTTGTTGGCATCTTAGAATGCTTCAAAAAGCCATGAGGTAAAGTCTGTGTTAGTCCAGGTCAGGAATCGAGGATCCATCATGGTCCACAGTGTCTAAATCATCATTAAGTGAAGAAGAACTTTTTCTTCATTGATATAAGCCTAATTATTCATTTGATCATTGTCTCAGGGATCAAAATAAAATGTGCTGAGTGGTTGGTTCTGGTATTGTTTTAGTGTATAAGCATTGTTTCAGCTTCTAGTTAGGACATCCAATATGAGGATTTGATACTAAGATCTAGTATATAAACTTTTGGCTGTGGTGATGAAGGTACTTACAACAAATTAAGCAAACTATTGACTACAACTTTCATTTGTAACTCACTTTAAATATAGAACCCTTTCATCACTAACTATTCAACAATTCTTTTCAGCAATTTAACAGATGATTTTCTCAATGCTACATCTCTAAGTGGTGGTCGTGTAGTTAATTATGTCAACATTGAACAGTCATTCTCCGCTTACATATGTTTTTTTTTTACTTATGGCTTTATGCCTCATCGACATCGAGGTCATTAGAGGCAAGATGGTACTGGAAACAAGGAACGGGAAGGAATTCGGCCATTGTCTTTAGAAAGAAGCATCCCAACATTCACCTGGAGTGATTTGGAGAAACCATGGAAAACCCAAATCTGGATGCCCGGATAGGGATTCAAACTGGTGTCCTCCTAATGCGAAGCCAGAACGTTAACCAGGCACCCATCATGCTCGGTCACATATGTTTGTAGAAGTGGATGTTGAAGACTATGGAGAGCCTCAGATATCAATTATTGGTCCCCATCTATTCCCAATAAAGTCGAATAATATCCAACACACATTAGATGATTTAGAAAATATAGTGTTCTCTGTATATTAGTACACCAGCATATTTTCGAAACATCACATGAGAAAAATGAAGAGAATGTTGGACATGGGCAATACAAATGCTGGTGATAAGAGATACTCGGAGAAACTTAGGAGTAGCATTTTGGAGGGATGAAAGGATCATGGCTATACATTATCACTTTATTACAAGTTTATGGACTGGATTTGATAGGAGTACAAGGAGTGAATAAGTTACCTAGGTTGGTGATGAACATCATACCTCAGACTGCAGAAGATTAAAAAGTAAAAATTTTCAAAGATCATTACTAGGTTAACAGGGAGCTTGCCTCCTGGGCACAAAAATAATTATCTTGAAGGCCCAATGAATGACATTCAGAAAAATAAGGCATAGTTCACTGTAAATAAACTATTACTTAATAAAAAAAAAGGAACAATTAATTACATTAAACAAAAAATAAACAAGAATACAGCACCATGTAAATTGGAACAAAGGCAGACAAACTAAATACATCAATTAACAAAACTGAAAATAGTAGGTTTATATCTGCTGCAATAAGGAAATAAAAATTACTTTACCTTTTTTATGATATTTATTTCCCAAAACCTCTCTTAGATTGTTTCACTTGTTTTGCAAGATGATTTACTTTAATTTCTCATTTCATTCAATTATAAAAATTTGGTATTGTTGTGTTCCTTCTGTATATTTAGTATTTTTGTGTTTCTTCTCTCATCAATTGATTTTAGTAACTCCTCTGTGACTTTCAGGTTCTTTTTCTCATTATCAGTATTATTTTTTCCTACCTTAACTGTCTTTCTCATGACATGTTCTATTCTTCTTCAAATGAGTTCTCTTTAAAGTTCTTCAACACACTTGCCTTTACAGTTTCTTCATACTTCATGTTTCATCTGAGGTTGTTTTAATTTGCCTGATATCAAGACAGTTGATATTTATTACCTCCATATGCCCTTAAGTTAAAACCTGCTATCAGCATGTTTTAAATTAAAAAAATTGATATATATTTACATGGTATCCATTTCTTCCTGTATTCATTGAGGTTACAATATTGGGGTTTGTAAATGCCCAGTGACATTTCCCCCACTATTAATTTTAAATCATTCAAGCATTAATATGTAGGAATAAACCACCAATGTGTTGCAGATATGTCTCATAACTATACATATTGAATATTAGGTTTTCACAGGTTATCTGTAATTCAAGTCCCTTCTATGATTCATAGATAGTAGTTAGAATTAACATATTTTCTGCTCCAAAATTCTGATATTGTAGTTCAATTTATTCATGATAAAACTTCCATCAGCATTTGTTACTTTGCCTTCTGTTAAATCATTCCATTCTTAGATGATAACTATATTTTCTTCATTTCTTACAAACTGTTCAGTTCTGCCATTTATATTTTTGTAATGATCTCCTAATGAATGTTCACATAAATTCAGATTGATGCTGGCCTATTTCTTTTGCCAGTATGTCAGTCACTAAATTAATTTAATTTAATTGCAAAGGAGAATATGCTCCGGTGGCAATTTCCCTACACACCCAACTTCCCCCTACCCTGCACCCACCTACATTTGCCCTCTACAAATTTTAACTTTAAATTCTTTTAACGTTTTTGGTAAGTTATTCATCATTTCCCTTGGTAAATCATTCCAATCACTGACACCCTTACCTAAAAAAGAAAATCTTCCCATGTCCTTGTGCCTGAAATCGAGTGTCAGCTTGTGGTCATGGTCATCTTTTCCCTTCCATGAACTACTTTTCATACCTACTGCAATATCCTTCCATGCCTCATTGCCAGTATACGCCCTGTACACTCCCATGACCCTCCTCATCCTCCTCCTGTCTTGCAATGAATCCCATTCCAGCTCTTTTATCACATCTGTCACTGATTGCATTCTGCGATAATTTCCAGAAACAAATCTAGCAGCTCTTTTTTGCACCCTCTCTAATTCCTGTATTTGATACGCAAAATGTGGGTCCCATACTACACTACCATATTCGAGCAATGGTCTGACCAAAGTATTGTAACCCAATTCCTTTACTTCTCTCGTGCATCCCCTCATCACTCTCTCCAACAAGTGCAGAATTTTGAAATTTTTTCCTACCACCTGTCCAATGTGTCCTGCCCAGTTAAGCTTGTTATCAAATGTAATGCCTAAACACTAATTTGACACTTTATTAATAGAGCGGTCTGGTGGCTCAGTGGTTAAGCATCTGACTGGGGATCGAAAGGTCCCCGGTTCGAATTCCTGTCTCGGTGGGGATTTTCAAAAGGTGCTCAGCCCGACCTTCACCTCTGCCGCAGCTTGCTGTGTAAAGTGAAGTACACCCAAATGCTTCCATCCTTCAGATTCAACATTAAACTGTAGGTCCCCCGTACCTGGCAGGATCGTCGGGTTAGGTTAAGGCGGCTACGATAGGGGCGGAATGCGCAGCCAATAAAAACTCTATCTCCAGGTCATTGCGACCACACCGAATCATATTATTATTATACACTTTATTAGTGATTAAAAATCCTCTCTTACAACGTGGTAAGCTGTGCCTTAATTATTTTGCATTTTCCAGGTTAGACATAAAACACATTTTCCTCTCTAGTCTCACTGATCCTACAACTAAATGAAGCAGGTACATTATCTAAGCTACCTGTCTTGATCAGGCTTATAATATTCGACAGTCCAAGTTATTTTTCGCTTTCACCAATCACTTCTTCCTGAGCAGTTCTCTTCCCTTAATGCCTTTGAGGCATTTGAGTGTATTTTACCAAGAATGAAGATCTGTCAAAACATAAATTTACAGGGGTGCCTACATTGTTCAGTTCATAATTTTCAATTAATTTATCATAAGCAAACTGCTGATCATATCTGAAACCTCATCTCTTTAAATGCCAAGGGCAAGAGAACAAGTAAGACCACTATCTTCATCCTAATTATTACAAAATCATATCCAAATTATTAAGTATACAAATTATTTTTTTCTGTCCACAGCCTATTATTAAAACACCTTGGATGTAATACAATGTTTATTGCCATATCAACAGGTCTTTATAAGTGTTTGTTTTAGTACAGTAGACAGCTTACAGGCACTACACCGAATAAAGTTCATATTTAATAGTGAAATACATTCGTCCACTCATCCCCTCCTTCCCACTACAATTGGTCTCCCTGGTGTATCTCTGGTTATGTTCACCGTGTAGTGATTCCTTCCTCTTTAACTGTAGCTATAGGAGAGAAAACACATTAGAAAGCGTTTATTTGTCCTATGGAAAATATGATAAACCTCCTGCTTGGCTCAGATCGTTGCTGCATGATGATGGTGTCTGGCACCTGGCACTGAGTTAAAGTGTTCTATCCCCATTGATGGAAGAAGTTTTCACCATCAGAATTTGTCTGGCAATGTTGGAAAGGTGGTAGTGCATGATTTCCAGTATACAGATTGTGTGCCAAAATGCTGGATTAAATCGTAAACTTCATCCTATTGCATTTTGTCCGGCAGCATATGACACTACTGACAATTATTCGCCTGCCAGTGGCCTCTTTTATGTCAGAAGAGTAGGCCTGCATAGACTGACACCCACTTCATTTCTTCGTCTTCATATATACATACAACACAATCATCCGCCCCTGCAACACACAGAACAACATTCATCAGTACAGTCATCCAAACAAGATAACACTTATATATGCGGAAGAAAGGAATCAGCCTTTCTACATTTGTACCAATACCAGGTACACCTCCTTCAGAGGATTCAACTGAGCTTCAGGTTGTAGGCCACACATCATAAGAAATGTGACAAGTGCGTCCTACAGTTTCGCATGTGCAGCTATGTGAGTGTAACAAGGTCTGACCAGGGCATAAGGCTAGTGGTAGGTTAATCCCAACTGGAGTTTCTAGTTTCTATTAACAGCTTTATAATTAGTGCTCAGTAAATCTCAGTTCAGAGATTTCATCGTGTAAAGATTAATTACAATTCCGGAAACACACAATATGTTATCCTTTCACATGGGCAGTAAAATGGTACTTGAAACAATATTGAAACTTGATCAGAAATCTAGCTAGGTTTTCCCTTGGTGGTTCCAAAAGATCTACGGCTTCTTACAATCATGACCTAAACGTAACTATGTTGCGCCATAAATTTTCTTTTTGGGTGGAACCTTTTATGAAGCCAACTACTGACGCCATTTTTTAAATACAAATATAGGCCTATGGGGGTTACTTATGCGATAAACATTTCGCAATACAAAGTTCGAGAATTTTTAAATCTTCTAGATAAACGCACAGCTATCAGCCAGCCAAAAACACATTTCATGGATAAATACTGCCATTGTAAGGGGATAATGGTTATAAAATTATACATTTTTTCATACTTCCCGTGGTTTTTAAAAAAGAAACTACGTCATTGCTGAAGGTGTAGCATTTCTTTGAATAATTTTGAATTCTTCCCTACAGCTAGTTTCGATTGAAAACAGTGAAGAGCCGTTAGGTTGTGAGATCCGTACAGCAGCAATCTGGAAGTCATTATTCGAAGACAAACAACCACATTAGCTAACGAGCACAAAAACATCGTACTGTCCCCTGCTGTGTAAACGCTATAAGCTCGAAAACTAAACAGTGTTGCACATTGAAACACAGCGATTACTCCATTTTGACTGTTAATGGCTAGTTGTGAGCGTACCATGTGTTTACAATTTTTTCATCAAACCAAAATCAGCAGTTACACGGAAATATAACACTGAATTAAAATAGGTAATCACAGTCTTATGTTCATTCCATTTGTGTCCTGATTCCCTGAATGTCTGATCATCTTAAAAACTTTTTGCAGAAATGGTACGCCTACAATAGATTCGAATTCTCAAAAATATTCTTTACTATAATATCTCCAAATTCTTCTCTTGCCACTATATTGCAACACATTCCACAATGAATCAGATCGTATACTTCCACATTTCAAATATGAATTAATATCATAATACGATTCATATGAAAATGGAACTAATGACCGAGTTCAGTCAGAACCAAGAACGTTTGTTTTTATGGATGATTACTACTAAATTTTAAAAAGATAGTTAAGAAATTCAATAATATCCAAGAATTGAATATCTAATTTCACCGTAAAACATTGGGGACATGTAAAAGGATGCGTAATACGATAAAAAAAATTGTAAACGCATATGGCATTGTCGGCCTAGAGATCCCGAAGGATTGTTCGCCGCGAGCCTCGCGAGGTTTAGTTAGCCGCGCATTCGTCTGTCGTCGCTGCCCTATCGTAATAATCCTACCGGGGAAAGGGGACCAACAGCTTTACGTGGAATCCGAAACACGGAGCCTAATAGGGTGCTTCAGATGAACAAAGCAAAGCTCAGTTGGTCAGTTTTTAGGCTCGTAAAAATTCCAGCCGAGACCGAGATTCCAACCGGCGACGTGTCGTTAACGCTATTATTCTCTGACATTTCACGAAAACATCACTATTTATGATATTTATCTGAATATTAAGCGCATTGTTAAACGTAAGAGAAATTTCGTTTCTCTCCAATATTATTAATGACTGTTCTTGTTAAAATGAATCAAACTGATGTTCTGAAGTTAATTTGAAGGTTGGGGTGACGATGGTTTTTTTTTTTTTCAAAATTAAATTACGCCACAAAACAGACCACGAGCAACAGAAAGCTTAATTAAAACCATGCATAACGGAGGCTGGTTTCGATGTAGTGCATCTCCTAGAAAACACACCGTCTCAGGCTACGTATGATGTGCTCTAACGCCTAGCTTCGCTGTAGGACAGTGAGCGCTATTTCTATGTGTAAGCCCGTGTTTTGGTAAAGCAACGGGTCTAGATTATTTCTGTTGAGTTTTAATCTACTTAGAAGTAGTAAAGACAGAGATTTTGCACACACTGAGACTATGGCACTTTACAGGAACGGGACAAAGGTCATGGACGCTTGACCAGATCTCTCTGATATACGACCTTGTCCTGTATTTGAAGTTAAGGGTTGTATATTTGACCTTCTGAAGGAAGCATCCCGGCATTCACCTGGGATTTGGGAACGACATGGAAAACCCAAATCTGCATGCCCCGACGGGCATTCGAACCCGCGTCCTCCCGAATGCGAAGCCACAGCGTTACCGTTCACGCACCACGACTGGTGGACCGACAGAGGCTACGCAATACATAAATAAGGGTCAAAGGTCATAACCTCATGAGTTGATTTGGCTGAAATACGAATTTACCTGTGTTCCACAATTTGTGTTCACTCTACAAAATTTAAATAATTCATGTTAAATTTTAAGAGAGTTAGTATGTGTAAAGACAAAGATTTCTCGTGGACAGAGATTACGCACTATATAGTAAAGGGTCAAAAATCATGATCGCATCAGAAGCTCTGGCTAAAATGTATTCTGGACCTGTATGTGACTGATAATTTTATTTACAAAATTTGAAGAATTTCTGTTACGTTTAAAGGGATTACCATAGGTAAAGACATTTTTGTGCAGACAGACATATTTTATGAAGTACTCTTAAAAATGGCACTTGCAGAAACATTTTTGCGCAAGCTAGTCTGCAGGTATATGGCCAATACTTTAAAATACCAAATAAAAGATAATTTTATACCAAATGTGCCCTCATTTACGATAGTTCACATCTGTCTCGCTTAAATCCCCTTCAAACAAATTAGAATAAGCTATCACTGTCATGTTACTACATTATAAGAAATTTTCAAAAATATTCGGAACTATTAAAATACTCGACACTGTGGCTCAATGCGCTGAAGCACCGCACACTGTATCGGGGAGGCACAATAGAACCGGGCACGAACCTTGTATTCCGCGTACGGGCTATTCCTGATTGCGGTTTAAATTATCTATGCGAATTCTTGGACGGTCTGCAATGTCCACCTAATGAATTAGATAATACACAACGAAAAATACACTTATACAGTACTCAAAAAGTTACACGTTTCGCAGAGAATGGCAACACAAGATTTTCCTCCAAAATATTAGTTACTCCGGGTCTAACAGACCCAGTTACACTTCGGATAGGAAATTAATTCCTCCCCCGTTTTATTATCTACACGCCATATATGGTCAGTGCCCACGTAGTGCTTTGTAGCAGTGTCGGAGAGAAAAAAACGTATAACAAAAAATCTTTTGCTATGCAATATCTTAGAAACAAATCGTGTACTCTTGGCGTAAAGCTATCATATACTATTCAGACGAAAATAATCTGGGAACTACGTAGCAAAAATCGCAGGCTAAGTTCAATTTTTTTATTATTATTTGCAATGGAGCGCCTTCCCAGCTGCCAATTTCCCTGCATACCCATTAATTTCCCTCCTTTCCTTTTCCAGTCTATTGATGGCCGCTATTAATTTTAACTTCAAACTCGTTTACTTTTTTGGTAAATTATTAATCATTTCTCTTGGTAATTTATTCCAGTCCCTGACCCTCTCCCGCCATACCAACGAAGGAAAATCTTCCTACACCTTGTGTCTTAAATCAAGTGTCACTTTGTGGTGATAGTCAACTTTTCCTTTCATACACTGCTCCTAGTTCTTCCATCTATCCATGCCTCGTCACCAAAATACGCCTTAGAGATCGTATTAATGTTACTTCAGTTAGTGGCCAGCGTGCAAGATATTTCGGATGAAAAGGACGAGGGTGGTCAGATCGGGGTACTGGGTCAGATGGATAGTATAACACTGAATCTTTCCAAAAGCAATTGTCAGAACGAGCCATAAAATGGTGGTGAGTGTGGTAAAAATTACAGGGGTAGATAAAATGGCGATGGATGAATTCTCAACAGAAGGGAAGCAAAGCGTCAAGGTAGACGATGCAGTATCAAAAGAGATGGAGAAGGTTACAAGAGTACTGCAGATTAAAAGGATTTATGAACTAATTTTTGGTTGGTCGTCTTGATGGCGTATTATTGGTTGTTCCTTAGCACTCCGTCAGCACCTAGGAATAGGAAGTATTAAGGTTAGGCTTTAGTTAGTTCCTTAATATTTTTTTTTTTTTTTAAGAATCCTCCATGAGTTGTAAGTAGGTAATAGCTTTTGTATATACATCATGTAAATAAACTTCTCAATTTAGATCAAGCTCAAATTAGGATAAGTACATTCAGGCCAGCTTCAAAAACAAGATTTAGATATTAGCAATGGGACACCCTGATTCTAAGGACGACATGCAGCTTATGTCTGCGACATATCATGATGGATGGATGGAACAATGCAAGGATGTATCCAGGATCAGAACTAGAGAGGGGCAAATATTTGAACTAAGGGGGTGGGAGCAACTCATATTGGTTTCGAGGAAGTGGGGTGGGGGACTGAAACATGACTATTTCTTACAAAATGAAACTAAACCTATTGAGGAAACTATTTTTATTATTGATTAACATAGTAATCTAAGGAGCTACTGTGTAGTTAATTAAGATCATAACTAATAGTTTTTTTTTATGTAAACATTAATCGTCCAGCATTCTCAGGAAATTTTTCAATAACTTTGTTTGTCAAAATCTCACGGTGTTACTTCACGAAATTTCGATGCACACTTATCAGGCATAATCCAGTCAATCTTTCCTCTCCCAAAGTGTTCCTGCAGCAACCCCCCCCCCCCCCCCCCCCCCCCGTCCCTGCCCCTCGCTGGATTCGCCCATAGAGCAATGGCCCAATGGCCTACTATGTTTGTCGGCGGCAGCTTCATATTCGCCGAGACTACTGACTAGTGGATTGGCAGAGTGATGAGCTGCACTGTAGAATTTATAGGCATGTTGCTGGAATCTTTCTTTCGATGAGCCTGGCAGTTCCAGACGCCTCGTGGACTGCGTCAGTGGGGAAACGGTCGGGCAGATGTAGTGCCCGCTTCAGTGCTCTGTTCTGCAGCACTTGAAACTTTCTCAGGTGGCAATTAGCAGTGCATCCCCGAAACAGGTCAAGCATACTCAATTACTGGCCTAATTAATTAGCAGTAAATGACAACTCCTAGATGTGGTGCCAATGAGTTTTTCCGGTTAAGTATCGCGTAGAGAGCATGGATCCGATAACTTACCCTTTGCCAGATGTTCTCGATGTGAGCTCGCCATGCCAACTTACAGTCGAGCAGTTGGTGCCCAGGGAATAGTTTCACCTCCAATTAAAAGGGGAAATTGTTGTGAACGGCTTAAATAGTCTCGACAATACTGCTGGGCAGTCTCATTGATGTTCAAGAATCGTGTAGTTATCATCAGGTTGTCTGACGAACTGATTTTTTTTTTTAAATGGCTTTTCTTCTCGTCTACGTCTAGGTCATAGAGGCGGGAAAGGTCTGAGAGCAGCAAGGAACGGGAAGGAATTCTACCATGACATTTTTGAAGGAAGCAACCCGTCATTCACCTGGAGTGATTTGGGGAAACCATGGAAAATCTAAATCCAGATGCCCGGACAGGGATTCGAGCCCAGAGCGTTACAACTCACCCACCACACTCTTCAAGAATTGGCTACCCTCTCGTACGAGCCACAGGAGATTCTGGGCTGGAAATGTAGTTGGGTGGTAACAAGGCATGAAGATAAACTCCAAAAAAAAAAAAAAAAAGGATCAGCTTATAAACACAGAAAATTAAAGTGTTTGTATGATTATAAGGTGGAGAAGAAGGAATTATTTGTTGAAGGCTTCAGGTGTAAATCTCTTGACATATCATTTCTTAATAAACTCAATTTTGCCTACCATTTTTGACAGGTGGTAGAGAAAGGTTAAGAGTTCATGCATTTACTTGAGGTGGGATGAACCAGAGATGTGATGGAATTTGGATACAAATTGTTTGGTATACCATTGTTCGATTAAGGTGGGATGGTATAAGAAACACAAGAGATGTGATGGAATTTGGATACAAATTGTTTGGTATACCATTGTTCGATTAAGGTGGGATGGTATAAGAAACACATGATGAATATCGAGTACTTGTGTTCAATGGCGTGCAAAGGAAAACACCTAGATTTGTTTGCCGAAATCACCACAGAAGACCCAGTAACTTATATGACATGTGAAGCTGTTCGAAACTGTGTATCTTACGCAGGTGGAACAAATTAAGAATAATGTGTTTGATAGTAAGATTCACATACCTTCCTGTGTCCACATCCCCTCCCCTCCTCCTCCCATCCTTATGGTTCAATTTACAAGATTTTCTCTTCTATGCCGCGGCCGCTTATGAGTTTTCAGTTTCGCAATCGTAAGCCGCAAACGATTAAACATTCTTGTCCTTAGAATACATAGAGTTCTATGACTGTAACTGGTACATCCTGATACTTTTCAGTTATTTTGACACAAAGTTTTATAGCAATAATCTTTTCTATTTACATACACCAATATCTTACTTCTTAAAAACAAATATCATTTTTTGAAATAGCACCTACTGTTTGGCAAATATCATCCTTGTCCCACTTGTTTCTTTTCTGTTAATTAACATTTAATTTGATTTCCAGAAAATATGTGCTTCAGTCCTTTGTCATATCGCTGTGAAATAACTTCATATTGTTTATGAGCTCTCTTTGTTTTTGTTTTTTTTGTATGGCATTTGGCAACGAAGGCCATACAGCCAGCTCAATGTAATTATTGTAGCTTTCAGTGTATAAGTCGTCATCCAGTAGGGAATATATATTGTATTTTTCCAATGTATGGACACCACAGGACGGACAGGACATTCACACAGACACACAACACTTAACATCCATGCCCGCGGCCGGATTCCAACCGGCACTCCAGCCCCTACGCTACCGAGGCCGGCCTCTCTTTGTTTCCTGGATGTTGATCTCAATTTCTCTTGCAGATATTTGTGCACGGTATGTAATCGTAGGCTTCCGCGGCGGTAAGTAGCTGTCTCTTGGCTGTCCAAGCTGATGACCGCAGTACGACGCTCGAAACGTCGGTTGTATACAACAATGACGTGGTGACACACAAACAACCAGGAGACATTTGTTTACAATCTTCAGAGTTAAGCATATAGCTTCCAGTTTTTTTTCGTTTTTTGCCTTAAGAACACTCACCTGACATCTTAAATAGTTTGATGACAAAAGAGTTGGGAAGTAGTCATTCCGGGATAGAAGGTATTTACTGACGATAAGACTTGAATAAATATTGTTGGAAGACTTAGAAGCAGCATGTTAAAGGAAGAGGAAACCATGATAGTAAACTAGCAATATACTTCTGGCCTAGTAGAGTAGGAAAGGAAGAGGAGTGAGAGACTGTAACAAATAACCTAAGGAGGTAGAGAACAATATATACTACCTCAGACTGTGTAGGAATTTAAGTTATACGTTTAAGATATAATTGCCATCGGTGTTTGAGCCCCATCGTAACTAATTTATAATACTGTACTTCGCCAATGTTAATTCTTGGACCCTCCTGAAGGAGGCATAGACTACTAACAAGGGGATGCCGCCAACTGTAAAATTCAGATTCGATTCATACTGTGTGTAATAAATGCTCATGGCCAGAGGTGTAATGTTGGAAAGCAGGAACATGCACTTTTTCGCCGTTGTCGAGAAAATTAACATTGAAATACTGTACTCAGTTGCTTTCAAACGGTTTCTACGTTAGCTCTCTGCTTTATAAGCCCGACAATAAAAAGTTACCGACGTGCAGTATGGTCATTCCTCCAAAGTGCACTCCTCTCGTCCAGCCTTGTGATGTATACTTTTACCAGCAGGAAACAAAACTGATCGTTTCGTTTTTGATGATGGCAAGTTTAAGTGAACAATGTGCAGCTGTGAAATTTTGTTTTCTACTTAGTAATAATGCTGCTGAAACTGTTTTTCACCCGTCTAATGCAAGCTGCACATTTTAGAAGGGAATTTGAGCATTATTGCTGTCGCTGTTTATCTGTCACAAAACAGCTAGTTGCTAAACGGAATAAATCGCTCTCTTCGTATTTAAACGCTATATGTACTCTGCTGACGCAAAACCGAATGTGATGTATTAATTGTTTTGTATTTCTATTAAGTGTGGTTTGTTTATCTTAGTTGTGAAAATTTAGTGCGCCGAGTAATTTCACAGTTTTAATTAGTATATGTGCAGTAGTGAAGTTTCTGTCTTCTTTAAGACAGATAATTAATCCGCTGTTAGTACTGCATAAATTGACTGATCTGTTATCCCTTCCTATGTGAAGTTTTGCTGTTTGAAGAACCAAACGTGTTATGCTCCTATACATAACCTCCAAGTTGTGAAATTTAAGTGACGACGCTTGTAAACATTGGTGACAGAAAGCCTTACCTGATGAGAAAAGTTGTACTCATTTACTTTATGACGAGTGATGTCCACTTCCGAAAGTGAAGCAATAACAGTGCAATAACTTCAGTTTATCAATATTCAAAATTTTCCGCACTCCGTGTTAGAAACTTGTCTTTTCAGTATTATATTTTTTTTATCTCTTCATATCAACTTGATTGTAAAAGACATTTCTGATCATTATTATTATCGTGTGTAATTTCAACTCCTGGTTTGAATGCAATGGCACCCCTTAACAAGCAAGATATTTGTCCGTGTTGCCTCAAACCAACTATGAGTAAAGTGATACAATGCAGTAGTAACTGTTCCCGAAGTTTCCATCCTGAATGCGTCAGAATGAGCAAAAAAGAATACTCTTCTTTTGCAAAAGGCGAAAATAATAATTGGACTTGCGACAGAGATGATTGTTTATCATCAAATCAAGGCACGTCTGCCTCTATGTCTGAGAATTTCACTCTGCTGCTGCAGAAAGTGTCGTCTCTTACTACAAAAAATGAATTCAAGGAGGAAATGGACAGTGTCAGGAAAAAACATTGAAAAACTCTCTAATCAGCTTGCTGACCTAGAATCACGTCTTAGCAGTGTCGAAGCAAAGGTTTCAACTTTGGAAGTAAGTGTTGAACTTCTTAGTGATCATCTGTCAAAAACAACTAGTGATTCTGAAGATATAATAGCCGAGTTCAATGACAGGTCAAACAGGACCAAAAATGTCATTATCTTCAAGGTTCCAGAAACTAGAAGTAATGACAACAACACAAGAAAAGCTTTCGTCAAGTCCAAGATCGAGTGCATCATGACAGCTTCTGGTGTCAATATAAGTGATCTTGTCACATTCTTTCGGTTGGAGAAGAAATCTACCTCTGGCCAAAGACCACTCAAACTAGTAATAAGTTCCAAGGACGTTGCTGTAACATTTCTGAAGGGTTTTAAGCGAAATGAAATTGCATGGAAAGACCCATCTCTTTCTGAAATCTCACTTGGAAGTGACAGAACTCCTAAGGGGCGATTGTTCTTAGTTAATCTTCGTGCTGAACTCGAGAAGTGCACCAAAGAAGGTGAAGCTGGCCTCGCTATAAAATACATCAATGGAGTGCCCAAAATAGTGCAAAGTACAAAAAACTAATTAAATCCAATGGAAAAACCAACATAAATATGTACTATCAAAATATTAATGGAATTCGGACAAAACTTAAAGAATTAAGATTAGCCCTAGCTACATGTACTTATGATGTCATTATGCTTGCTGAAACCAATCTTTCTCCAGATATTTCTAATGCTGAACTTGGATTAACAAATCACTCTGTGTACAGGAGTGATAGGTCCTCTCAAACTAGTTCTAAAGAGAGTGGTGGTGGTGTACTTGTGGCAGTGAACAACAGAATGCCTTCTAGATGTATTGGAACAATGTCCCCACTATCAGTGCAGTCTATATTTTTATCAATTGATCTGTTGCATGATACGCACATTTTGCTGAGCTGTGTATATATCCCGCCCAGTAAGTCTCTCGATCTATATGCCAACTACTGCCAGGTGGTGGAAGAAGTGATAGCCGACCAACAGGTAGAACCATCACATGTGATTCTGGTTGGTGATTTTAACATCCCACATGTTGACTGGATAAAAAAAGAACCTCTCCTCGAATGCTTTGTGAGCTAGCTTGTTTATTGGATGTTGAACAGTGTAACCATGTCCTGAACTCTAGGGGTGTGTTATTGGACTTAGTATTTGCCTCTTCCAATGTCACTGTCAAGGAAGACACCTGCCCTTTGTTGCCTATTGATATCCAGCATCCAGCATTGAATATTATTCACCCTGTAGAATCTACCTTGCCTGATGACCAGTGCACTTTTGTTCCTGATTTTGCAAGGTGTAATCTTGGAGAAGTTTTTGATGAACTTCTTTCTATGGACCTATCCAATTTTGAATCCCTTGACTTATCCACCGATACTGACACTCAGTTCATAAAATTCACTGACATATTGAAGTAAATTGTGCTCAAGTATACACAACTGAAAACAACTGGAATGTCAGAATTCCCATGCTGGTTCTCTACTGAGCTTATACAATTGGTCATAGAAAAGAAAAGACTCCACAAAGCTTACAAGCAGACCTTTGATTATGAGTACTATGTCCTGTTCTCAAAATTGAGAGACCAATCTCGTCTCTTATCTAAAAAATGCTTCAATTACTATGTTGAACATGTGCAATGTACTATACCTGACAATCCCAAATTATTCTGGAATTTCATCCGTAACATTAGCAAAGCTGAAGGAGCACCAAACACGTTAACATTTAATAATCACTTCACTTCCCACCCACAGCAAATGTGTGATCTGTTGTGGTAGGTGCCTTGATGGGCAAACCACGTTACAATTATCTTTCATACCTTTATGATTAATAATTGTGGATTTTTAAATTTTAATTTATATAAAGGATTGGAAATTTATTAATTTAGCAAGAATCTCGACGTTGGTTGGAATTTAGGAAAAATTGTCACAATATGACATTTATTTCTTATCACTGGCGATTACAAGTCTGAGCGAATTTACCGTTAACATTAACACAAATTGGCAAAATCATAAAAGCAACGCTCAGAGTTACAATTAGCCGTCATGGGCAAGCAAACAATTGTATATTTACTTTTAAATATCTCAGAATCAAAATGCAAGAAATAATGACAACTGGAAACAATGAAAAATACAAGTTATGACTACCTCAGACAAAGGCATCATAATACTGTGACTTTACAGTTAAAAAGAAAATCATGGGCGCCAGAATGAACAATATATCATTCGAAAATAACTAGTTCTGGCAAATTATGCCGCTAGCTCAGGGGTTTTTACAATTACAAAGTGAGAACATGGACCTATCCTCTCAAAGTCGCTTACGGGTTCTGTTTCACGGAATGCACAATCACATGGCTTGGTCGTAATAAATTACCATTGTAGTTCTGCGTCTGATGTCTGTGATGAGTGTAGCGGACCCACGATATGTGAGATTGTCTCACAAGTCGGCTATAGGCATCTCTGGTCTGGCAATGCGCATCATCGCATTACCGGCTGTGTTGCGGTGATAACCTTGCTCCAGCAAGGCAAGCTGCGGTTAGCGAAAGAAGTCAACTTTCCAAGTCAACCTCAGACTGGTGCGATCGAAGTTAGAATCCAGAATCCCAGCTCCTCGCTCTTCGGTCCACGAGGAAACTTCTTGCTCCGCCCATTTGTAGTCTCGAAGCTCACATACAACAAAAATTCCCAGGATTTTGAGTTATACGCTCATTTTGATTGGACATTCAGGTCGGCACCTAATGTCACGTGATATCCTCGATATGTGATTTGGCCAAAGAATCCAACAGAAGTCGGACATATTCGGCTAAGTTCGCCGGGGCGAGAGAACATTCGGGTTTCTGACGGCAGGCTTTTCCCGCTCGGAGAGTGACGTCGTTGACCGCCCATCCCCAGGGAGCAGTGTGTGTGGTCTGGCAAATCCCAAATCCGCGACGTCCTGTCCCCATGGCTCGGAAAGACCAAGATTAGCTTCTAGCCTACATAGCTCAATAACTCTTTAATATTCGCTTTGCTACGATACACTGTATAAGTTCACCATTTCATTACAGTCCTCACTTGGAATCTTGCGTACTTTATAAAATTACAACAAAAATCTATTCACGTGGTCGCCCAAGATTTATGTAAATTACTCTTATATTATTACATATATAATAAAAATGCACCTTGTAACGTGGCGACAGCGCGGCTCGTTACAATATGGCCGGCCGTTGGTGAAAAATGAAATTATGGTACAATAATTTTATTTTTAACTACCTAATTCTATCTCCATTGTGACTCAACAAAAACTTAAGCATTTTAATAATTACATTAATTTTAAATGTGATTCCAATAACCATCGGTATTCCTGCCTTGTAAGGTGAATATATAACGGGAGCATATGTCCTTTTGGCCGTCTTACAATTCTTTACAAACAGAAGCACGTGAATTCAGGTAGCCTTCCCAAATACAAAGTTATATTAAACACAATACTAAAATATACATGAAAAGAAATTATTTACATACATGTTTAAATAATAATAATCTTGAAAATATCTTGTATCAAATCTTATCATTAAATCACTAAAATGAAACACATTAATAAAACAAAACATTTTGAGACCACTTATGCAGAAAGTGGTGGAACTATACATTGTATTTACAATTTAGCGTGATGTTTTACTCATGTGCATAAAAATAATTCTGCCTTCAACAAACATCCATAAAGATGCTAGAGGTGAGCGTAAAATATCTCATTACATTGCGCGGTTTTAATCTCAAAACAACGGAATAGTTTAGTCGGATTCGGTGACGTGATTTGTGTCATGACCGACGGTTAATTCAATAAGCATTTCAGAGAAGATGTGTTCGTGTTCATGGTCAAATTTCAGCAACTGTAATCCTGGATTTGAATGACGCGGCATTCACTTATAATTCTACGTGGTGTGGAATGAACGATGTAAGTGCATGTTTTCGTGTGTTACGTAAATTATGAACCTTACTCGTTGAATGTTAGGTGGTCTCCTAATTAGTCTCTCATGTGTCGACATCTCTAACTTTTAATATACCGTCTGTGAAGTGATTGCGAATTTCATGGCGAATGGAAACTGTATTTGCTCATGGGTATATGTAATGGAATTTCTATAAAATTTACCATTCCCTTATGAGACATTATACATATTATGCGGTTTGACGTTACCTTTCGACATCGTCAACCAAAGTCGCTGTAGCATCTTTGGCGTACAAGCGGACCCAAAATATCCATTCGGCACACAAATTGAAAGGATAATGAATAGCGTAACTATCATTCCTCGGTAATATTACGATTCCTTCACAATGGGTCTATTGATGACTCGAGATTATCTCGACATTCAAAGAATAAAATTTTCTCCCTTTTTTTTTTTATTTAGGATTTATTATAACCCTCTTAACATGTCCGTATACTCCACGTTTTATGCCGAAAATGCATCCCAGTTAGCGAATATTTTCCTTTTTATACACTTATGCTTCTTTAGCTTGTATGAAAAGGTCGTAAGCTTTGTGCACAGAACGGTTCGCTCTCAGGTTTTCCGTTTGCCAATACAAAACAATTTCGAGATTTCACGCTAGCAGAATACTACAAATCTATATAAAGCACAAATATAAACTTTGAAATTATTTTCGTTGAGTGCACACAATCCTGAACTAAATGTATGCTGTCCAACAATAGTTTTAGTCTAATTTACGGAATACTATACACTTTACAGTTAGGGTACGCGAAATACCGCTAGAACGAGGCGTAAACTTTTGTTTTCTGTCCCATTCATTCTTGGGTATGCGCTACCTGCGAATTCTCGGAAACTGCCGGTTGAGCCACTGCTTACCTGCACTAATGAGCTCAGCTGTTCGAGGGTAACTGTCCCCAGCTCCCTCGATACCGTTACTTAGTATGAAATGATATAGCATGAAAAACTTCGATATCACCAATAATCTTATTGTTCACGTCTTCACCATCTGTGCAATTATCATATACAAAATTCCCTTTTAATTGAAGTTAGCATCAAATATAATTACCTTAACTTGCAAAGTTAGCTGAATTATTGAATATATCCCGTAAATAAAGTTTTTCCCCTTTAGCCTTTACAAACGCAGTCGCCTTTAACTTTTTGCTCTTCGACCTCCCTCTATCGTTAGCAAAATAACAGCAAGGTATTGTGAAAACTCTCCTTTATATCTGTAATCCAACTTAAGATTCCTAATTTCTGTGATGACCAACCCAATTTAAACAAATCTTTCTGGCAAGGTTTCGTGTTCTATAGGGCATTATCTATGGCACGTTAGCCACCCTTTACAGATACACACAAACAAAGAAGTAAAGTTCGTTGACGAGATAACTTGCGATCTTCGATCAACACAGACAAAGCGATATTACGCTCGCTGTACACTTCTGCTCAGAAAAGATAGAATGCAACTACCTAAGGTAAAACGTTACATCGAACTCATGCATCACAAAATATTGAAACCCTTTTCGTTTATGTCACAGAATACATCTTAGAAAGCATATCACAATATTTGTATCGCTGTCAGATTCATTGTGATTGCGAAGACAAGAAATTGTGTTTGCTAATGGCGCTTCATTTTCCGCGGGTGCGTATCAATTTATCTGGCTCAGGAAAACATTTAATATTTCAGGATTTTTATCAAATCATGTCCATTTAACAGCGTGAAAGTCAAAAGTGACTATTAATATTTCACGTGGACAAAATATAAAGTTCGGAATAGTGAAATAAGCATTAAAATTCCGAATATGGAAATATCCTAAGTAGCTTTAACTGTAAGTGCAAATTCGCTAACTTGAATTTCGTTTGATTTTCCGTTTATCTAATCTTTCCAGCAAAACAGACGGTTTAGACTAGCGGAACTGGCATCGGCGTTTTTCAAGCATGATTAATTTAGGTAAGGCGTCTAACCTAAAAGAATGTGTACTGTACATTTAATTTCCCCCTTTTTTTTATGATTCAAATCGGTCAATTCATAGTCAGCCCTTTCGTCATCGTATTTGGCATGCTACACAACTTGTTGAACAATGCCTACAAGACGAATTTGAGACGTCCATGGATCTTCCTCTGGAAAATAATTCTGCGTCGTGAATATTCGTCTTTACTGCTTTCAACAACAAGATTTCGAAGGACGTAGAAGCTTGGGCTTACAAGGTTACAGACGTTCGGCGGTTTGTGCCCGACAGCTAATGACATTCCTGGAACAGGTATAGTGTCCGCCGACCGACCCCACTTGCTAACTGGTCCAGCTGACAATTGCGTCTTTTCTGACCGCAAGGAATGAACAAATTGTGTAGTGTTCCATACAAAGTTACGGACAGAAAAACTCCACGCGATGTTGATAGGCTGTGAATTCTGAGACTGATTTCGCATTTCTCCTATGATTGAAAAACTTGCCGACGCTTGTCTGGCTTTTAAGAACGACATGTACTGTACATCTTTCCTCTCCTGCCCTACAAATGTCTTATGCTTTACCGACAGTTTGCACTTAACCGTGGATCCAAGACAACTGAAATTGTTGTGTTTCTTGATTTCAGAGATTTTTGCGTACAAACTGACAATTTCACTGACTAAGAGTTGAGTAGTGACTTTAACAACCGACTCACTTGCGTTCTGCAGTGATTTTTGCACTGTACCAACGCTTTTGCAGACACTATGCTCAGTAATCTGCCGCGTTACTGCTACGTCTCCGAGCAGTGTCCGATTGCAAATTTGCATTTGTGGAACTGCTTCGACCATGCCATCGACAAACGTAATGTTGGAAAGCTCGCATTCCTCAGAGTTTACCAGCTGTTGGTCTGTATTCTGGGTTTGTTCTACTTGTGCAATTTCGATCCATTCATTGGTAATCGCAGCAGTTGGTACCTCTGTGTGTTTTTGTGATTCAGAATTTTTCTTTAATCCCTCCTTTTGTGGATCAACTGGCCCGCTTAAGTTATTAAGCATATTGTTCATCAACTTCTCTTGGGAATTAAATCGTGCATCAATACTCTGCTTAAGCGAATCCCAATTTCTCTTATTTTCCTCTTCCACTGAATCAAAAAGCTTGTTTAATTCCAGAAATTGCTGGCTTGATTCCTGTTTTTGTGAATTAATTTGAATTCTTAATTCCTCTTTTTGTGAATTAATTTGCAGGCTTAAGTCCTGCTTTAATTGTTGATTCGTGCTCTTATTTTCCTCTTTTAGTGAATTAATTGCAATGTTAAATTGTTGCCCTATTGCAGTCATCAACATGTTTAGCGTTGGCGGTGATAAGGGTGGTGATTCCACTGGAATTTGTGATATTTGTCGGGTCTGTTCTGAATGTGTGGGCGTATTCTGTGTCGTCTCACCTACAGGAAACGAAAAATTTTCCACATTTTCTTGTGGCGACAAAGTAGACTGCGAACTATATGAATGGGCCGGAACTTCAGAACTTACGTTCCCCTCCCCTGCAGCCAATATTCCGCATTCTGTTAACTGAACCTCGTTCATGATTTCGGGAGATTTTTGCCTATCAGACTGATCTTCCATATCGAAATCTTTTATCGTACGAGATCGTAGCTTCATATGAACACACAACGAATGAATTTACACCGCAATTGTGCAATGACGATATCTAGATTTACTAACAACAAAAATACCGCGAATTTCAATACACACAAATACATATACCCCTCCAAAATACAGCAAGAGAAAAGCAACGATGAATCATGCAACACAACACCATGAAAGCAGACTTACTCTCAAACACATGGGCAAAACATGCGTGTCTTTAATTTTCTTAGCAGCTACCATGCATTAAGAAATCAACACTGACGTTAATCATTTAAAAATTTGAAAAATGAACACAAAATTGTTACAATACAAAGTGTATTGCATTTCAATTGAAATATACAAATGCACTTCTCTTTAATGCGTTGAAACAAAATAAATTTTATGCATTGAAACAAAATGAACTTTATGCATTAAAATATAAGTGAAACATCAAAATAAAATCTTGTATGAATATCTATTGACTACAAGAATGATAAAACTGCCAAAAGCCATGTGCAACATTCCGTGAAATTTTCTGAATTTGGGCTCCAAATAGTATTAATTTGAATTATGCCACCAAGTTCGCAGACATTAAGTAGTAATGTCTCATCTGGCCCCACGTTGGGCGCCATTTATGTGGTAGGTGCCTTGATGGGCAAACCACGTTACAATTATCTTTCATACCTTTATGATTAATAATTGTGGATTTTTAATTTTAATTTATATAAAGGATTGGAAATTTATTAATTTAGCAAGAATCTCGACGTTGGTTGGAATTTAGGAAAAATTGTCACAATATGACATTTATTTCTTATCACTGGCGATTACAAGTCTGAGCGAATTTACCGTTAACATTAACACAAATTGGCAAAATCATAAAAGCAACGCTCAGAGTTACAATTAGCCGTCATGGGCAAGCAAACAATTGTATATTTACTTTTAAATATATCTCAGAATCAAAATGCAAGAAATAATGACAACTGGAAACAATGAAAAATACAAGTTATGACTACCTCAGACAAAGGCATCATAATACTGTGACTTTACAGTTAAAAAGAAAATCATGGGCGCCAGAATGAACAATATATCATTCGAAAATAACTAGTTCTGGCAAATTATGCCGCTAGCTCAGGGGTTTTTACAATTACAAAGTGAGAACATGGACCTATCCTCTCAAAGTCGCTTACGGGTTCTGTTTCACGGAATGCACAATCACATGGCTTGGTCGTAATAAATTACCATTGTAGTTCTGCGTCTGATGTCTGTGATGAGTGTAGCGGACCCACGATATGTGAGATTAGTCTCACAAGTCGGCTATAGGCATCTCTGGTCTGGCAATGCGCATCATCGCATTACCGGCTGTGTTGCGGTGATAACCTTGCTCCAGCAAGGCAAGCTGCGGTTAGCGAAAGAAGTCAACTTTCCAAGTCAACCTCAGACTGGTGCGATCGAAGTTAGAATCCAGAATCCAGCTCCTCGCTCTTCGGTCCACGAGGAAACTTCTTGCTCCGCCCATTTGTAGTCTCGAAGCTCACATACAACAAAAATTCCCAGGATTTTGAGTTATACGCTCATTTTGATTGGACCTTCAGGTCGGCACCTAATGTCACGTGATATCCTCGATATGTGATTTGGCCAAAGAATCCAACAGAGGTCGGACATATTCGGCTAAGTTCGCCGGGGCGAGAGAACATTCGGGTTTCGGACGGCAGGCTTTTCCCGCTCGGTGAGTGACCCATCCCCAGGGAGCAGTGTGTGTGGTCTGGCAAATCCCAAATCCGCGACGTCCTGTCCCCATGGCTCGGAAAGACCAAGATTAGCTTCTAGCCTACATAGCTCAATAACTCTTTAATATTCGCTTTGCTACGATACACTGTATAAGTTCACCATTTCATTACAGTCCTCACTTGGAATCTTGCGTACTTTATAAAATTACAACAAAAATCTATTCACGTGGTCGCCCAAGATTTATGTAAATTACTCTTATATTATTACATATATAATAAAAATGCACCTTGTAACGTGGCGACAGCGCGGCTCGTTACAATATGGCCGGCCGTTGGTGAAAAATGAAATTATGGTACAATAATTTTATTTTTAACTACCTAATTCTATCTCCATTGTGACTCAACAAAAACTTAAGCATTTTTATAATTACATTAATTTTAAATGTGATTCCAATAACCATCGGTATTCCTGCCTTGTAAGGTGAATATATAACGGGAGCATATGTCCTTTTGGCCGTCTTACAATTCTTTACAAACAGAAGCACGTGAATTCAGGTAGCCTTCCCAAATACAAAGTTATATTAAACACAATACTAAAATATACATGAAAAGAAATTATTTACATACATGTTTAAATAATAATAATCTTGAAAATATCTTGTATCAAATCTTATCATTAAATCACTAAAATGAAACACATTAATAAAACAAAACATTTTGAGACCACTTATGCAGAAAGTGGTGGAACTATACATTGTATTTACAATTTAGCGTGATGTTTTACTCATGTGCATAAAAATAATTCTGCCTTCAACAAACATCCATAAAGATGCTAGAGGTGAGCGTAAAATATCTCATTACATTGCGCGGTTTTAATCTCAAAACAACGGAATAGTTTAGTCGGATTCGGTGACGTGATTTTCGTCATGACCGACGGTTAATTCAATAAGCATTTCAGAGAAGATGTGTTCCGTGTTCATGGTCAAATATCAGCTAACTGTAATCTTAGATTTGAATGACGCGGCATTTACTTATAATTCTACGTGGTGTGGAATGAACGATGTAAGTGCATGTTTTCGTGTGTTACGTAAATTATGAACCTTACTCGTTGAATGTTAGGTGGTCTCCTAATTAGTCTCTCATGTGTCGACATCTCTAACTTTTAATATACCGTCTGTGAAGTGATTGCGAATTTCATGGCGAAAGGAAACTGTATTTGCTCATGGGTATATGTAATGGAATTTCTATAAAATTTACCATTCCCATATGAGACATTATACATATTATGCGGTTTGACGTTACCTTCGACATCGTCAACCAAAGTCGCTGTAGCATCTTTGGCGTACAAGCGGACCCAAAATATACCATTCGGCACACAAATTGAAAGGATAATGAATAGCGTAACTATCATTCCTCAGTAATATTACGATTCCTTCACAATGGGTCTATTGATGACTCGAGATTATCTCGACATTCAAAGAATAAAATTTTCTCCCTTTTTTTTTTTTATTTAGGATTTATTATAACCCTCTTAACATGTCCGTATACTCCACGTTTTATGCCGAAATCCATCCCAGTTAGCGAATATTTTCCTTTTATACACTTATGCTTCTTTAGCTTGTATGAAAAGGTCGTAAGCTTTGTGCACAGAACGGTTCGCTCTCAGGTTTTCCGTTTGCCAATACAAAACAATTTCGAGATTTCACGCTAGCAGAATACTACAAATCTATATAAAGCACAAATATAAACTTTGAAATTATTTTCGTTGAGTGCACACAATCCTGAACTAAATGTATGCTGTCCAACAATAGTTTTAATCTAATTTACGGAATACTATACAATTTACAGTAAGGGTACGCGAAATACCGCTAGAACGAGGCGTGAAACTTTTGTTTTCTGTCCCATTCATTCTTGGGTATGCGCTACCTGCGAATTCTCGGAAACTGCCGGTTGAGCCAGCTGCTTACCTGCACTAATGAGCTCAGCTGTTCGAGGGTAACTGTCCCCAGCTCCCTCGATACCGTTACTTAGTATGAAATGATATAGCATGAAAAACTTCGATATCACCAATAATCTTATTGTTCACGTCTTCACCATCTGTGCAATTATCATATACAAAATTCCCTTTTAATTGAAGTTAGCATCAAATATAATTACCTTAACTTGCAAAGTTAGCTGAATTATTGAATATATCCCGTAAATAAAGTTTTTCCCCTTTAGCCTTTACAAACGCAGTCGCCTTTAACTTTTTGCTCTTCGACCTCCCTCTATCGTTAGCAAAATAACAGCAAGGTATTGTGAAAACTCTCCTTTATATCTGTAATCCAACTTAAGATTCCTAATTTCTGTGATGACCAACCCAATTTAAACAAATCTTTCTGGCAAGGTTTCGTGTTCTATAGGGCATTATCTATGGCACGTTAGCCACCCTTTACAGATACACACAAACAAAGAAGTAAAGTTCGTTGACGAGATAACTTGCGATCTTCGATCAACACAGACAAAGCGATATTACGCTCGCTGTACACTTCTGCTCAGAAAAGATAGAATGCAACTACCTAAGGTAAAACGTTACATCGAACTCATGCATCACAAAATGTTGAAACCCTTTTCGTTTATGTCACAGAATACATCTTAGAAAGCATATCACAATATTTGTATCGCTGTCAGATTCATTGTGATTGCGAAGACAAGAAATTGTGTTTGCTAATGGCGCTTCATTTTCCGCGGGTGCGTATCAATTTATCTGGCTCAGGAAAACATTTAATATTTCAGGATTTTTTATCAAATCATGTCCATTTAACAGCGTGAAAGTCAAAAGTGACTATTAATATTTCACGTGGACAAAATATAAAGTTCGGAATAGTGAAATAAGCATTAAAATTCCGAATATGGAAATATCCTAAGTAGCTTTAACTGTAAGTGCAAATTCGCTAACTTGAATTTCGTTTGATTTTCCGTTTATCTAATCTTTCCAGCAAAACAGACGGTTTAGACTAGCGGAACTGGCATCGGCGTTTTTCAAGCATGATTAATTTCGGTAAGGCGTCTAACCTAAAAGAATGTATACTGTACTGTACATTTAATTTCCCCCTTTTTTTTATGATTCAAATCGGTCAATTCATAGTCAGCCCTTTCGTCATCGTATTTGGCATGCTACACAACTTGTTGAACAATGCCTACAAGACGAATTTGAGACGTCCATGGATCTTCCTCTGGAAAATAATTCTGCGTCGTGAATATTCGTCTTTACTGCTTTCAACAACAAGATTTCGAAGGACGTAGAAGCTTGGGCTTACAAGGTTACAGACGTTCGGCGGTTTGTGCCCGACAGCTAATGACATTCCTGGAACAGGTATAGTGTCCGCCGACCGACCCCACTTACTAACTGGTCCAGCTGACAATTGCGTCTTTTCTGACCGCAAGGAATGAACAAATTGTGTAGTGTTCCACACAAAGTTACGGACAGAAAACTCCACGCGATGTTGATAGGCTGTGAATTCTGAGACTGATTTCGCATTTCTCCTATGATTGAAAAACTTGCCGACGCTTGTCTGGCTTTTAAGAACGACATGTACTGTACATCTTTCCTCTCCTGCCCTACAAATGTCTTATGCTTTACGACAGTTTGCACTTAACTGTGGATCCAAGACAACTGAAATTGTTGTGTTTCTTGATTTCAGAGATTTTTGCGTACAAACTGACAATTTCACTGACTAAGAGTTGAGTAGTGACTTTAACAACCGACTCACTTGCGTTCTGCAGTGATTTTTGCACTGTACCAACGCTTTTGCAGACACTATGCTCAGTAATCTGCCGCGTTACTGCTACGTCTCCGAGCAGTGTCCGATTGCAAATTTGCATTTGTGGAACTGCTTCGACCATGCCATCGACAAACGTAATGTTGGAAAGCTCGCATTCCTCAGAGTTTACCAGCTGTTGGTCTGTATTCTGGGTTTGTTCTACTTGTGCAATTTCGATCCATTCATTGGTAATCGCAGCAGTTGGTACCTCTGTGTGTTTTTGTGATTCAGAATTTTTCTTTAATCCCTCCTTTTGTGGATCAACTGGCCCGCTTAAGTTATTAAGCATATTGTTCATCAACTTCTCTTGGGAATTAAATCGTGCATCAATACTCTGCTTAAGCGAATCCCAATTTCTCTTATTTTCCTCTTCCACTGAATCAAAAAGCTTGTTTAATTCCAGAAATTGCTGGCTTGATTCCTGTTTTTGTGAATTAATTTGAATTCTTAATTCCTCTTTTTGTGAATTAATTTGCAGGCTTAAGTCCTGCTTTAATTGTTGATTCGTGCTCTTATTTTCCTCTTTTAGTGAATTAATTGCAATGTTAAATTGTTGCCCTATTGCAGTCATCAACATGTTTAGCGTTGGCGGTGATAAGGGTGGTGATTCCACTGGAATTTGTGATATTTGTCGGGTCTGTTCTGAATGTGTGGGCGTATTCTGTGTCGTCTCACCTACAGGAAACGAAAAATTTTCCACATTTTCTTGTGGCGACAAAGTAGACTGCGAACTATATGAATGGGCCGGAACTTCAGAACTTACGTTCCCCTCCCCTGCAGCCAATATTCCGCATTCTGTTAACTGAACCTCGTTCATGATTTCGGGAGATTTTTGCCTATCAGACTGATCTTCCATATCGAAATCTTTTATCGTACGAGATCGTAGCTTCATATGAACACACAACGAATGAATTTACACCGCAATTGTGCAATGACGAAATCTAATTCACTAACAACAAAAATACCGCTGAATTTCAATACACACAAATACATATACCCCTCCAAAATACAGCAAGAGAAAAGCAACGATGAATCATGCAACACAACACCATGAAAGCAGACTACTTTCAAACACATGGGCAAAACATGCGTGTCTTTAATTTTCTTACAGCTACCATGCATTAAGAAATCAACACTGACGTTACTCATTTAAAAATTTGAAAAATGATCACAAAATTGTTACAATACAAAGTGTATTGCATCTCAATTGAAATATACAAATGCACTTCTCTTTAATGCGTTGAAACAAAATAAATTTTATGCATTGAAACAAAATGAACTTTATGCATTAAAATATAAGTGAAACATCAAAATAAAATCTTGTATGAATATCTATTGACTACAAGAATGATAAAACTGCCAAAAGCCATGTGCAACATTCCGTGAAACTTTCTGAATTTGGGCTCCAAATAGTATTAATTTGAATTATGCCACCAAGTTCGCAGACATTAAGTAGTAATGTCTCATCTGGCACCAGCGTTGGGCGACATTATGTGGTAGGTGCCTTGGTGGGCAAACCACGTTACAATTATTTTCATACCTTTATGATTAATAATTGTGGATTTTTAATTTTAATTTATATGAAGGATTGGAAATTTATTAATTTAGCAAGAATCTCGACGTTGGTTGGAATTTAGGAAAAATTGTCACAATATGACATTTATTTCTTATCACTGGCGATTACAAGTCTGAGCGAATTTACCGTTAACATTAACACAAATTGGCAAAATCATAAAAGCAACGCTCAGAGTTACAATTAGCCGTCATGGGCAAGCAAACAATTGTATATTTACTTTTAAATATCTCAGAATCAAAATGCAAGAAATAATGACAACTGGAAACAATGAAAAATACAAGTTATGACTACCTCAGACAAAGGCATCATAATACTGTGACTTTACAGTTAAAAAGAAAATCATGGGCGCCAGAATGAACAATATATCATTCGAAAATAACTAGTTCTGGCAAATTATGCCGCTAGCTCAGGGGTTTTACAATTACAAAGTGAGAACATGGACCTATCCTCTCAAAGTCGCTTACGGGTTCTGTTTCACGGAATGCACAATCACATGGCTTGGTCGTAATAAATTACCATTGTAGTTCTGCGTCTGATGTCTGTGATGAGTGTAGCGGACCCACGATATGTGAGATTGTCTCACAAGTCGGCTATAGGCATCTCTGGTCTGGCAATGCGCATCATCGCATTACCGGCTGTGTTGCGGTGATAACCTTGCTCCAGCAAGGCAAGCTGCGGTTAGCGAAAGAAGTCAACTTTCCAAGTCAACCTCAGACTGGTGCGATCGAAGTTAGAATCCAGAATCCCAGCTCCTCGCTCTTCGGTCCACGAGGAAACTTCTTGCTCCGCCCATTTGTAGTCTCGAAGCTCACATACAACAAAAATTCCCAGGATTTTGAGTTATACGCTCATTTTGATTGGACATTCAGGTCGGCACCTAATGTCACGTGATATCCTCGATATGTGATTTGGCCAAAGAATCCAACAGAAGTCGGACATATTCGGCTAAGTTCGCCGGGGCGAGAGAACATTCGGGTTTCTGACGGCAGGCTTTTCCCGCTCGGAGAGTGACCCATCCCCAGGGAGCAGTGTGTGTGGTCTGGCAAATCCCAAATCCGCGACGTCCTGTCCCCATGGCTCGGAAAGACCAAGATTAGCTTCTAGCCTACATAGCTCAATAACTCTTTAATATTCGCTTTGCTACGATACACTGTATAAGTTCACCATTTCATTACAGTCCTCACTTGGAATCTTGCGTACTTTATAAAATTACAACAAAAATCTATTCACGTGGTCGCCCAAGATTTATGTAAATTACTCTTATATTATTACATATATAATAAAAATGCACCTTGTAACGTGGCGACAGCGCGGCTCGTTACACTGTTTGCACAATAATTCTCTTCAGTATTTACACCTCCATCTTAGTCTACTTCCAATACCCATTTCAGTACTAGTAATAGTCTGAGTACACTTGCAGTCACTGATGAATAGGTTTATAAAGCATTGGGCAAGCTAGACTGTTCGAAGAGTTGTGGCCCTGACCAAATGTTTTGAAATACTGTAGAGTCTTGCTTTGCCATCCTTTAAAATACTTGTTTAACAGGTCTCTAAAGACAGGAATTTTTCCATATGTATTTAAGCTTGATCATGTTGTTCCTGTGCGTAAATGCGGATCGAAGGAAGATGTTAAGAATTATAGACCTATTGTTATACAATCGGTGTTAGCAAAAATCTCCGAGAAGTTGGTGCTAAACAAAATCTATCCCATGTTTCGTAACATAATTACTCCAAAGCAACATGGTTTCTCTCCTGGAAAATCAACAGCAACTAACCTTGTGATTCTTCAAAATGAAATAATTAGAGCATTTAGTGAGCGAAAACAACTTGATGTCATATATCTTGACTATTCAAAGGCATTTGATAAAGTTAGCCATCCCCACCTTCTTACTAAGTTGAAGAAATATGACATAGTTGGTAAATTATTTGAGTGGTTTTGTAGCTACCTCAGCAACAGAAGGTTGATTGTAAAGGCTTTTGGCTCATTGTCATCTGCTTTCGCAGCAACTTCTGGAGTACCTCAGGGTTCACACCTAGGACCATTGCTGTTCAATATATTCATAAATGATATAGTTAGTATTTTTGCCAGTTGCCTTTTCTTTGCAGATGACATTAAGATTTTCAAGAAAATCATGACTCGAGACGACTGCTTAGATCTTCAGAAATGCTTAAAAGCTATTGTGAAATGTTGTCAACAAAACAGTATGAAACTTAATGTTAATAAATGTTCCTGCATTACTTTTCACCGTACTAAATCTGCATTACATTTTGAATATGAAATGGAAAATCAGCTACTGAATTGCTGCACAACTGTAAGAGACCTAGGAGTTCTTCTGACCTAAAATCTCAGTCCAGAAGAACATGTCCACAACATATGTGCCAAGGCCTCCAAGTGCCTGGGCTTACTGGCACGCACTTCCAGATTTATTAATAATATCCAGACACTCAGGCTCTTGTACTGTGCCCATGTCAGACCCATACTTGAGTATTGCAGCGTTGTATGTCATCAGATCACACTAATTCAACACATTCAGAATCTTCAAAATAAGTTCTTAAGGCTTATAGGTTGTCGCATGGGCTTTCATTACAAAGACGTTCCGTTGGTTGCTGTTGGAACCTACCTTGGCCTCCATCCTTTGGAGTCGAGACGGAATGTTCATGGTGTCCTTTTTCTGCATAAAGTAATCTCAGGTGTTATAGACTGCCCTGAAATTCTCAGACATGTATATTTTCGTTGTCCGTCTGGTACATGGTTGAGAGAACTATTTGGTCGTAAACATCTGCGCACAAACTATGAGGCTAGCAGTGCCATAGAACGGATTCAGAGACTAGGTAACAGAATACCTCCTGAACTTGATTTTTTCATTGACAGTGTTGAGTGAGTACTCATACGTGAGTGGAGTCAGCAATTATGGACTTAGTCACGGTCTATTATTCCCTGTAATATTTTTTTTTGTAGTATTATGTTGAGTCTTATTATTAGTTTTAGAATAATTAATAATTTTCTTCTGTGTAATTATTTTTCTAGTTTTAGTAATATCAAACTATACTTGCTATTTTTTGTTATCTTCTTGTTTTCACTGTGACTAATTTGTTCACAAATAGTGGTAATTGTGTATACTAAGTAGCTATCATAAGATATATTAATGTAAAATGGGTTTTCCGTTGGAATAAATAAATGATGAAAACAGCTTACAAAGATGACGCTATGCGAAAAACTGAAGTGTACGACTGGTTCTCTCGGTTTAGAAATGGCAACATGTCGATTGAAGCCAATTCTCGTTCTGAACGTCCAAAAACTGCCCGAATCGACGAAAATGTTGAAAAAACAAACATTTACAGCATAACCAAGTCTACAGATAGCTGATGGCTTTTACAACTAGGTTCTTTAAAACAGATTTAACCAGTGGCGGGTCTAGATGTAGTGACACTGTGACATGTCACTACCTCTAATCATGAATAAATAAATTAAAAAATAATGCAGTGAAAGAAAAATAAATGCGGCATTCTCTACTCTACAGCTAGGGAAAGTATAGAACTCCATCTGTTGGCCACATCATAGAAATGTTTCGCTGTCGTGGAGACAATTCTTGGATGGCACAGATAGCGCATGCGCTCTAGTGTTTTCGTGGAAATATTCAAGGTCGGGGGTTCGCTTTGTTAATGGGGAATGGAGACAACTTCGTTCTGTCACACGCTGCAGCTCGATAATGTTAGTAATACTGCCGGCAGCGTGCAGCAGCTGCCATTTTTTGTAGCATTCAACTAAATATCCACTGGAACAGTGCTCCAACCAGTTCGTTGATTACTGGTGGTCCGCGAACATAGTTCAGGAGTTCCACAGGCAGACTATCATAAACTCTGATACCATATTCGTACTCTATAAGGCTGTATGCCGAACATTTAAAAGCCTTGAATATTTCAATAACCCGGCAAAAATATGGCATTTCCAGGATGAGATAGAACACCATTGTTTCTACAACAGTCTATTGACTTCCATGTGGCGTCTAAAGATTAAGTAAATGACGGTTTACTAAGTGTTTTAAGTGGGTATGAGGAACCGCGGTAGTTGATAAGATTGGTAACGCGAGTGGTGAAGTAAATAAAAATAAAAGACATATGGTCTAGCGTCTTTTATTTTGGTTTATGTATGTAGGCCGGTGGTATAGTGTAGCGCCCATCCTGTAGTAACATTATTATTTATCTGGTTATTAACATTATTATTTATCTGGTTTGGTCTGATTAACATGTAATTAGCTTTTAATAGTTCACATCCAGTTTTATATCTGCGTTTTCATAGGATTCAAAACGTGGTTTTATATTAATTATGTTATAATCGAGCATTTTAATAACAGCAAAATAAAATTAGGCCCAGGGTGGAACACATTAAAAAAGACAGAGGAAAAATTGCGGAGGTAACTGGCGACGGAGGAAGGAAACTCAGAAGAGAAAAATGATGTTGCGTAATCGTCGTCCATAGTCAGCTGAAACGAAAAGGTGAAAAAAAATAAAAGAAATAGGCCTGTGTTAGTTAGTGGCCTACATCATTATTTTTGAAAATTTACTGGTCCTCGGGTTGAAAAAGGTTTGGATACGCTGCCCTAGAAGCTTTGTTAATGCGAGCAGGCAATATTGTTTTTTTTTTTTTTTTTTTTTTTTTTTTGTTTTTTTTAGATTCTCTGAAGGAGAATTACATAAGTTTATGAATGCACGTAACAAGAGAAATGTGTTCCACTGCTGTCGTGGTCATCGAAGACAGTGCCGGATAAGAAAGTATGGGGTCCTAAGCACTCTAAAAAATTTTGACTCCCTCTGTTTTTGGAATTAATTATATGTATTTTATAAGTTCAAAGAAAAGGTTTTGTAGATCACTAATATAATTTATCATATTTTTATTCAATTAACAAACGAATTTTACAATTTATCATATTTTGAAAATTACTTTTATTTATCGTACGCTATTATGAAACAAAAAAAATTGATTTCAATGCATTTCATATTATTTTATTCTGGATGATTTTATTTTTTATTATTTTTATTTAGTGAAAAAAGTGAACTTTCAGGGAGCCTTCAAAAATCAGGGAATCCAGGCTACTGCCTAGTCGTGCCTAGTCCTAACTTTTGAGTAATCCAACACTGCTTGTAGATCAACTTGTCGGTTTTTGGCTAATCACTAAATGTTTACCGTTTGGTCAATTTTAAAACATTTATCATTGATTAATATCAAAATCATTTAATTAATCCGGCAGTAATTGCAGGTAATGAGACTTTCACATGTTACAAATCTTTATATAGCGAGATTCTTACTCTGAGCTGTTTTTCACCTTTCACTTCAATGATTATCAGTAAGCCGCGGAAACATTCAGTGGCGAATCCAGGGAAGGAGAGGGCTAGGGGGCTTAGGCGCCCCCACCCGCACCCCCAAAAGCACCATGGTCACCCCCGACGACATGGATTTTGGAAACTTTTTTTTTTTTTTTTGCTGTTCTTATAAGGGTGGCATTCTGGAGTAATGAGCCCCCCAAACCAAATCCTAGCACCCCCCCCCAAACAAACCAAAATCCTGGATCCGCAACTAGAAACATTGTGTTGTCACTACCAGAGCAAATCACTTCGGCCGCCACTGGATTTAACAACTGTTTCACCATAATGCTTTAAACCATAAGTGAACAAAAATGCTTTTTACACTCAAACAAAAATTTACCTTACACTTAAAAAAAAATGTATTTCAATAAAAGCTTTCAAAGTGATTTCACCAGAGGCGCCGGCTTTTAGAAAACCTCAGTTGTTTTAAAAGAATTGGTAAAGTGTGTGAACCGATTTTAAAAGGATTTTCATCAGCAGATGTTGATTTTGAAGGAAGTAACTTAAGCTATCTTTCATCCTGAAAATATTTAAGATTTCATACCAAAAAAAAAACCTTCATTTTTTTTTTTTTTTTTTTTTTTTTTTTTTTTTTTTTTTTTTTTTTTTTTTACGAACACTACGGAAGTAACGGCATCAGCTTGTCTTACGTAATTGTGATAATGGTATCCAAATCCCTCCAGTAGATTTCAAGCTGTAAGGCAGCTTAGCATGGCATGATTTTCCGTTTTCTAAATTCTATTCCACGCCAACAAGATAGGTTCAGTCAGTTTGACGCGATTGGGTAGCAAACTTTCAGATTTTCAAGTTTATAATATCAGTGGATTGTCAACTAATGATTTTTGTACCCTTGTAGAACACAGAATATTATTATTGGATCTGATTTGTGTCCGATAGCAATTAGTACAGAGAAACAAAGAGAAGGGAAAATTACTGGTAAAAAAATGCTAGTTTGAACAATGAAGAACGGATACCTGCGATCAGTGGCGTAGCTAGGTCAACAAGGACCCCGGTGCAAAAAATTTATTTTGGGCCCTCAGGCCAGATGGGCGATCTTTTTTTTTTGCTTTGTGTTGCCCCCTGAGCTGAGGATGGGGCCCTTGAGTTGTGCTTAGGGGCCCCCTGAGCAGTGAGAGGCCCCCTTAGACGATGTAGTGCTAAAAAAAAGTCGCCAGTTTGCCATGAAGGTTCGTGGGCCTCTGAACTGCGCTTGGGGGCCCCCTGAGCGTAGGAGCCCCGGTACACTGCACCGCCTAGCCCCATAGAAGCTACGCCCCTGACTGTGATAATAATGACAATTATAAATGAAACAATGTCTTCCATATTATTCAGACTGACATTTTTTCTTCGTGCAATATTGAAAAGCATTTTGCAATGAAGAATAAAACGATCCACATCAATGTAGAACTATTTCACATAACTACTGCTTGCTCAATAAGAAATACTGTAGTTCCATGTTACTCAAATGTGCCATATCTTTTTTAGTAAAGCGCTTGTCAATACAGCCTACGATTTTATCTAACACTTCAAAACATATTTTTCGATAAAAAGTCAGCTGACGAGGTAAATTGGTGAAGTTCACTTTAGAATCGTCTATCTTTTGAGAAATCTTTCTTTTTTTTGGAGTTTTAGGCTCTTCCATTTCCAAGATAAGAGCTAAGTTCACAGTCAGTTTCCAAAGGTTTTCAAATTTTTCGTCAGCTCTTTGGGGTGATATAATGGGCTTTACAGTATTAATATTATTGACAGCTTTTAGCAAGTGCAAAGAAATTTTCCGTAAAGCTGTATTCAGAGCTTCGACAAGATCGCGAATATCAGAAATTTGTTAAAAAGAGATTCAAAAGATTGGACTTTTTAAAACCCATTTTGCCTTCGCAAGGGAATTATCTTTTGACTTTTTGTGTCGTTCAAAATACTTAGCGGGATACTGTAATTGTTTATAATAGTTTTCAAAGAAGATATACTTCAACACCATATCGCTGGGCAAACATGCCGCAGATAATGGTTTTCAGCATAGCCAACTGCCTATAGTGATTGAAAACAAACTTGGCTTATGGGTGAACCACGTACAAAAGCAATAAGTTCTTTCACTAACGATAAAAAAATCTCTTATTGCAAGCACTTATTTTATTGAGTCTTGAACAATCAGCTGTAACGAGTGAGCGATGCCCTTGCTTCGACTGCTTTAACCCACGATTGAAGGCCAGCTTGCGCTGCACTAACATTAGCAGCGCCATCGGTAGTCGAATCTTCTTGGTACGTCATCGAAAATTTCAAACAAATTTTCGGATGTTGTGGATACCGTTTTATAGAGACCAATCATAGTTTTACGTGTGGCGACGAAGCTGGAACGTTGCATCTGTGAAACATCAAGATATTTAAGATCCTAGAACTGGATTTCCGGGATTCCATCTGAAGAGAGATCAGTGGGTCAAACTAAATCGCCTAGGAACAGGCCACGACAAATGCAACGCCATGCTCTATTAAGTGGGGACTTCAGGAATCTCCTGTCTGTGACTGCGGAGCTCCTTCCCAGAGTGTGGAGCACATCATCAAGGAATGCCCTCTCTGGAAGTAGGTTGACTGACAACGAGTGAGGCAGAGCCTCAGGAGGGGAGAATGGGAGTGGCGCGACCGAGGGTTTTACGTGCTCGTGCGTGCTGGAGTCCCCGTGCACCCACAGAGTCGGAGTCCCTGGATTTTACAATCATTATTTTCAGCTTTGGATTTGAATACAATAGTGTACAAATAGTCTACCAAAATGCATTGATGATACAGTTAGTTATTTAGAATGCCTTGAATACTAACTCTAATTTTCTAACAGGTTCTCCAACTCTAGGAATGTATCTTTATTTGGTCGCAGTAACTCGTTTACAAAAACATTTAACAATATGCGATCTTGAGTTTCATAGTGGAGTTACAATAAAACATTCATTTTTACAATAGTACAAATACTGTTAAATATATTTTTTCATAGATTGCACGGAAGTTTGCCTTTACAGCACGCTTGTTAAGACATGGCTTGATCAGCTAATACCCTGCACGTGACATCAGATGCAGTTGTTCAATTTTGGTTCTCTGCACTTCCAGCTTAAACTTGGATTAGTTCTATGCACATTTTTCTTGTATGGCTAATGTAATCTCGTTGTTACAATGACTTGCTGGTAACTATTTATTTTTAATAATATAATTTTTAGGTTTGGTGCAGTGCGTTAGTCGGAAATATCATAAAATTAGAGACTATGGGTGCTATGTTGTTGGTAAACAAATGTCGAGCCCCTGCTCCATCACTATAACACTCATGCTGTGTCAGCGGTCTTGACGCCACAGAATACTGGCACCAGCAGAGGCCTCACAAATACTGCCTTCCCGCAGGATTTTCAGCGTGCGACCCACTCTTTCCGTACTTGGGTTGACGCCTAGTTTCGTCTAACGCAGTGCACCGTACATTATATAAAAACAGTGGCGGCCGAAGTGATTTCCTCAGGTAGTGACAACAACAAAATGTTTCTAGTGGCGGATCCAGGATTTCTGTTTGATTGGGGGGGGGGGGGCTAGGATTTGGTTTGGAGGCTCATTACTCCTGAATGCCGCCCTTATAAGAACAGCATAAAAAAAAGGTTCCCAAATTCCATGTCGTCGGGGGTGACCTTGGTGCTTTTGGGGGTGGGGGGCGCCTCAGCCCCCAAGCCCCTCTCCTTCCCTGGATCCGCCACTGAATGTTTCCGTGGCTTACTGATCATCATTGAAGTGAAAAGTGAAAAACAGCTCAGAGTAAGAATCTCGCTATACAAAGATTTGTAACGTGTGAAAGTCTCACTACCTGAAATTACTGCAGGATTAATTAAATGATTTTGAAATTAATCAATGATAAATGTTTTAAAATTGACCAAACGGTAAACTTTTACCGATTACCCAAAAACCGATAAGTTGATCTACAAGCAGTGTTGGATTACTCAAAAGGTAGGACTAGGAACGACTAGGCAGTAGCCTGGATTCCCTGATTTTTGAAGGCTCCCTGCAAGTTCACTTTTTTCACTAAATAAAAATAATAAAAAATAAATCATCCAGAATAAAACAATCAAAATTATATGAAAAGCATGGAAATTAATTTTTTTGTTTCATAGTAGTGTACGATAAATAAAAGTAATTTTCAAAATATGATAAATTGTTAAATTCGTTTGTTAATTGAATAAAAATATGATAAATTATATTAGTGATCTACAAAACCTTTTCTTTGAATTTATAAAATACATATAATTAATTTCAAAAACAGAGGGGGTCAAAATTTTTGAGAGTGCTTAGGACCCCATACTTTCTTATCCGGCACTGTCTTCGATGACCACGACAGCAGTGGAACACATTTCTCTTGAGATTCGTTTCCTGTTACGTGCATTCATAAACTTATGTAATTCTCCTTCAGAGAATCTAAGGAAAAAAAAACAAAACAATATTGCCTGCTCGCATTGACAAAGCTTCTAGGGCAGCGTATCCAAACCTTTTTCAACCCGAGGACAAGTAAATTTTCAAAAATAATGTTGTAGGCCACTAACTCACACAGGCCTATTTCTTTTTTTTCTTTTTTTCTCCTTTTCATTTCAGCCGACTATAGACGACGACTGCGCAATTTCATTTTCCTCTTCTGAGTTTCCTTCCTCCGTCGCCAGTCACCTCCGCAATTTTTCCTCTTTTTTTTTTTTTTAATGTCTTCCACCCTGGGCTTAATTTTATTTTGTTGTTATTAAAAAGTACCATTACAACATAATAAATCTAAAACCACGTTTTGAATCCTATGAAAACGCAGATATAAAACTGGATGTGTACTATTAAAAGTTAATTACATGTTAATCAGACCAAACCAGATAAATAATAATGTTACTACGTGATGGGCGCTACACTATACCACCTGCCTACATACATAAACCAAAATAAAAGACGCTAGACCGTATGTCTTTTATTTTTATTTACTTCACCACTCGCGTTACCAATCTTATCGACTACCGCGGTTCCTCATACCCATTTAAAACCCTTAGTAAACCGTCATTTACTTAATCTCTAGACGCCACATGGAAGTGAATAGACTGTTGTAGAAACAATGCTGTTCTATCTCATCCTGGAAATGCCACATTTTTGCCGCGTCATTTAAATATTCAAGGCTTTTAAATGTTGGGCATACAGCCTTATACAGTACGAATATGGTATCAGAGTTTATGATAGTCTGCCTGTGGAACTCCTGAACTATGTTCGCGGACCACCAGTAATCAGCGAACAGGCTGAAGCACTGTTCAAGTGGATATTTAATTGAATGCTACAAAAATGTCAGCTGCTGCATTCTGCCGGCAGTATTACTAACTTTATCGAGCTGCAGCGTGTGGCAGAACGAAGTTGTCTCCATTCCCCATTAACAAAGCGAACCTCCGACCTCGAATATTTCCACGAAAACGCTAGAGCGCATGCGCGATCTGTGCCAACCAAGATTTGTCTCCACGACAGCGAAACAGTTTACTGCTGTGGCCAACGGATGGAGTTCATTACTTACCCTAGCTGTAGAGTAGAGAATGCCGCATTTATAAATATTTATTTTTCTTTCACTGCATTTATTTTTTAATTTATTTATTCATGATTAGAGGTAGTGACATGTCACAGTGGCACTACGTCTAGAGCCACCACTGTATAAAAATACTGCCAATGTAATTTAAGTAATTTATTACTCGTTTACAAGATACAATTATGTTGGTGAATCTACCCTACTGTTTCGTTAATTTACCATAATTCTCCGTCATCATGACTTAATACATTTTTACGTTATAGTCTCCCAAACTTGTCATCTATTTCTTTATTTTTGACATCTACGAACATCTTTGTCGTGCAAATACCTCAATTATTAATTGAAAAAGAACAACCTCCATAAACCACATTGTTCTGAATAACAGCTGCCAATCCTTCTTACATATTTGGTAAATGTGCCGTATTTCGCTAAAATATTATAAATCAGATCGCAGCTTCTTGCTTGTGTTAGCTACTATACATCGGTACCAATTTCCTCATTTTTAAAGTTAGCAATAACATCTACTATTAACGAAACTTGTAGGCAACCATCTTAGTTGCTAAATTACATGAAGTGATGACAAATCCCACTTCCTATGTCCACCATAAAATTTTTATCATAGAGTAAGGAAGTGTATTCTCGGCCGTTATGCGGCTCTGAATTCCCCTTCACTACAATTACATCTATCATGTCCTGCATAGCTCCCATATTGCACTTAGGCAGAAAAAATGTATACTGATTCCTATTTACATCATTATCAACAAGTAATCGTCTAGGCATAAACGCCAAGCTCTATCAACTGGAACACCTCCATGCTATCGTTTTGTTTATATACTGCGTGTCACCACCATCTTATTTTACGTAGTTCTCCAGGTAACCACACAATCTGTTTCCATTCTTTTGATGCACTTACTGAAGGAAGTTCAAACAAAATTTCTTTTTCTCTACCGCATTACGACACAATTTCTGTCATTCTCAGGGGGCTCCCAAGCGGAGCTCAGGGGGCCTACAAGCTTAGCTCAGGGGCCCCAATCTCAGCAGCTCAGGGCGGCCCCTGCCAGACCTCAAGCTAAAAAGGAAAAAAGTCATCCAACTGGACTGAGGGCCCAAATTATATATATATATATATTGCACCAGGGCCCTTGTCAACCTAGCTACGTCACTGGGTCTATCTATATTCTATTTACTTATCCCATTACTTTTCCTTTTATCCCGATTTTATCCCCTAATTACTTCTCAATGTCGCAGTTTTTATTCTACCCCTGTTTAAATAAAAACCAATAACTTATCGCTACTTCCTGTAATTTCCAAATTGCTGCAATGCTTCTACAAACAGTTTTATCCCTAGTTAATCCGTAAACGACTTTTCTTAAAAACAGTATTTATCACCCATAATAGGTAATTCTTATTTACAATCCCACAGTTATTTTACGAAGCAATAATTTTGTTGCATTTCTATACCTTTCTATAGCTCACGGCTAACTGCTCACCTTTACTCATTTCTTCCGCTACACATGGGGTATTTCATATTACTATAGGGACATCTTACATACCTCTCCTGCAATTCCCCTCTTACCTTCGGAAATTTTCCCGAATGCGGGACTTGCATTCCAAAACCAGTGGTTTCTACAGTTATATTTAGAGGGAATGTAGCTTTTGCCTTTGCCGTTCTACTGACGGCTTCATTTGAACACAAAATTTCCTATCCATAATTTCCTGCAGTTTCTCGACGCTGCAAAACATACTTTCTGACACTTTTCCGAACAACTGACCTCTCCGTTCCTCCCCGAAGCTACAGTAACTTTTGCGATATTTCTTTATCGATGCATCTTGTGGCACCAACCTTTAACTTGTTGTTTTAGCTATCACTTACGTAATTTTTGGCACCTGCTCTTCAACTTTTCTTCCAATTACTGCTACACCCTTTCTCGGCGTCAATTCCAATTGTTTACGGCCCTGCCACTGCTAAATCTTACGCAGCCCATTCACAGTGGTGACGCCTTGTTCTCTTAGAACTCGCGGCGGCTTTTAACAGTGAAGAAAGGCATCATGCTAAGATTTGCCCCTCTATTTCAGCCCAATGATTGCAACTTACGCAGCCTATTTCATTTGTTAACCCGGGATCTCCAATCCCCGACTTCTGCAGTTTCCCCTGTCTGTTAACGTTAATTGATACACCCATGTAGGAGACCACTGATTCTCTTTAGGGCTCACTAATTATTTACCACCGAATTCCCGCTCCGCGGGATCCCGCATCATCAAACAGTCTGGCGGATCCCGCACAAAATTAAGCGGATCCGCAATCCGCAAAATCCGGCGAAAACGCGTGTCAGTCTGTGTGACTCGCTGCTCCACTCGGTCTCTATCGGATGTATTGCACTGTTTGCCTGTACCCTTGCAGTTGCCACTAGACTCGTGTGAACAAACGCTTGTTTTGGTCAACCTCCATCATTCTTAAATAAATAGAACCACTTTTACGTGTTCATTAAAAATTACGTTTGTTTTGAAAACACATTTCTATATGTTGCGTATTTAGTACAATTTTATTACTGTATAATTAGTATTAGTTATTTGTCGCACACGTCTAAGGATTGCAATCCCGCAGTGTTTTCAATCCCGCGGGATCCGCGCGGGATTTACGCCAATCCCGCGGGATCCGTGCGGGATTGGTACAAACAGTTTTTTAACGCATATATTTAAAACATAGTTACTTAAAACGTTAATAAATTAAATGATAATTAAATTAATAAATAATGTTTAATATTAAATGATAAAAATTAACAGTTAACAATATTTTGATTGGCATAATGAAATTAAAACTTTTTAGCGTGTCGTAAGTGTATTTCGAGGTTTTACATTTTTGTTTTTTAATCTAAACCAATTTTTAAATAAATAATAAAAATGGAAAATATTGATTCTTAGCTCATATTATGTGCCTTACAATATATCACATAAGTTTAAAAATATGGTTTGCTTAATGGCCAAGTTACCAGAGTTTTTTTTTTTTTTTTTTTTTTTTTAAAAAAATCTAAAATACGTTCCATAACACCGAGAAAAGCATTCCCTTTCACAAAGTGAAGTGATTATACTCTGTAAAGTGTATACTTGAATCAAAACAAGTTCTCATAATTTTTTGTCATTGCACAAGCACGAGACTTGGCCTTTTTTTAGCGTGATTCATTATTATATCTCCGGATTCCTTGATTGATCTTACAGTTGATTAAATGTTATTAAAAGAAACTACTCACCAACACGTAAACTGTCAAGTATTTCATATTTACTTATGTGGCGTAACGACGTTTTTAAGAGTGGAAATTATTAAATTTTTTTCTAAGAAAGGAGACTTTCTCGGAGAATGATTTCAGTGAAGTCCTCATAGGTTGTATCTCCGGATTTCATAGCAAACACACGAAATTACACACTTGAGGAAGACGGCGGAGACAGTCGCCGAAGTATGGTGTTCCTACAACACAATTCGTCTATACACCCGTGAAAATTTCATTGTAACTTTTTTTACCTTTAGTCGAAATAATAACAAGGAGAAGAGGGATTAATAGAAAGCCTTAGCGGCACATGTAAGCAGGTGGCTTTCGTCAATGAAAAGCATTGAGGCAGCGGCCAAAACAACAATAAGTCAAAGGATAGCTGTTAAATAAATAGGTACGCGATCGTTAAAATTACGATAACATTAGTTTCATATCAACGAATAATCAAATTTTCAGCCGCAAATTAAGAAATTGTCACAATTACTTTATCTGCAAATACAGAAAATGGAAATAATGAAACCGTGAATAAAAAGCTGTAACCGTGTAGTTCAGATAACGTGTGCGACACTTAAAAAATAATTATATAGTTAGAAAATCGTACTAAATACGCACCATAACCCAAATTGCAGAAATGTGTACTCGAAACAAACGTCAGTTTTGATGAATACGTAAAAGTGTATTTATTTACTTACGAATGACGAAGGTTGACAAAAACAAACGCTTGTTCACATAAGTCAAATGCTAACTGGAAGGGTACAGGCAAACAGTGCAAAATATCCGAAAGAGACCTAGTGGGGCAGCGAGTCACGCAGACTGACACGCGTTTCCGCCGGATTTTGCGGATTGCGGATCCGCTTAATTTTGTGCGGGATCCGCCAGACTGTCTAATGATGCGGGATCCCGCGGGATTGCGGGATCCCGCTTTGCTGGATTGCAATCCCTACACACGTCATCTGTATTTGTAGGTAAAGTAATTGTGACAACTTCCTGTATTTGCGGATGAAAATTTGCCTATACGTTGATACGAAACTAATGTTATTGTAATTTTAAAGATTGAATACCTATTTATTTAGCAGCAATCAAAAGTAAATTGTATATCTTTTGACTTATTGTTGTGTTGACCGCCGCCTCAATGCGTTTGAAACACAAGTTCTTTGACGAAAGCCACCTGTTTACATGTGCCGCTCTGGGTTTTCGATTAATCCCTCTTGCCATGATTGGGTCAATCGCCACAATACTGTAAATTATTTTTGAGTGAACAGCTTACGTACTTCCAACTCCTTGTTATTATTTCGACTAAAGGCAACAAAAGTTTATCGCCGAATTGTGTTGTAAAAACATCATACTTCGACGGCTGCTCCACCGTCTTCACGCGTGTGAAATTTCGTGTTTTTACAACGAAATCCGGCGATACAGCAGTGAGGACTTCATTGCAATTATACAAGAAAATCTCCTTTGCATAAAAAATTAATATCCACTCTAAAATAGTCGTTATGGCACTTTCTCTCGGTGTTATAGATCGTTAATTTTTTTTTTTAATGTTGACTTGGCCATTATGCATACCATGTTTTCAAACTGATATGATTTATTGTAAGGTACATAATATTACCTAAGACTGAATAATTTGCATTTTTTTATTTATTTAAAAATTGGTTTAGATTATTTTTAAATGTAAAGCTCGACATATTCTTAATACAGGCTCAAAATTTTAATGTCATTTTGCAAATTAAAATAATTTAACTGTTAATTTTTATAATTTAACATTAAAATTGATTTATTAATTTAATTAACAGACGTTTATTATTTAATTTGTTAACACTTTAAATAACTATATTTTAAAAATACGCGTTGAAATACTATTAGCGCCAATCTCGCGGGATTGGCCCAAATCCCGCAAAAATCCCGCGGGATTGAAAACACTGCGGGATGGCAATCCTTAGTGGTGCTTAATCCAAGTGAAAACCGCTTACTTATTCTAGGGTTCAACATCCCTAGCTGCTACCAGAAAAATATCTTCTAATGTTGGCTAAAGCGACAGTGTGACTGACTTTAGGGATTGAAACCCCCAGCTGACACCAACTTATTTTTTGCTGTTGTGGTCCTGTTCAACACAGGATCTCAGCCACCTCTACAGACAATGGCCAACAGGTTTGCCTTAGCACTCCCCCTCTGGCAGTATGGTAACCATAGCGATCTAACCCCCAAAGACGCGCCTCGCTAAAGTCCCGAGGTTAGAAGCTAGCAGGCTGCCATAGACCCAAGATCCCCGAGCGGTTGTAGGATGATGGGTGGATAGGTCAGATTGTCTTACTGGAATATGGTTATTCAAGAGGGGTAGTACCCTGAGAGGGTTTAGCGCTTCTATGGACCATATGCAAAAACTAGTAATTACACAGGATTTGGCTTAAGGAAGTATATTTGCAAGTGCTCTCACAGAGATTAATAGTACATGAACAGGAATATTACTTGATAGATCCCCACAATAGATTATGGCCCATTAGAACTTGGTGACGGCAGAGGGTACAGAGGCTGGTCGATCCTTGGACTCGACCCCGGTCCGCCGTTTGTTTTTTTTTTAAACAGCTTAACGTCTTTTAACAGCGAAGTCTTTAGAGACGAGAAAGGATGGGGGCAAGGAATGGGAAGAAATTCGGCCATAGCCTTTTTTGAAGGAAGCATCTTGGAATTTGCCTGGAGTGATTTGGGAAACCATGGAAAATCCAAATCTGGATGCCCGGATGGAGATTCGAACCGCCGTCCTCACGAATGCGAGGCCAGAACGCTAACCGTTACACCGCCACACTTGGTCGGCCCGCCGGGCCAGGTCGAGAAGACTCCTGACTCGTCGACTGACTAACTAACTGGTTCACTGATCCACTGATTCTCTGTTCCACAATCGACTCCCCTATGGATTGGTCGGCCTATATACCTCTCGAACACCTCTGGCATGAACCAATATGGTAATGTGCTTCGAGATTTACCAAACAAGGTTGTGCGACTTCCATGTGATGAGGCACCACTGACTATATAAAATACGGTTATTCGCTTGGACCCGTACTTGGTATTTGTTAGAACATAGCTTGACCATAAGAACTTAAAAAGCTCTAAGTTGAAATGTCGGAATATTGTGCAGAATATTCTATGTTTGACTTCACAAACAGAGAATCGGTTACAGCTGTGTAGTCTCTGGAAGATGTTGTTGAGCCACAGGGTGGAAGCGGATTGATTTGTTAGTGTGTGTATTGGCTTCATGAAAACCAATTTACGTGGAAGGGCTAAGCAGCATTCAAAACTGGCTAGCTGAAAACTTTAGGTGGTGTTAGTAAATTGTTTGCTCTAATTGGCTGGAGATGTGACTGTACAATAAGGAGGTGACAAAAATCTTTAATGTCAAAGGTTTCCATGCTGACAATAAGGTTCCCAGTGTTATGCCCATTCACTGCTGCACTAAGGGGTTTCCATATCAGGAGTGAATCCCATGCAGTGAGAAACTGTAGTGGTTGGTTGGATGATATTACAAGCAGACCACCCTAGATGCAGCTGTCTGATAATATTCAGACTTCCTGGTGGCAACATTCTGTTATCACAATGTGTGTGGGATATCTGCTAGCAGCTGTACTGTGAGGAGAGAAAGACTCAGCTTCAGAGGCAAAAATTAAGTGAATAAATTATTCAAAATTATTCCCTTATCTTTAAAATAGATCAATTTAAAGTAACAACATTTATCCAATCAGGCTAATCCTGTTGTAAAAGTAATTGGGTGCACACATTGCACCTATTTCCTATTTTAATTGTTCCTTTTTCAAAGTGTGATGGATTTTTGCTAGGTTATTCCAGATGTTCGGGTCTATATTTGTGAACTTTATGGTCTTTTTGAGTGCTTTGTGGTGCTTAAGGAGAGCACCAAGGTGTCTTTTGCCAGTGCTGGGCTAATTTGTTGAGGAAGATTGTTGTTGCTCATATGTTCGCTTCATGAAAACTAATTTCCGTGGGTCAGCATTCAAAACTGGCTAGCTCGTGTTCAGATACGAGTTGCTTAATAATAATGAGGGCTTCAGTTTTGTAAATATGTGCCCTTTCTTAAAACTGTAACATTGATCACAATCATTCCATTTGATTTTCATAATAGTGCGAAGTTTCTATTGGTGAAATCACTACAGTAATTGCAGTTCTCTAGAAGACAAGCGGAGTTGGTTGATGGTGGTCTTGGGATTCTTGTGTTTTTCATCGACAGTGACCTGTCCTAAGATGTTTCAGCTCCTCAGCGAACAAAACCTAAACTTTGGAATAAATACAAGGTGCAACTAAATATAATATTACACCCCACATGATTAAAAAATGTGTTTTACATTCCTTATTCCCGATATGGTAGTGAATAAATGGTGGCACCAAACTACCTCATGTAGATGGTCTTAGAATCATTCAGAACATGTAAGTGAAGAATTGGTATCCAAGCATATGTTGTAAGATAGCAGCAGTTAATCATGAATTGTTGGTCTTCATAAAGTACTGAATAGGCCACTATAATATTACTAGCGGAGTTCCCGGCGTTGCCCGGTATAGTTGGGGTAGATTTACCCGTACTCTATTTTTTTTCCCGCAACGAGAAACATTTGTACAAAGATTCATAAAATTCGCACAAACTTTTTTCGGAATTAAAGCAAACCTAGATTCACACACCGACTACCAATAACGGGTGTGTTGAATTTTATTTGCACGTACACTATTTTAATTTGTCCGAAAAGATTCATGTGTATCAAGATTCATTAATTTGGTTAAGAAATTGCATTACTACATTACTAAAAATGCAAGATTATGTTAGAAACTCACATTTGATTCAACTGCGAAGTGAATGGATATACTTTTTGCTTGAAACGCCAGATACTTTAACTCCGCAGATTCAGCCTTTAATACAAACATCAAAAGTGAATCCTGAATAATATTGTCATAGACAGATGACTAATGATGATCATTGAGGAAGGAAATATATGGAGACGACTCAAGAGACCTTCACCACGCATTGAAGTGAAGCCGGGCGGAGGAGGAGTGGGGGGCTAGGCCGATTCCATACAGACACGGGGTATACGTACAAAAACCTCAAGGGGACTCTAGGATAAACGTAACGCCGCAATCTGGTGATGGATTATTATGTAACTCAATGAGACAAATAAAACATGAAGAATAATTTTTTTGATATAATGCTTAGTTTCCGAGATATTCTTTCTCAAACGTGAAATGTTTTTGGTTGAAATTCAGAAGAAAAATTGGTCAAAGTCAAATTTTATGACGGATTCTTATTTAAAAAGACGAGACAAATAAAAAATAAATAATAAACATTTTCGATATCTCACCTAGTTCTCGAGATATACTGTATCAAATGCGAGGTGTCTTGAGTTGAAATACAGAAGAGAAAATTTCGCAAAAGTCAAATTTAATGATCGAATCTTATGTAACACGACGAGACAAATCGAAAATAAAGAATAAAATTTTTCGATATCTTGCTTAGTTTTCGGCATATACTGGGATTTGGTTGATATGCGACCTGGACTAAAAGTTAATTCTGCCAAAGCCACAATGAATTACATGGTGGACATGCAGAATGGATATTTCAGTTGTTTTTACTACCACTTGTGGTTAGGTTGAAATGAGGCTTAGACCAGAATAAAAATAGTTATTTTGTTACCATACATCGTAAGCTAAATTGGGAATAGCTCGAAGTGGAAGTAGTTTCCATCGCTATACACGTTTTGTCACTAACTTGGTTCTCATGAAATTACTAACAGTAATAGATAAATTCTTTTTCCCTTATGGAACAACAAAACCATTCTGGTACAGACTGCATTTAGACCTAACCACAATCTCCATTAAATTGCCGTTACAGAATCAAACTATGTAGACATAACCACACACGCGTATTTGAATCGCAAACTGTATTTTCGGTAACATCGTTTGCTTCATCAAGATTCCTAGATTGCATAACATAATTTAACACATTTAATTTCATCATACAGTATGAACTACAACGTGACGAAGGAAAGCGCAATACTAAATTAACTGAACCGCGATGTAAAACACACCTCCTTTAAATCTCATTTTCAACACTCGTTAAAAAGTAATGCTAGTCTATTATGTGCAAAATAGCAAGGTATGCTGATTTTCGACACTACACCAACAAAAATTTGAGAACAAAGTCATCCCATTGAGAGTTATGACTAAATATTTACAGACATGCACCAAAGTTTACAATTCCCACTGGCCACTTCAACAACAATTATTAGAATACAACTTACCTATGAAATGATATTCCAGGTTCTTTCCTCTCTTGCCTATTTGTGCAACTCTATGCAACACAAGATGGCATTATAAAACACTTATGCACATTACAAAATGAAATAATCAGAATATGAGACACAGTGTGAACTCAGTATTTGTTTGGGTTACAATACCGCTGCTGCCGCCATGCGGGAGAGTTTAGAGCCTGCTTCACAGATTTAACGTCACTTCTCCTCCATATATTTCCTTCCTCCATCATGATGTTAGCCAAAGACATTGTTCAGAGATTGCGCTTAAAGAAAAGCTCTATTGTTTTTATGGCTATCTATAGCGTTTAAAAATTGAACATCCCGAATTAAAGGAAAGAATACTTCAAGTTACGGCTATCTATGGCGTTTAAAAATTGAATATCCCAAATTAAAGGAAAGAATACTTCAAGGTTTGTTTAATGTGCAAAATAGTTATTATTGGAAAGTTATCTTATTATGTTCATTAAAGGCAATGGTCAGAGACATTGTAATTGTGTGTTTATTGCGAAGCATGGAGGAAAGAAATATATGGAGAGGAAATACCGCTTATTCTGTGACGCCACCTCTAAACTCTCTGCTGATACTGTGCATGCACGGCGGCGGCCATATTACCTATCCATACAATTGCTATTTGAAGAGAGTATATCCCGAAAACTAAGCAAGATATCGAAAAATTTTATTCTTTATTCTCGATTTTTTTTTGTCGTGTTACATTAAAAATCCGTCATCAAATTTAACTTTTTGCAAAATGTTTCTTCTGCATTTCAGTATATCCCGACAACTAGGCAGGCTATCGAAAATTTTTGTTCTTTATTTTTTATTTGTCTTGTCTTTTTAAATAAGAACCCATCATCAAATTTGACTTTGACCAATTGTTTCTTCTGAATTTCAACCAAAAACATCTCACATTTGAGACAGAATATCTCGAAAACTAAGCAGGATATCAAAAAATTTTATTCTTAATTTTTTATTTTTCTCAACGACTTACATAATAATCCATCATCAGATTGCGGCGTCACGTTTATCCTAGAGTCCCTTTGAGATTTTTGTTCGTATTCCCCATGTCTGTATGGATAGGTAATATGGCGGCCACACCTCCCCACTCCTCTCCCCCAGCCTCACTTCAATGCGTGGTGAAGGTCCCTAGCGTCGTCTTCATATATTTCTTTCCTCATGTTGCGAAGCATGCTGCATCTAGCGGTTATATCTGTGGTATTGCTCATGATGCGTTCAGAATTTCTTTTAAAGTTCCAGAGTTATGTATCGTAGAAGTATAAGACATGTCAAACAACTGAGTTGATATAAGCTTTAAAACGGTGAAAACCCCATTGAAATCTTGGAATTAGATTTTGAGTTTTTCTGGCACAAATATACCTGGTTTTCATTTTATAGATAATATATAAGGAAATAAAGATTTTGTATGAACATTCACAAAACAGCTGTTGGTTGGAGGATGGATGTCATTGTTTAAAAGCATCTAATATCAGGCTATAAATTTCTAACAGGTAGCCAGATGATTTCAGGAACTAACTTGTGAATAAATCTAGTTTATAAAGCATATAGTAATGTGAGGCACCTACAAGAAATACCATCATCTCCTAATACAATTTACTTATTTGTTGACTTCTGAATAAATCTGGTTTACAAAAGATACAGATGTTATCACAATTAGAAATACATCCATCTCCTGATTACATTTTTTTTTTTTTTTTTTTTTTTTTTTTTTTTTTTTTTTTTTTTACTTAATCTAGTAAGTGAGATTAGATTCAGAAAGCAATGAAAATAGTAACAGATAGTGTTGTAAAAAAACAGTTTTTTTCTGACGTGAAAAAAAAACATGAAAAAAAACTGTGAAAAAAAAACGTTTTTTTTTCTGAGACATGTTTTCATAACTACTAAATTTCAAATTTTTAAGGCATTTATCATTTAATATGACTGTTTTAGAGTTTATACTAAGTACTTATCTTACTTTTAAATCTACTATAACTTTCTGGTTCAGTAGAAAAAAATATTGGTAACATCGACTGAAGTTTTCTTTTACGAAAGGGGACTTCCGAAAAGGCTAGGTTGCGTGAGAAGGAATCCCCGTTCGGCCGTTCCCCATTGTTTGGATTGATACTCGCTATTTGAACTAGTGCTGCCAAATTTATCTGTAGACCTACGAATCTTTTCAAAAAATTAGGAAATTTAACTACGGTTTTTTGCCTCTTTTTATTACTTGTTGTGCTTTCCTTATATTCGTATACTTGTTAAACTCGCAGCGTATAGTGATACTGAGTCATTGTCAGTAATTATGAATAATTTCCTTGCAACCGTTGGCGTAAACCAACGATTGAAAACAAATAAAGCTCCTATTTTGTATGATAATATATTTAAATTCAAACTTAAAAGACCGTAATACAGAACTATCGGCGCAGTATTCATTCACAGTGTGTACTTTGCTCACAATTAAAAATTGCAATCTCAAAAGCTTTTGCATGCAATACAACCGGTAAAAGAAAATGTAACTATTTCCGAAGTTATAGATCTAGAGGGGACAGAAGAAGAAACAGAAAATTCCAACACCGACCGAACTAGTGTTGGTAGTACTGATACTAGTGAATGTGGTTCCGACATAGAAGATGAATAAAAAAATTATGTTATCTATATAGATACATTTATGAATCATTATGTAAGATATTATTTGATTTAGTAAGGTTTAAACACACATGTAAAATGTAAGTTCCATAAATAAAACTATAATTTATCAAATATATAGTTTTCTGAAAAAAAAAATTAGAAAAAAAACGAGGGTGCTAGTTTTTTTTCACAAATCTGAAGAAAAAAAACATTTTTTTTTCAGTTTGCAACACTAGTAACAGAATAATAATATGGTATGGCGAGTTGAAGGATGACTTTGATGTAACAATTAGGCAACTATGGATGAAGATTGACATGGTTGCTGTAACTGCACTATAAACAATAATATTGGTAACTTGATCACATTTTATTCACATTTGGGCTGTGCACACACATATATTTTCACTCTTTGTGCTTCTAACAAACATACATACACGAACTATTTTATATATGTTGGCAACTCTATAATTTTATACTGCCATCAAGTGGGTAAATGAGATCTATCAGATCAATATATACAGCTGTTTGTTTCACATACATACTATTAACAGACAACACTGCAAACAATGTTACAATGATCCAGTACCTAATCAGTGATATGGAGAGCAATTATATCTTTTCTTTCCTTGCCCCAACTTTCAAGACATGTCACATCTACGCAACTTATAAACCAATAAATAAATTCATGGCTCATCTTTCTTTTGTATATTCAAGAGATGTTGGAAGTAGAAGAATGAAGTTATTTTACTCATAGATTTCTGATTTCCGAAATTAAATTTCATCTCGGGATAGCTCTCAGTGTACATTTTTTCCTACATAGAAGGTATGGAGAGCAAAGGAACCCAAACACTGAAATTTCATAAATTTTAACTCTGTTTAAAAGGCATAATTTATTCTATAAATATTTAATAATCAGAAGAGATCAACACACCTCCAATAGGAAAATTTGGAGGCTCTTAACAGTTTTTTGGGTTTGCACAACATTCCATCAAAAGAATAAAACAGACAAAATATCAGTATTCATAAACTAAATTCCATTTTATAAATACAACACATTATTTTCTGACATTCTGCACCAAGTAATTTTTTGGTCTGAAGCACATGATGAACTCAAAGTTACTCACTGTATTGGTGATCAGTTTTAGAAAACACAACATCAAAGATTGCTACAACTTCATAACTGAACAATAATGTATGGTAAACATGATAAAAAATCTAACATTCAATGATTATGTGTAGTAAGTGCTGCTCTGACAATATTTACCATTAACCATGCACAGAAAGTATAAAATACAGCAGGAAAAAAATAAAAAAGTTAAAAATGGAACTAAAGCTGAAGTGAAATATGTTGACAGTAAATGATTTATAAAAATAGTTGAAATTCACAATTCATTGAAATACATTTAAAAGTATTGAAATAATATAAAAAAATTAAATAATCAACTCCAAATGGTCTTAGCAATCCAAGGAATGTAGTTTGCCACACGGGTGTATATTGCTGGTAAATTCTTAGCACCACAAACTGGGCTCCCAAATGAAGTCACTCCTACTATGTAATACATGCAGTGGTCAATATCAATAAGCTGCAAAGGACCACCTGAATCACCCTGTATAAAAGAAATATCATAGAAAAATATATTCATACATACTATAGAATGATTCATAGAACACATTAATCTATATTCTAGAAGGCTTAGCTGCAAGCACCCATATAAGATCCACATGATTAAAGAATTGCACAAGATATTGTGTTTAAGTGTGAGTCTTATTTCTGCTGACTATCCTGCCTTCAATCCTGGTAAATGATTGGTTTAATTTTTCTGGAATTTTTTGAATTCATCTAGCAGATGGTGGTAAAACAATAACACTAGGGCCTGACATTCAGGAGCATATGGATTTTCAATACCCATCCAGCCATCCAAATTTCAGTTTTACAAAGCACACCAGGTAAATGACAGGATGGTTTGTTTAAAAGGTGATGGGCAAAATCCTTCCCATTTCATACCCTCCATCTTCTCCCACCTAAGATCAATGTCAGTGAGACATAAAGTCCTCCCCCCCCCCAAAAATGTACATTAGATTAAATGCTGTTCTACAGATGGTATTAATCTTTCTAACTCCACCAACGGTTTTAGCAGAAAATGATTGTGTATACCTGTCACTTTCTTTTCAAAATATATTACATCTTTAAATGAGCAATTCTTATATACGAGGGGCGATCAAATATAAACGGGATTGTTGTTCTTGAACATCAACAATTGGCAGTACTGGCCCCGCGCTTCTGCTATGTTTAGGCGGGACCATTAGGAGTGGGGAGAGCGTGCTGTTAGATATTTCCCGCCGTTTAGTCAGTAATACTCACGATGTCGAAGCAACAGGTACACCCCTCCACTGCGCAACGCATTATTATAAAATTTCTTCCCTTCAAGGAGTTACAGCGGCGGAAATTTGCCAGAGATTAACTGCACAGTTCGGTGATCAAACACTGTCAAGGATGCGTGTGTTTTTCTGGCATAAAAAGTTCAAGGAAGGACGAGAACGTGTGGAAAATCAGCAACACGATCGCCGTCCCCGGACCAGCGTTACAGATGAAAACATTCGTGCGGTTAAAGACATTATTGACGTCGATCGACGCGTGAGAGTGTCAGAAATTGCAGAAAAAGTCGGAATCAGTTATGGGAGCTGTCAAGCAATCATCACAAAACACTTACAGTTCCGTAAAGTGTGTTCCAGATGGGTCCCTCACCTTTTGACCGAAAATCTGAAGTTGAGACGTTTGGAAGTCTGTCAGAGGTTTTCAGCAAGGTTTGCGGAAGTAGGTGATGCATTTTTGAGACGGATCGTCACCTGCGATGAAACATTGGTTCACCACTACACTACTGAATCCAAAGAAGCCAGTAAGGAGTGGCGGAGGAAAGGGGAGGCAGCACCAGTGAAAGCGAAGACTCGACTGTCAGCTGGCAAGGTTCTTTCAACAGTTTTTTTCGATCAGCGAGGCATTTTGCTGATTGATTTTTTGCATGAACGACGCACAATCAATGCTGCTTACTACTGCGAGCTGTTGAACAAGACGAGAGTTGCATATCGCCGCAAAAGAAGAGACCAACCGATTCGACAGGTTATTCTCCTCCACGACAATGCGCGACCCCATACTGCATCTCTAACTGTCTCTAAGCTACAGGAAATGCACTGGACTACACTTGATCACCCTCCTTACAGTACGGACTTATCGCCCTGCGATTTTCATTTCTTCGGACCTCTTAAAGAAGCTCTAGGAGGGCAACGATTCGAAGATGACGAGAGTGTGGAAGACTTGGTGCGCAACTGGCTAGTGACACGACCCTCTTCTTTTTATGATGAGGGCATCTAAAAGCTGCCCATATGATGGGAAAAATGTATTTCCAAAGCAGGAAACTATGTGGAAAAATAAATTGTAATTACCTTGTGTTTTTCAATAAATGAATTTAAATAAAAAATAAAATCCCGTTTATATTTGATCCCCCCTCGTATATATATCCCCTACTTGCCTCCATACCCACTGTCTACAATATATTGGACTACCACATAGCAGAGGTGATGTTTAACGACATAAATTCTTTTATTATTTTTATCATTATATTTTATATTGTTCACTTATTTACTTTTACTTTATAAAATTTATGTTATGAACATTTTAATATATTTTTCTGCACTTTTTGTAACATTTTGCATTCTCAGGTACTAGCTCCAATTCACTGTTCCCCTCTCCCTGTTTTCTGTTTGAATTTACTCTCATCATGTTCCTGATTAATGGTCATTCTGTGAAACGGTCTTCTACAACACCCCCCTCCTTGATTTTCTCCTGTTGACAAAGAGCCAAGTCTCGAAATATTCATTGTTTTTCCTGTGATTTGTGTTTATTTATGTGTTAACCCCATGATACCATCATCCAAGGTAAGTGGTGGTTCATTTCGGTATCCCTTTTTTGTAAATCTATTCGCTAATTAGCTCCTAGTATTTCCTGGTAACTATATATTTTTATTAAACATTGGGATAGGATAAAACCACCGCTTACCATAGAAGAGGATTCCTGCGGCGTTGGTACATGAACACACATAGAATATAATTTTCGAGTCCTGGATCTTGATCAGTAGGAGTGAGAAGGCTACACGCTGGCAGCAGGCAGCCAACTGAGTAGCTTACGCTGCAGGAATGTTCTTTTATGGTAAGTGGTGGTTTTTATCCTATCCTAATGTTTAATATATCCGCTTTAAGCGCCTTTGTTTCCTAATAACCTATATATATATAATAACAATGAGCAGGAAAATGCTTTAAGGCAATAAAATTTCGGAAGGATTTGGGAATTTGACCCAACACTTACCACAGATGAAGGCAGCTGGGACGACAAACACACAAAAAAAACCTAACACGAGAGAAGCGCAATATTTCGGCCTACAGCCAAATACATGCAGAAGTGAGACACAATTTATATATATGGGCAGTCTGTTAAACTTACTAAATTAGAGTCTGGTAGTTTAAAAAGCTACTCCTTTCAATAATAATATATGAACAGTAATACCATATTTTAATTTATAATAGAGTATTGTTCTTTCTACTTTAAAATTTATTTGGAAGGTACTTGAAGTATTTGGCTAAAATCATGTCATAGAAACATGAAGAATGGTGTGGGGTGCAGTGGGTGTAAGAAGGAGATTCATTGGGCATGCAGTGTACACTGAACGTGGGAAATAAATGATGCTCTACCATGGTTTTGTCTATTTTGCATTAGGGACAAAAGGATTAGGGAGATGGATGTAAGGATCACGGGGAAAGACGAAAGAATCAGAGAGTTGCTGGAAAGAGTCAGAGTCCTTGAAGCTCGGTCTGTGGAGGATTCGCCTGTGGAGGCTTGGCTTATGATGGCTAAGTCTGTGGACGCATCGCCTGTGGAGGCTCAGCCAATAGTGCCATAAAGTAGAGATGGTGGGTATGGAGAAGAGGGTGATAAGTGTGGTTTGGAGCTGATAACAGGGCTTAGGGAAAAAATGGTAAAGAAGATGAAGAAGCCAGACACTCCAGAAATAGTTGCGAAAAATAGGTTTGACCTCTTCGCAGGGTCAGGAGAGGATGAGCCTCATGTAGGTGTAGGAGTAGGTAAGGTGCAGCAGGCCTTTAGGAATAGGGGCATACAAGGAAATAATAGGAAGAAAAGGCTTCTGCTGCTAGGTAGTAGTCATGGAAGAGGAGTGGGCCCTCTTTTGCCAGATCAGCTGGGCATGGGATACCAGGTCACAAGTTTTTTCAAACCAAGTGCAACTTTAGGTCAGGTAATAGAGGATATAGGTTCACTTTGTAGGGGTTTCACCAAGGATGATAGAGTAGTGATAGTGGGAGGTGCAGGTAACAGTATTGATAGAAATGTTAATTATAGTATAGAGAGTGACCTGAAGGAAGTGTTAAAGGAGACACAACAAACTAGGGAGGAGCTCATGTAAGTCCTAAGTCACCATGACCAGCCGCAATTGAACCACGCTGTGAGGTGGGTAAATGTGGAAATGGAGCTGCTACTTGGGAACAGCATGAGTGCCTTCATGGGGGTTGTGCCTGTGGAGATCATTAGTTGGTGCAATTTCACCAGGCCTGCATCTCAATAGGAGGGGCAAGGAAATACTTTCTGGGTTGTTAGCTAAGTCTATAAGTGAGCTCACTTCAAGTGGTGACGGGGTTAGGACTGTGCCCTTTATAGATTAGATGCTGCTGATGAGGGGATAAAAATAGGTAATCAAAGGGTGTATATCCATAGTTAGAAAAATCCCTAATACTAAAGAAATAGAAGAAGCTTCTGAAACAATAAGGTGAATGTTGGGGCTGAAAATATCACAAAGAGGAGCAATTGGAGGAGGGGTATTCATACTGGTTAACAACAGTTCATTGATGTTCAGAGATCATGACCATGAGTTGCTTGGGATAGATTTCTGTGGAAATAAAAAAGAAAAAGTCAGGGTGTTTGCTACATACCACAGTGGAAAAATGAATAATAAAGACGAAGCTCTTGGAGAGAAACTAAATTAATATTCAAAGTTCAGAAGTGAACATAGAATGGTGATTATTGATTGGTATTTGAACTTACCAGGTGTCAACTGTGCAGGAAATAAAATAAATAACACAAATGAATAAAGATTTGCAAATATCTTAGTAAGGAAAGGAGGCTTTACAAAGGTGGTTGAGCAGAAAACAAGGGGATCAAACATGGTGGATATCTTCCTAATAAAGCCTGCTGATAACCTTATCAGGTTTCTAGTAACTGAAGGAATAATTGATTACAAGGCAATTCTGATGGATATGACAGGATAAAGTAAACCACTGGCCAAAACTGAAGGGGGAAATTGATACAATTATAAAAATGCACAAATTTTGGAACTGAAACGATATTTCAGGGGTAAATGGAAGAATGGCTCAAGTACAGAGGAAATGAAGTGGGAAGAGTTCAAGGAAATAATAAAAAAGGGTGAAGAAATGTTTATTCCAAAACAGAAAATAAAGAGAAGTACAGAACCTACATACTATAACAGGGAGATGAGGAGGTTAAAGAGGTTGGTGAGACGAGAACACAACAGAGTTAAGAAACTGCAAAGCAGTAAGGAATTCTTGAAACAACTAACCAAGAAACTGGCCAAGGATGAGTTTATGAAGAATATTATTGGTGCAGGGGTACCTCTGACTAATGTGTCTAGAAATTTCTGTAGTTATATCAGAAAACAGAGGGGAAGATAGGGTGTTGAGACAATTATGGATAAGGATGGAGGATTTAAGTAACTGGTTCAGTGAGACCATTTGGGACAATAATTCAGGAATGATAGGGGTTATATCAGAAAATGAATCTATCCACACAGTTGGAAGTGAGCAGATTATAAAATTTCAAATTCAGGATGAAGATATCATGAAGGAACCGAGGAATCTAAAAAACCATAAAGGGTCCATAATATTACTACAGATGTTTAAAAGTAGTAGGATGGGACATTGTACCTTATCTCGAAACAGTGTTTAATTTGAGTGTGGATAATTGTTGTTTACCAGATGACTGGAAAAGTGCGATAGTAGTACGGGTCCACGAAGGAGGGGTAACAAATAGGGTTGAAAACTACAGGCCAATCGGTTTGACATCAATGGTACATAAATTAAAGGAGAGATTAATATGCAACCATATTAGAAGTGTCTGTGAGGAATGTAAGTGGTTTTCAAGACGGCAACATGGCTTTAGACAAGGATATTCATGCGAATCTCAGTTAGTAGGCTATATGCAAAATATTTCTGGTGAAATGGACAAGGGAGGCCAAATTGATGGTGTTTCACTATATCTTTCAAAGGCCTTTGACATAGTGAGTCGTAAAATGGTGCTAAATAAGGTAAAAACTATTGGAATTGATAAAAAGGTGATTTGCTGGGTAGAAGAATTCCTAAAAGATAGAAAGCAAAAAGTAAGTGCAGTATCAAAAGGAGTAGGAGTGAACATCGGAGTAACAAAGGGTAGTGTATTGGGGCCATTGTTGTTTATTATTCTGATGAATGATAGTGTTAATGGTTTACTGTCAGAGGTTAGGTTGTTTGCAGTTGACATAATGGTGCATAAAAGAATCAAAACAATAGAAAAGTGTAAACAGCTGCAGGGTGATCTAGATAAGATAACTAGCTGGGTGAGTCAACATGGGATGAAGATAAATGCAAAGAAGAGCCAGCCTATTAGGTACACAGATAAAAAGCTAAAGGTTGATTACGATTATAAAGTGAGGAAGGAGCTACTTATTGAAGACTCCAAATGTAAATACCTCGGCATAACATTTTGATGGCAGACTTAACTGGGCAGGACACAATGGACAGGTAGTAGGGAAAGGGTAGGGTTTGAAATCCTTCACCTGTTGGAAAGAGTGATGAGGGGATGCACTAGAGAAGTAAAGGAACTGGGGTACAAACCTCTGTTCAGACCACTGCTGGATTATGGTACTGTAGTATGGGATCCACACTGCCACCAGAGCATACACTCCATCACAATTTTTCAATTATATATATATATATATATATATATATATATATATATAGATACATATGGTAACATTTCTTGTATCATAAAGCACACTAATAGTTAGTTTATCTTTGGTTAGAGCAAGAAACTATAATTTTTTAAATGAACAGTTCTTTTATACTAGCTTACCCATGCAAATATTTCGCTCAGTATAATGGTCAGTCACAAAATGGTAATATAATAATGTGGAAATAAATAGATGCAAGTGTAATTATTGATGAATGGTATTTTATTTTGAAGAGTAGTAATAAATATGTCTTATTTAAAAAGTCATTATCATTAAATACTACATGTTTAATTGTAGAACATTTAAAAAGTAGATATTTAAACAAATATATATTGGCTTTGGCAGATGTGATTTTTTCAAACATCTTTACTTTACTTAACATCTCTGAAACAATATTTGCAGTCATAATGTTATCATTTACTTTTTGACCATGTCTTTAAAACAAACATAAATATTAATTGAATCTATGAATGTGTGAAAAAACAGGTTCTGGTGAATACAATTCTGTGTTTTGAAGCGTCTGACCTAATGCTTTATGAATGGCCATCACAAAGATTACTTTTATTGTGAATTGTTTTCTTATCATTTGGAAAGGCACAGTTGGATCAGAAGATCGGAGGTTAATACGAGGTTTGAGCATAGTTTTATCAGAGTGAATGAATTTAGCATTGATAATGTACTTGTCTAAATGAATTACCACTAAACTTGCACCATTAATTCAACCCTAATTAGTATTAAGATTCTATTTAACATAATAATAGGACTTTTCTTTAAAAGAAATTTATGATATGATAGTCAGGACGATCTCAGAAACAGCTCTAGAAATTTTAAATATGAAATTTGAATGAAATTTCATATGTAGGTAACGCTTTGATTTTCAAGTTTGTATTTCTTGTCTCACAAAAGGCTCCTAACTGATCTCTTATAAGTTCCAGGTACCAGTAAAACTACCAATGTTTGTTAAGCTACTCTTTGGTCAGAACAAGAAATTGTGCCATTCAAAATGCCTAGGAAACCTTCAAGAGAAATGTTTAACTTTTATCAAACTTCACACAAAATCTTACATGTTGAACAGAAACTGAAAGATGCTGAGCATAGGTTGGGCATCCAGGTGCTGTCTTACTGTCTTACTTTATAACACTGTCTGAAAATCATAAAAGATACCATTTTATTTAATTTAGGCAAAACAAAAACAACTATGAAGTATCATACGGCATCGCTATTGCCGATTTTTGCTTATAATTCCATAATAAGCATGGTAAAATACTGTGTGTGTAGGTAGAGATCATTGTTTCTAGTATGACACAGAAATTCGGCACTGAATTTTTGACCTGAAAATGAGTGTAACCAGATTTGTAACTATGATTTTAAATGATACTGCTTTAAAAATATTGGCTGCATTCAGTGAATAGTGACCGCAAATCTTTGGGCCATACCAGAAGATCATGTTTAGAGGTCTTTCCAATCTTTGCTAAATAAATGTATAATTTCACAAGGGATGTATATTGAACAAAAAACAGATTATACTGCAGTCTTTTTCAGGTAAATTCTTTGTGATCAGTCTAAACAGATTATTTACTTCAACTCTTAAAAATGAAATGAATGGTAAAAAATATAGCAGTGTACTAGCTCACTAATAGAAACAGTACAAAAGATTTTTTTTCTCAATCAGGCAGTCAACATTTTTATACCAAACAAAATTTTTAATCACTTTTGTGTTTTGAATTCTCACTAAAATTTGCAGCAACACTGTCTTTTTATCCAGACTGATTTTATTTTATTATACACCTTATACATTTATTTGAAGTATTTGTATGTCTTAATTTGAAAATGTATGTAAAAATTATTTTTGAGATCTTCTGTATAAATATTAAATTCTTCTCACCTGACATGTGTCCTTGCTACCATTAAGATCTCCAACACATACCATTGACCTATCCTCAATTCCATTTGGAATTTTGTAAGATGTTCTATATGATGCATTGCACTTTTCATAAGGCTGGAATGGCAGGCTGACTTTCATTAGTACATTGCTGCTTTTAGCGTCAGCTGAAACAAAAGTTAATGTGATTGTATATACAAAAAGTTACAGTCAATGACTTGACAGATACCTTCAAATATTCTCAGTCTGTTCAAATACAGTCACAAACACTATTAAATAGGTTTTTGATGGATGAGAGAAACCTGTCAGTATACAGACATAATTATAAGAAAGGAAATAGATAACTAGGAAAATTGTCAGAGGAGTATATGCTCCATTGTAATTAAAATTAAATTGAAAAACATTAATTATATTAAATATCTCACCATCCTTACTAAAAGTAATAGTATTTTAGCAAACTACAATGTTGTGGCTGCATCAAATTGGTACATTTCAATTGTCTTAAAATGACACTATTTTAATAATAAACATGGATCTTAGGATGACACACCTTTAAACTAAAAATTATACATGCCAAGTGACTGAATACTATTTTCAACTAAATGTTTTGCAAATGGATTACAATGTTCCTTTCTCGCTCTGGCAAGGGAGCAGCTGATTGAGCATTTATAGTAGTAGATGACTCGATTGAGATAATCTAACTAAAGACATCAAGAGGTAGAAAATAACTGAACAAAAAAATTATTTTCATTTCCGCAGCATGCCTTAGATGTCTGGAGAGAGTTAAATTATAAATAAGAATTTAATTTAATTTTAATTTAATTTAATTGCAATGGAGCACAGGCTCCGGTGGCAATTTCCCTACACAGCTATCTTCCCCCTATCCTGCACTACACACACACACATATATATAAAACTTGATGGCAGATTTCCCATGTCATAGTATGAAGAGGTGGTAGTGTGAAATGGAATGATGCTGTTGACGAGAGAAAGAGAGAGTACATGACACAACAGAGGTTACACAGGAGATCTATATGTGGGGAATTCAGCACAACACGCTTCTCAGAACCATAAATTGAACAAATGCTGTAGGATTTGCTGCTGTTCCTCTCAAATTAAGTTATTTATTTAAATTTTATTTAGCCTTTACTTAATCTTTCAGATTTTTCTCTGTGTAGTAATACAAACACTTTCAAGTAAATATACCGAATACCTAGTGGCATTCAGACAGTTTCCGTATTTTCAGGTGATTGACCTGTGCATTTCGAATGCAATTTTGTTGAATAAAATCACATATCTGTTAGCTGCCATAAGAGATTGCATTAGATGTGACAGAGACAACTTTTCAGTAGTAGCATTAACAATGGGATCTTCCATATCTACAATCACACCTGACTGATATGCAGAATACATTTCACTGCTAACATCTCTGCAACTTGTGTTTTGTGACTGAATATCAAAATCATATGTAGGATCTGGGCAGAATGATAAGCTTGCATCACTGTCCAAATCAGTTACACTTACTATCTGGGACTATCATAATTATGAAGTAGTCTTGCAGTGACATTACAACTCGACCTAGTCGAATAGTCTGACTAGTCACAGAAGAGAAATCTTGATAGCTCCATCGAATCGCATAGGGAAATAGAGATTGCTGGGGTAAAAAATTGTACTACATAAAATCACAAACATGTGTAACAAGCCATCCTGAAAGCCATTGTGTGGATGGAGTACAGCACAGTTCTTATCACGTCACATGGTGGCACCAGTAAAGTTTTCTTCCTTACAATGAAGAATATCTGTTCTTACACCCAGCAGTTGGCTGAAACATAGGACTCTGCAGCAGTCAGCTACAAATTTTGGGGGAGTCTAATGATTGTCAAGATTATTGACTGAAGTTATAGTGCGATTTGGTTCAAATCCAAGTATAAGAGGTGAATAAGAAATTAAGGCGATGTTTTCTTGGTTCCCCAGGTGGAGCCACGTCAATTTTTTAAAACCTGACATTTCAGCCATCGTGCTGTGGTCTTCTTTAGAGGACTGCAGTGTCTGGGGACACTGCGAACTATAAATAGCATGTTCCTATTGTCAGCGCAGGCAGTCTGATTGGGGCGTGTGATCCCATTTCTCTGAACTGACACGATCATATGTGGTCTAGCTGCAACCTGCTATTAGGGTTCATATTATTGGGCTTTTTTTTATTATTATTTCCAATGCTTCTCCGACTTGCTTGGGCCTCCATCTGTTTTATTGATCTACAGCACTGGAGTCATTGAATAAAATAATGTGCCCCCAGTCGACCAAATACTGTACTGACATTATTATTTTTAAAATAACCCATGTGTTCATTCGCCCTTTCCTTGACAGTGCGTCCTGACTCACTAATAGATACCTGGTTACAGCTAAACGATATTTGGTATGCACCATGTGTCTGTAATTACTCCTTCTTGTCTTTTACCCTTACATGTACATTCAGATCTCCTAGATGCACTGCGTACTGCATTTTCTTTTTTTTTTTCTTTTTGTTTAGGAAACAACCAATCGTTCCCTCACCCACTGTATGTAGGGTAATACTGCCACTCTCCCGTCAATTGATCTGCTGGTCTCTTCCGTTGGTGCTGGGGCAGAAGGTGAAATTTCAACATCAGGTGCTGTAGTTGACTTGCTGATAATATCAGGGCAGTAGCCATTACCAAGATATTTCTCATTTGAAATACGTTTTTCAGAAGCCATGCTTGTTTTGTCACTAACTGTGGATGCAAGGGCAGTTAAAGTTTTTTTTTTTTTTTTTTTTTTTTTTTTTTTTTTTTTTTTTTTTTTTTTTTTTTTTAGAATTCTGTGTATTACTGTGGGATGGTGAGGGGAGTCAGTATGCAGATAGCAGTTTGTAAGTGTGAGCTTCTGATATACCCCATTGCCCAGGTAGACATCCTCCCCTTTTCGCAATTACACCCATAAAAAGAAAATATTTGTTCTCTTCAACTTCCATTTTAAACTTCATTTTTTCATGAGCACTTTTCAAATACTAGAAAAAGACCTGGATGGATTCTTGCACATGAGACCACAAGACAAAAGAATTGTCCACATATCTTAACTATAAAGAAGTTTTCAAGTGTTGACGACCTCAGCCTCAAATGCCTCCAAGAATACGTCAACCACAATGGGATAAAGTCCACAGCACTTTTCAGACCTCTCATTCTGTTGGTAAAAGTTGTTCTTGTATTGGAAGAAAGATGTATTTAGACAAAATTCAGCAAGTGGCACATGGTGGTATTTTCTATATGTTCCCTAATTATTTTGATTGCTTAATCGATTGGCATGTTTGTGAAAAGTGATGTTAAGTCAAAGCTTACAAGCAAGTAGTTCTTTGCCAGGCGCCTGTTTTGGATTATTAAGCTGAATTCCTCAAATTTTTTTAGCCGAACTGCCAGATACTGGGCAAGCGGATATGCAGGAGATTGAAATGCACATACGATCGGTTGTAATAGCATAGCATCTTTATGAATTTTTGGCAGACAATGTAGTTGTAGGGTTAATTAATAAGATGTTGTTAATTTTCTCTTAGCCTCTGGTTCAATTGAAGTCACTTCACAAATTTTCATTGATATGCTGCAACAGATCTCCTGAAGAGCATTTGTTCATAGCTTCAAATATATTTAGTCTTGTACCAGTGCTTCTAACCTGAGGCAGTATTCTTCAGCATACTGCGCCACTGAAGCATTTCCTCTGTCAGAAGCTAACATGACAGTCTTCTCTTTCTTTCAACCAGCGTAAAGCGTAACATTTGTCTTGAGGATGATTCTGTAGTGGTGGTCTCACAATTGATAGCATCTTCTCCATATGACTGAGAATTTCGAAAGCAGAGGAGGAACTGAGGAGTCCACCATAGTGATGACTTCTTCCACGAGTATTTTTATTGATGTTTTTACAAAATTGAGGCCTTTGGCAAGAACTGAACTGACTTCAGTGTCTAGTATTTCGCCAGTGAGGTTAATTACAAATCTTTCCAACAAATTTTCTGCTGGCTTGGGGTGTTGTGGTTCTTCTCATGGGCGCCGGCAGGATTGCTTCTAGGGGGGTGCACGAGGGCTGCGTTGGGCCCCCCCCCCCTATCGGCCCAAAAATTTCCGGGCGACCTTCCCCCTCCCGGCGCCCATGGTTCTTCTAATTTGGAGAATTTCACCAGTAGTCTACTCTTCATATATTCAAAGGCAACACAAGCGTGATTTCAGGATAATTTGTCCAACAAATTCAAGTTGTTGATATTCAAAGTTTTGTTGAGGATTAAGTGAAGACTGAGACTTCTGATTTCCAATGCTGCCAGTTCAATTCGCATGGGTGAATAAGTTCATGAAGAATTACCTTACTACTACTCTTCAATATTCGGCAGGTGGACAATGATGTGATTGAGGTGATGATTGATGAATCCTGGAAGGATGTCTTTAGCAAGGGAAGTGCACAGAAATGCTAGTTGACACAGCCTTAAATTCCTCTTCTTTTTGAGTTAACTTCTCAAAAGAAAATTATCTTTCCAGTATACATAGTACCCAGGAAGATCTTGGATGTACTTGTAAAGATAAAAGTTAAAAGGCATAAATTACAGACACCGGGTAAATATCAAATACCCTGCAGCAGCAGCCAGGTATACATTGGTGAAACAGGACACACATTCAAAAAGGGTGAATGAACAGATGAGGCATTTTAAAAATAAAAATATCAACAAATCTGCTGTAGCACAACATTTAGCCGACATGGGGCATGCTGTGTTATTCAATGACACCAGTGTTTTAGATCAAGAAACCAAATGATGGCCCAGCCATATCAGAGAAGTGTCAGAAATACAAATAAGGTCCAATAATATGAACGCAGATAACAGGATGTAGCTTGGTCAAATATGGTCATGTCTGTTCCAGAAATAGTGGTTCGTGCACCCCAATTGTACCGCCTGTGCTGGCAGTGGGAACATGTGTGCAGGGCCGGCATTAGGGGTGAATAAGTGGGACAAAAGTACACCAAGCCCCTAAAGGAGACGCTCTGGCCAGGGTACTTAACTAAATAAAAATCAGACATTTAAAAAATAAACATTCTTAAAAAAGACATTATTTATTTTTTTGCATTAAATTTTTTTGACTTTATATATATATAAAAAAAACACTTTAAAATAATAATAAAAAATTGTCATGGATGGGGGAGGGTCTGGGGCTTGAGAATCCTACCGCCAACCCTGCATGTGTGGTGTCACCTCTGATAGTTATTGCATTCTTCAGATAGCTTATAAGTAGCAAGGTCCCCTGACATGGAAATCCTTTGAAGAAAGCCACAGTAAGAACCGTGGCACCGTTACTTTACGATGGATTATGATGTAACTCGGTAAGATAAATCGAAAATGACGAGTAAACTTGTTCGATATCTCGCTCAGTTCTGTAGATATACTATATCAAAATTAAGGTGTTTAGATTGTTGAGATGCCAGGTTTTAAAAAATTGATGCGGCTCGACCCAGAGAACCAAGAAGACTTCCACAACAACGGTGGAACTCTACACAATCAAGAAATTAAGGCATTTAAATGGGATACTTGATTACAGATTCCTAGATCTTCTACGTAGCATTGAGTATTATAGAGTTGAAGTCTTGTTGAGATCAGATGTGCAGCTAAATAGTTGACTTGTGGTATTGTGGACAGCAATAATAGTTCTCTTAAAGGCATTATAAGTTTAAATAAACCATGAAAGAGTGAATGCACAATAAACTGAAGATTAATTTGTAGATGGCTAATGAATCCTCCTCAGTTTCCTGGCTAATTTGGCACATTTGAAGTGTGGTATTTTTGGAGGGATACCACTCTTCACTGAAAAACATAATATGGTTTAAGAAAATTTAATTTATTTAATTATGATGGAGCAGGCAATTTCAGTATACACACATTTTCTTCTTATCTTGAAACCATGTACTTTTGCCTTCCACAAATGTTAATTCTAAATAATTTTAGCATTTTTATTAAATTGTTCATCATTTCTGTAGGTAATTTATTTCAATTGCTGACACTCTAAACAATGAAAGAAAATTTTCCTATGCCCTTAAGGTTGAAATCGAGTACCTGCTCGAGTTCTCATTGTCATCTTTTTCCTGCCATGCACTTCCCTTAGTTCTTTCAACAGTATCTTTTCACGCCTCATCTTCAATGATTTTTTTACATTCCCAAAATTCTGTTCACCTAACTCCTGTCTTCAAATGAATCCCATTTCAGCTCCTTAATCATATCTGTGTTCAACAGTAATTCCCAGAGACAAATCTAGCAACCATTCCTTGAAATCCCCTCCAACTACTTTGATACCCAAAATGTGGATCTCATACTACACCACCATATCCAAGCAAGGGTTGAACCAAAATTTTGTAACCCAATTCTCTCACATCATTGGTACATTCTCTCATCACTCTCCCCAACAAATGAAGGATTTTGAAATACTTTCCTACCAATGTCTCCTCCTCAGCTGAATTTATTGTCAAATAATATGCCAAGGTAATTACATTACATGCCTTTAACAAGCAATTATTTCTCCATCTTATAATCATAATCAACCTCTATCTTTATATCTGTATACCTAATAAACTGTCTGTTCTTTGTAATCATCTTCCTAGCTGTTCTGTCCAGATAACCCTGCAGTTGTTCACAGTATTCTGCTGTATTGATCCTATTATGTAACATCAAATCATCCGCAAACAACCTAACTTCTGACAGTAAACCATCAACACAATCATTCATTATAACAATGAATAGCAATGTCCCAATACTCTTACTTCACTGTGGCACTCCCATTACTACTTCCAATTCTTTTGCTTTTAACATTATAAGAAGTCATTCACCCAGAAAATCACTTTTTCACCAACTCCAATGATTTTTACGTTGTTTACCACCATTTCGTCGGTCACTCTGTCAAATGCCTTAAAAAGATCTAGTGCTACACTACCAATTTGGTCTTTCTTGTCCATTTCGTCAGAAATATCTGCCCATCAACTGAGATTTGTGCGAATAACCTTGCCTCAAGCCCTGTTGTAGATCTGAAAATGTGTTTCTTTCCTCACAGACATATCTGAAGTGGTTACATATCAATATCTCCATTAATTTTCATACCATTGATGTTTAACTGACTGACCAGTAATTTTTTACTTATTTGTCACTGCTCCTTCATGGACTGGTACTATTATCAAACTTTTCCAGTCCTCTGGTAAGTAGCAAGTATCCAAAATAAATCTCAACAATGTTTCAAAATAAGACACATTGTCGCATCATATTATAACTTACCTTGGAGTATTTTCAGATCTAGATTGAATACTTAGTCATGAAAATTATTGCTGATATTGTCTTAACAGCAAATAACCTTCTTCTTCTTAGTTATTCCTTATCCTTCTGCAAGATCTATTATCACTATATTGATACAACCAATTTTTATAACAGCATGTGTTGTTATCTTTATGTGAATAGTGTTACTATTATTGTTAGTGAATTTTTAGTTATTCATGAAGATATTTGTATAAATAACTATATATAACCATCAGGAAACTATAGCTTAACAGCAAATAATAATCCCAATAAAGTTACCATAGTAAATTCTAGTCAAGGAAAATATAAGTTTGCCTTGTCAGTTCAGAGCAAAAAGAGAAAGGGAAAAACATTCATGATCTTGTATCTCTGAAGTCTTCATATCTGGGACTTGGTAAGAGAGTGAAATTTGAAGTATTACAATGGATGGTATGGTACAGGCAGTTTTCTGGGGGGAAAATGAAGCTTAGTAATTTGTACAATGATTTTTGTATGATTCTTTTTTTTTATACTTTCTAAACCTATAGGTTACTGCGAAACAAGAAAGCTGGACTAACAAAAATCATTTGAGACAAGCTCTACATGCACTAGTTTTACACTTATTAATAACATTATCACCTTATGAATTGTGTAAACATATCATGTCACAATATTTTTTTACTTCCTATTAACACAGAAACACACAAATAAACCACTAATATTAACTTACCCCAGTCTGTCCGTCCCCATCCACTAGCTATCCCTTTGGAATTGATTGGCGCATTATAATCAGGATATAAGCAAGCAGGCCTTACATAACCTGTGAATGTTACATCACGATCAAGCTCTAGGAGTGCAATGTCATTGTAACGTTTTGGTGGACGATATTGTGGATGTCGTATGATCCGCACAACTTCAAAATCTTGAGGTTCGGTATATTCATTTTCCCCTTCTAGAAGCAAAACTCCTAGACGCACCCAACGAGCTAGACCCCTGAAAAATAAATTCTCATTTTTACTCTTTTATGGAATATTTATGGTCAGTTTTTGTACATGTTGAATTTATTGAATTTCTTGGGATAATTTTGTTTATTCATTGACAACAAAACAAATAATATCATTTTGAAAAACTATATAAATGTTGAAATAAATATTGAGAATGTTGCATCCGAAAAGTAAAATTCTGCTGAACCCAAACACAATTTTGTGATACCAAGCTTGACTTTTAAATAAGAATTAGCTCTCAGTACAATATACAGGAAAAAGAGCACTAGGGCTCTGGAGGTCCCACAGCATGCTGAGTTACTGAGTAAGTCATGTGCAAGTTAAATTACATATATTTTTTTCTGTAACTAGTTCTTACATATCACTTTCCTAGTTTCTGGAGTTCAAAATTTACATTATTTTATTTATCTTTATATTTTACTGGGACTGAAATAAACAGAGTTAATATACTCTTTGTGATGTGAACTCTACATTTACTCCTGTGTGTACAAGAACTGCACAATACTTTCGTAGTGTTTGCTGCATTCTAGTAAAAGTAAATTACGTATTAAATTAGAAAAAGATAACTTTTCTGTCTCAACCTACTGCAGTGAACAAATCCTTGGATTTCTTCATTAGTTTAACTGCTATGCTACAGACACTTGTTCATCTTCTTACATTCACATCACAGTCTTTAGTTCTGAAATACAAGATTCTGCTGAACCCAAACTTGTGATGCCAAGCAAGATTTTTAAATAAGAATTAGCTCTCAGTAAAATAAACAGGAAAAAGGGCACTAAGGCTCCGGAGGTCCCACAACATGCCAAGCAGGGGCATAGCTACCAAGCTACCATAGGGATAGGCGGCGGGGTCCTCACACTCAGGGGTCCCCCAAGCACTGCCAAGAGGGCCCCCAAGTGCAGCTCAGAGGGCCCACTGGCTTTCAGGGCAAAAGGGTGACCTTTTTTTATTTTAGCTCTGAGGGCCTTGTAAACCTAGATACCCTACTGCTCAGGGGGCTCTGACCGGCATCTTGGCAGAGCTAGAAAAACGGGGTTGCCCATCTGGCCCAAAATAATTTTATTTTGCACCGGGGCCCTTGTTGACCTAGCTACGCCACTGATGCCGAGTTACTGAATAAGTCATGCAAAAGTTAAATTGGCGGCTTATAACTCTTCCAGTATCCATAAACCTTCAATAATTCCTTCCCTACCACTTCCATACTAAATGATTCCTTCCTGCAGCTAACGACTGCATCACAACCAGCATATCTACACAGCCTGCAACGCTTTAATAAATAATACTCAACTGAATGCATCCTTCTACAGAGTTATCACTTATTCTCTTTTTCTTTTCATATGGCTTTACACCTCTTCGAAGACAAGGTCATTAAAGGTGAGAAAGGATTGGGGGCAAAGAACAAGAAATTCAGCCATGGCTTTTTGGAGGAACCATACCAGCATTTGCCTGGAGTGATTTCAGGAAACCATAGAACCATCTGGATGGCCGGATGGGGATTCGATCTTGTGTTCTACAGTGAGTCCAAAGTATGACCACTCACCTCCCACGCTTGGTAGGCTTTCAAACCTGTTGTCCTGAAATGGAACTCATTATATCCAAAATCCTTTCCTCTTAATTCTTGCATTTGCTACAAGAGGACACAACCAAAATTTAAGAATTTCCATGTCAACAAGATTTCAGTGCACAAGCTATCTGAGATATCTTAAGGAAACCTTCTTATTTTAGAACAGATGCTTCAGATACTGATGTTTTGCACTCCATTCTGCCAGTTGTGAGGGTAGGATGCATTCGGTGATGCAAAAGTAATGCATGGAACAACTGTTCTGGAAACAAGGGCGGAAGTTCCATTGTGCGGCTGATTCTTTGGAGGCAGGGTCAGGGGAGCGTCCATAAACCACGTAGCTTTATATTGGCCTCTTGTGAAATCCCCCCTATATAGCCCAACGTGGCTTTTGCCTGCCTCAACCCCTTACCCCTCCCCCACCCCCTTCACTTAACACGTAGCTTTCTTTCCCTATTGATTCCAGAAGTCATTTTGTACTGTTTTCTCTTGCCAGACTATTGTAAAATGCATACGGAGATAATTAAATGACGTAAATAAATATTCATATGCTGTTGTTTTGTTCCATAACTCATTTTAACTGTGACGATTAATATGAATGGAAAGCTACGTGCCATGGCTCGGAACCCCCCCCCCCCCCTCCGCCTCCCCACTTAGCCCAATGTAGCTTTCCAGCCCTCCCTCCACCTGACCGAGCCACGTAATTTATGGATGCTCCCTAGAGGGTGAGAAGCTGTTGTCTGTGGGACATGTTTGGAAGTGACCAGAGAACGTTGTCACTGTCCAAACGTTGCCAATGTAATGTTCTATGTTTAACTGATTACACGTAGTGTTTATGGTAATAACCACACATTAAAGAATGTCGACAGATGTTATACTGCTGTTATTCCGTAGTCATGAACGGATGAACTCGAACCTGAATATACACTTAGTGGGAGCGCTTACAGCCTTAGTAGAACAGTCGGCATAACTATAGAAGCAGAGACCTGTACATTCCGAGGACAATTGGCAAGTTGACTAAATTTGAAAAATAGATTAATACTTTATCTTAGTATCTATTTTACTCAAAAAACGTATTATTTTTCCAAAAAATAGAACATTTGCATTCTGTATTTTGCATTTTAAAAAACCAATTTAAATTTACTGTGAAAACGCTCAAGACTGTCATGATTTGAATGACGTCACACCACCCGAACCAAAAACAAAGAGGTCGTGTATGTATAAGGCAGGTGCCAAATATTCTTTAATTAAAAATGAATTCCTCATTTCACAAGTACTGTGTAGTGTCCCACTGTAAAAGCACAACAATAAAAACGCCAAACAAATTATTTATATCTGTTCCAAACAATGAACAGATATGGAAAAAGTGGTTAAAACATGCAAGGAGGAAGGATGCTCATTGTTTATATGCAGATTCAAGAATCTATTTTTGTGACGATCATTTTGATGTAAGTGTTTGTGTACAATATATTTCTAAACCTATAGCAAAACTGATGAATTTTGCAGAACCACTACCTTTCATGTACTGACAACATTGAACATAATAAGGTACAAGTTGAGGTTGTTTTGGTTTTATGATTTATAATCTTTCTTTAGTGTTACGTTTAGTATAATAAATACACTATGACAGTACTATCATTACTGTGGTGCCGCAATCTGATGATAGATTCTTATGCATCTCGATTAAACAAATAGAACATAACAATTTTTTTAAATTTCTTCTGGGTTCTAGAGATATAACTGAAAGGTGATGCTTTTAGGCTGATAGTAAGCTTAGAGCAGACTGGAAATTGGCAGTGCCATATCTTTAAAACCTGCCACACCTGTTTTTGAGGATATACTATTCTAGAAAAGGTGGGGTCTACTGGAGTTCGCGATTCCGCTACAACAACATTCAGTAATATCGTTGGAATACTGCTGTAGTCAGTCGCAAGATCGTTGTAATACAGTCTGGACCATGGAGGAAGGAAATATATGGAGGAGAAGTGACGTTAAATCTGTGAAGGAGGCTCTAAACTCTCCCGCATGGCGGCAGCAGCGGTATTGTAACCCAAACAAATACCGAGTTCACAATGTGTCTCATATTCTGATTATTTCATTTTGTAATGTACATAAGTGTTTTTATAATGCCATCTTGTGTTGCATAGAGTTGCACAAATAGGCAAGAGAGGAAAGAACCTGGAATATCATTTCATAGGTAAGTTGTATTCTAATAATTGTTGTTGAAGTGGTCAGTGGGAATTGTAAACTTTGGTGCATGTCTGTAAATATTTAGTCATAACTCTCAATGGGATGACTTTGTTCTCAAATTTTTGTTGGTGTAGTGTAGAAAATCAGCATACCTTGCTATTTTGCACATAATAGACTAGCATTACTTTTTAACGAGTGTTGAAAATGAGATTTAAAGGAGGTGTGTTTTACATCGCGGTTCAGTTAATTTAGTATTGCGCTTTCCTTCGTCACGTTGTAGTTTATACTGTATGATGAAATTAAATGTGTTAAATTATGTTATGCAATCTACGAATCTTGATGAAGCAAACGATGTTACCGAAAATACAGTTTGCGATTCAAATACGCGTGTGTGGGTATGTCTACATAGTTTGATTCTGTAACGGCAATTTAATGGAGATTGTGGTTAGGTCTAAATGCAGTCTGTACCAGAATGGTTTTGTTGTTCCATAAGGGAAAAAGAATTTATCTATTACTGTTAGTAATTACATGAGAACCAAGTTAGTGACAAAACGTGTATAGCGATGGAAACTACTTCCACTTCCAGCTATTCCCAATTTAGCTTACGATGTATGGTAACAAAATAACTATTTTTATTCTGGTCTAGGCCTCATTTCTACCTAACCACAAGTGGTAGTAAAAACAACTGAAATATCAATTCTGCATGTCCACCATGTAATTCATTGTGGATTTGGCAGAATTAACTTTTAGTCCAGGTTGCATATCAACCCAATCCCAGTATATCCCGAAAACTAAGCAAGATATCGAAAAATTTTATTCTTTATTTTCGATTTGTCTCGTCGTGTTACATAAGATTCGATCATTAAATTTGACTTTTGCGAAATTTTCTCTTCTGTATTTCAACTCAAAACACCTCAGTTTTGATACAATATATCTCGAGAACCAGGTGAGATATCGAAAATGTTTATTCTTTATTTTTCATTTGTCTCGTCTTTTTAAATAAGAATCCATCATCAAATTTGACTTTGACCAATTTTTTCTTCTGAATTTCAACCAAAACCATTTAACATTTGAGACAGAATATCTCGAAAACTAAGCATGATATCAAAAAAAATTATTCTTCATTTTTTATTTGTCTCATAGAGTTACATAATAATCCATCTCCAGATTGTGACGTTACGTTAATCCTAGAGTCCCCTTGAGGTTTTTGTACATATACGCCGTGTCTGTATGGGTTAGGCCATGCCTCCCCACTCCTCCCACTCCTCCTCCGCCCGGCTTCACTTCATTGTGTGGTGAAGGTCGCTTGCGTCGTCTCCATATATATTTCCTTCCTCCATGGTCTGGACCAGCATGAAACCGTTAAATGAACTTCTGGAAGAATTTATAGTGGAGTCTTGCATTTGACCACGGCAGTATTATGATGTACAACCTCTGGCGGAATCGCGATCTCCAGTAATCCCAAAAGGTGTATATGAAAGCAAAAAGAAACGTACCTTAGACTTGATGCAACTGAAAAGCTATGATACAGTTACGGCACAGAAATAATAGTGCCTAACAACAACCATATCAAATGACATTATTCACGCCAAAGATAGTATCGAAACGAAGAACGAAATCTTCTTTTATTTTGCTTAGGTCTTCTTTCTGGATTAGCTATTTAGCACTTGCTTATACCTCTCAAACGTAACCTCATATCAGTATCAATTAATTTGCAAAACGTATGTCTAAGCCATAGGTTATTTTTTACAAAACTGAAATAATGCTATTTAAGCTTATAATGTATAATTGACACTTGCGTATACTTACATCGAAGTTTTAACATTGGGAAATTCCGATGAGCAAAAGTCGACGTTAGACGCGAAAAATCTGCCAAGCACTAAGGCGTCAATTCTGTGCAAATTGCTACTGTTTGCTGTGCTAAATCCTAGATCTATAGCGAATTACACTTGTCTTTCAAAATATAACTGAGAACAACTGTATTAACGTGACAAAAGTTCCTACAAACGAATAATTTACCAAGTTCTGTTCCACGAAAATGTCAACAACAACCTTGGCGTCTCGGGTGGTGTGACGTAATGCTTTCTCATAGGCGTTCGCGGTCACATGACTGAATGCCTCATTTTGCCAAATTAATTTTCTAAAAATAATAATAATCTTTATCTCTTATAATAGATAATTTTGTTTTTTGTTATTACCTTAGCATGATTAATCATTAAAAACTGCTATGCGTCCGCTTCACTCGTAGTGGACACAAACCTATTGCAGTCATCAAGCAGCGGACCCAATTTGAGTGTTAATGTTGTGCGGTTAATGATAAAATAATTCCGTGTGGTCATAATGACCGGCTGACAGGGTTTCTATTGGCTGTGATTCCGCCCCTATTATAGCTGCTTTAACCTAACCCGGCAATCCTACCAGGTACAGGGGACCTACAGTTTAACATGGAATCCGAACTACAGAAGCGTTCTAGCATAATTCATATTACACAGCAAGCTGTAGTAGGATAACACATATGACATCCTACAATTATACTATACATTTTGATATAATTTATATCCTGGACATTTTGGGGTTCCTTGGCAAAGGCTAGTTAGTTTGTTTATTCTGAGAAACAAAAGTTTCTCACCAACAACTAATTACGAGTGGGTTGCATAGGTTGGTTGGCTGATAGAAGCTGGAGAGATCGGTCATATAATTGTATCATGATAATGCAAATAACAAGAAATATTTATAAACATACATACTGATTATAAAGGCAAAATCCTTTTTTAACAGGCGCTATAAGGAGTATAAACGAAGTTTGATTTGTAATTAACGTGCTGTTTTTATTGGAGTTCATTAAAAGTGCTTAAGACTGTACAAAGTATATGATTATCATTTACCTGTACTTGCAGTTTACTTACCAGACACTTTTATCGCTACTGAGTGTACTCCAGCGATGTGCCTTGTAAGCATCCAGAGTCATTTCGAAATAGCGAAAACTTATATGGATTAATTTTAATTAATATCGTAGATAATTTATTTTAACAAAAAACGATCGATTAAATAAATCAGTGTTTTTATTATATCGTAAACATAGGAGATAGGTTTTTTTTTATAACGGTTATTTAGTAATTTACGAAAGTAGAACGTTATAATTTAGGTAGTGATTGCATAATCACATACGTCACTACAAGCACAATTATTTACATAATTACCCAATAAATAAGGCAGGGATGAGGCATTTTAGACTCCAATTTTACGAAATTTATATGGACATACAAGAATTGATAGGGAACAAAATGAAAAATGGCCGAGACATATAAGAGAAATCATTTGTCCCAGTCAGATTAAATATAGAGATGACTTCCAATCAGTTTAAGAATTGGTCCTTGAGTTCATTCGCTTGTACCGTCCTGATGTCATGAATAGTGTTATACTTAAACAGCTTGATGGCATCTTGATATGGCTAGAACGGAGCGTCGGTGAAAGAAGAATGGATATATTGAGAAAAGGTACCTATTTTGATAATGGAGGGTTAGAAATTTGTGTCCCAATTAGCAAAATACCTTCGTACGCGATCAACTCATTTCGGAGCTAAAACGCTATTTTTGTGGCAAAAGACTCTTTTATGAGCCAAAAATTATACACAGAAAGCAAATTGTAGTCAATCTAAAATTGTTGAGCGCAATCGTCTTGTTGTAGTGAACCCTGGACCACAATAACGACGATAAATTGCTGTTTTCATATTAGTAGTATCACATTCACTTATCGTCTGTGTACAGGCTGAATTACGACCTAAACATTAAGGACATAATTATAAAATATGATTTCGTCAACAACCGTTTGCGTTTAGGTTGTAATGCAGCCTGGACCACATTAATGAAGATAGATACGATTTGAATATTGGTAATCCACAATACTGTGTGCTGTGGTTAGCATGGAGGAAGGAATTATATGGAGGAGAAGTGACGTTAAATCGGTGAAGCAAGCACTAATCTCTCCCGCATGGTGGCAGCACCGGCAGCGACCATATGGCGCTTCCCAACAATTAAGGTGTTCACATTGTGGTAGATGCAGTGATTATTTCATTTAGTATTGTGTATAAGTGTTTAAAAATGCCAGCTTGTGTTGCGTACGGTTGCACAAATAGGCCAGACAGGAAAGAACCTGGAATATCATTTCATAAGTAAGTTGAATTGTAATTATCGTTGTTGAAGTGAGCGGTAGACACCGCAAACTTTGAAGCACGTCTATAAATATTTAGTCATAGCTCTCAATGGGATGACTTTGTTCTCAAATTTTTGTTGGTGTAGTGTAGAAAATCAGCAAACTTGCTATTTTGCACATAATAGACTAGCATTATTTTTTAACGAGTGTTTAAAATGAGATTTAAAGGGGCGTGTTTTACTTCGCGATTCAGTGAATTTACTATTACGATTTCTTTCGTCACGTTGCTGATTATACTGACAATGGATGATGAAATTAACTGTTATGTGAGAAGCTGTGAGTTTTATTAATTTTTTAAATAGCTATTTCAGGCCATTGACTTAGGTTATTTTTAAAGCTACATATAAGACTTGTTTCTGTTTGTAAATACGTCTATACCTATTTTTACCGATTTTGAAATCTTTCTCATCTATTTATGTCGAAACAGGTTCATGCAGAAATAAAAATGGGCTTCATAAATAAAGAAGTTATTGGCCTTTGAACAAAATCAATTTGGGGAATGTGTTTCTAATTTAGTTTTTTTTTTTTTTTTTTTTTTTTTTTTTTTTTTTTTTTTTTACAACATTCTCCCCCCCCCCCCCCGTATCTAAATCTAACTGAGAGATAATTTTTTTACAATTGTCCTAATAAGTAGGGCTGTGAAATTAGACAACACATCTTGATCAAGAGAACGTTCATTAAGGTGACTGAATAAACATTTTATTTCTGGTAGCAGCCTACAAAATGTCTGGGTTGCTCATCCCTAGAGTGGGTCCTCTTACTTTTTTTCTGGTCTAGGACACATTTCAGACTAACCACAAGTGGTAGTAATAAAACTGAAATATCCATTCTGCATGTCAACCATGTAATCATTGTGGCTTTGACAGAATTAATTTTTGGTCCAGCCTGCATCCAAACCTAAACCCCTCAATTTGGATGTTGTATATCCCCCAAACTAAGCAAGATATCGAAAACATTTATTCCTTATTATCGAGTTTTTTCGTCGTGTTACATAAGAATCCATCATTAAATTTGACTTTTGCGAAATTTTTCTTCTGCATTTCAACTCAAGACACCTCACTTTTGAGACAGTATATCTCGAGAACTAGGTGAAATATCGAAAAATTTTACTCTTTATTTTTTATTTGTCTCGTCTTTTTAAATAAAAATTCATCATAAAATTTGACTTTGAATAATTTTTTCTTCTGAATTTCAACCAAAACCATTTCACATTTGAGACAGAATATCTCGAAAACTAAGCAGGATATTAAAAAATTTTATTCTACATTTTTTATTTGTCTCATCGAGTTACATAATAATCCATCACCAGATTGCGGCGTCACGTTTATCCTAGAGTCCCCTTGAGGTGTTTGTACATATTCCCCGTGTTTGTTGGGAAGCGGTCAAGCCCCCACCACTCCGGCCATGCCCCCCCACTCCTCCGCCGGCCTGCTTCACTCCCATGCGTGGTAAAGGTCTCTTGCGTCGTCTCCATATTATTCCTTCCTCCATGGTGGTTACGTTTCACTTTGGTCCAGGCTACATTACGACCTAAACACTAAGGGCATATTTATAAAATATGATTTCGTCAACAACCATTTGCGTTTAGGTTGTAATGCAGCCTGGACCACATTAATAGAGATAGATAAGATTTGAATATTGGAAATCTACAATATTGTGTGCTGTGGTTATGTTTCACTTTGGTCCAGGCTGCAATGAGTTACTAAGGTACTCTTTATGCTATTCTTTATCCACTATTGCGATTACTAAGAACTTATTAATGTTTCAAAAAAATTAATAATTACTTCATAAACTTTTCTTTTTAAATTTAACGTTATGTTACTAATTATATTTGTTCAAAACTTCCTGCAAACTGACTGCATGCAGTTAAATTCATATAAACCGTTCTGAAATGCTCAGACTACTAACTGGCGGCGATTTCAGAAACTTTTATCGTTCGTAAAGAAAGTAATAGTTTCACCAAATACATTCACAAACCCTATCTAATGTAAATTACTAATTATTTAGTACGCCGTTGTAAATATTCTTTTATTTTAATTTAAAGTTATCTTTTTAATTATTTAGTCCGATTGCATTGAAATACTCCGCTTAGAAATGCTATCTAGTGGTATTGAAAATAACTATTACTGTTTACGATATAGTAAAAACAAATGTCTCTGGTTGCTTACAAGGTACATCTTTGGAGTACACTCATTCGCGATAAAAGTGTCTGGTGAGTAAACTGCACCTTTACCCAAATTTATTATAAAGGTAAATTCCTTTTTTAACAAGCACTATAGGGATAACTTGTATAAACGAAGTCCTATTTGTAATTAACGTGGTGTTTTTATTGGAGTTCATTAAAAGTGCTTAAGGCTGAACAAAGTATATGAATATAATTTAATTAGTGTAACAGCACGATATAAGTGAAATAAGCAAAAGCAGCAAATCGACGAATATTAATTATTAAGAATATGAGCATGGAAATGCTACATAGCGATCGTGACAGGACCTTAAGTGCTATAGAAAAGGATTTTCCGCGTAAACTGACAGCTTGCATTACTACCAGATGCCAAAGACCAAGAGATGAACGAATACTCTTTGTGAACCTACAGCGCGACTAGCGGCGGAGTGTGAACTAGCCATTACACGAAAATATTTGATTCAGACGCAGCAAACAGTTGACCGAGGTGAAAGTGAACCCGCTGACTACGAAAGAAGATGAAAGATAAGTGATTTTTTTTTTCTACAAAAGCAATCATGGTGACAGTATTTCTGATTCTAAAGTAAGTCCTACGGTAAACTTTTGGTTAGTGAAGATATAATTTACGTGGTCCACAAAGTGAGATATCATTTTTATGTGTATCTAGAAGACCGACGGTAATAACAGAACATTAGCATTTCTACAATAACTGTAGAATAATCCTCAGCAAATTGTTAGGTGAATTTATTATTTTTAACATGGAGGGTGACAAAATCTTTGCTGATAGGGACTCTGTAAGTCAGCGAAACGTGACAGATGAGGATTTTTCGTTATCAGCCCCAGAATTACAGTCTACTGGCATTGAAACCTTTTCGCCAATAGAGAAAAGTACTGGGATATCTCAAGAAATCAATGATCCAGACTTAGAAGTTTCTGTTGGACATAACAATTATGCACTCGTTACCGTAGATGCAATTGAAAACATACTGTTTCGATTTTAAGCACAATTTACAACACAGTTTACAATTCAGCTTACGGCAACACAATCACAACTATGTGAAGAAATAAAGTGCTCTGTTAAGTCATTAGAAATTTCTAATAAAGCATCTATTAAGACTCTAGTCTAGATGATCAACTATCTAGAACAGAAACAAATGTGCAAGAATCTTATGACAGGTTATACAAGTAAATTTAAGTAAGTATGTAGAGACTTAGAGAAAGCTGATAAACAGTATACAATTTTAAATGAGGGGATAAATATATGTAATAAGCAATTTATTCAATTAGATTCAGAATTGCAAAGGAACAAAAAAAAGTTCGACAAGGTGTTTAATGAGATGGAAGATTGTAAGGGAAAATGTCAGGCGCCTAAGCATGAAATGCAGCTCAAGGACAACACAAAGTTGTGCATTCAAAGATCAAGGAAATGGAGTGTGGGATCTTAAACAGAATGGATGACCAGGATAGTAGAATAACAGTTACTGAACAGTTTAACCCAGTCTTGAATAAGAGCCAGTTTATGGATAAATGTAATAAATGGGGGATTGAAATCAATGAAGTTAAATTAGACTATAGGAGTCTGGATGACCAATTGGTGGGTTTAAGTAATAAAGTGGAGAAGGTTGAAATGAATCTTCAGGAAGTAAGTAGCAAGTTAAAGGAGCTGGAATGGGATTCATTGCGAGACAGGAGGAGGATGAGGAGGGTCATGGGGGTGTACAGGGCATATACTGGCGATGAGGCATCGAAAGATATTGCAATATGTATGAAAAGTAGTGCATGGAAGGAAAAAGATGACCATGAGCACAAGCTGGCACTCGATTTCAGGCACAAGGGTGTGGGAAGATTCTCTTTTTTAGGTAAGGGTGCCAGGGATTGGAATGAGTTACCAAGAGAAATGATGAATAATTTACCGAAAACTTTGAAAGAATTTAAAGATAAAATTTGTAGAGGGCAAATGTAGGTGGGTGCAGGATAGGGGGAAGATGGGTGTGTAGGGAAATTGCCACCGGAGCCTGTGCTCCATTGCAATTAAATTAAATTCAAATTAAAGTTTAGAACCTCCCTCATTCACAATTTAGTTGACCTACCTAATCAAATATCACTAAGCATCCATGATAAGATTGAGATGGAACATTTCACAGATCAAAAAAAGGGGGGGAGGTACACCTGGTCAGTTTTATAAAAGGTTTTGAAAGCTTCAGAAGTTACATTGCTTATGATGACCATGAAAAGGTGAACTGTGTGTATCAACATTTAAAGGGTAGTGCCTGCATTCAGGGAGACCGACAGGTCGAAATTTGTAAAACTTACGAGGAATTCAAATCAAGTATTTAAATAATTTTTAGTCAAGTGAGAGACAATATGAAATTAGACGAAATTTATGGTAAGGAAGGAAGTTTCAGTATGGGAGGGAATCTCTTAAGGACTTGCTCCTAAATGGGACTTCTAAATGTCACTACTTAAACAACTCACGCCCGGAGAAAGAAGTGATATTAGACATGGTCTATTAGATGTCAAGCGAAGTAAATACCCTTTTAGTAAGCCATAATGTCAGAACAATAGAAGAGGCATGTGAATTTGTACATCGATATGAAACTCAGTGTGGTAGGGAGAGATTTTTTGAGGAACACACAAGTAGAAATGAGTTTTCAGAACAGAAGTTTAGAGATTATGTACGTGGGTTGAATAGAAGGGGAAAGGCAGTAAGGAATTATGGACCATCGTTATGAAGGTTCAGGAGAAGCTTATGCTAATATACATCAGGACAATGTTGTAAAAAAAAAAAAAAAAAAAAAAAATGAAAGTTGCCAAAGTTATGGTCCGGGCGAAGACAAACACAGAAAACCGACTCAACCATAAGAATAGTATAATACCAGTTCGAAGTGTTTTTTTAATAATAATTGTGAAGCCTTAATTGAAAAAGAATTTCAGGGTGAAGATCTGATAGTCAAAGCACCAGTTATCTGTATTTTCTGTATTTCAGAGAATATCTTTGAAACATTTCAGAATCTTGCGAGGGAATCAGAGATCAAAACTGAAACATTACCGGTTAGCGGCATGTCAGTAGTAACTGCAACGGGATGAAGAAGTAAATGGATAAGGAAACAAATACCTATTACAAGTAAATGCGGGAGGAGTTGTTTTTGACTTTGGTGTTTTTGAAGTACCTGGCTTTACGACTGACTTCATTCTCGGCGTAGACTGGTTAAGGCGTTTTAAGGCCGTTATAAATTTTGAACATGGATCTCTTGTATTAGCAATGCAGGGTAGAAGAGTGAAGATACCTGTAGAAAATTTTTGGAAAGAAAAACAGGAAACAACCGTCCGCGTCCTAACCTGGGGAAATTCTGCAGTTCTAGCAAAACAACATAAATTTTATGAGAAGTTAGTCAAGTTTGTACTACGAGCCATACAACCAGATATAGAGGCAAAGGCAGAGGAGAAGTGTTTCACAATAGGAAAGGATTGTATTCATGATGAACATCGCGACATATTGAAAGACAAACTATGTGATTTCAGTGATGTATTTTCTGATACCCCAAGCCTCGTGAAAGGTTATGAATGTAATTTTACATTTAATTGCAAGACATCTTTTTACGTTAAACCATATGTTAAACTGGTTGCCAAGAGAAAACAAGCGGTGGAGGAAATCGAGAGAATGGTTAAATGGAAAGTTATAGAGAGGTCAAATAGTTCATTCAACAACCCACTGATAGTTGTTAGTAAAGCTGACCAGCCTGTTTGACTTGTTTTATATTACATTAAATAAATTTCTTGTGACATAAAGAGACCACCCTCTACTGGTGGATGAAATACTGCAAAATCTTGGGGGTAAGAGATTTCTGACTTCATTGGATTTAACTGCATCTTATTGGCAGATCCCAAAAGCAGAAACATCTTGGAAGTACACAGCATTCTTGTACCAAGGGCGTAGCTACCATTTCCGAATGTTACCCTTTGGTCTCAACAATGCAGTAGCAAACTTCATCCGGGCACTAGACTTAGTCATAGGAAAAAACTTACTAAACAAAATATATGTCTACATAGATGATATATTAAATGCTAGTGAGACTATTGAAGAGCATTGGCAAACTTTGAGGGAAGTATTGACTGCTAGACGAATGGGTGGTATGACAATAAGGCTAAAAAAGTGTGTGTTCCTGACTAATAAAATTGAATTACTGGGTCACATAGTTACACCTGCTGGGATCACTCCAGATGTTGAGAACCGTCGGGCAATAAGGAATTCCCCAAGGCCAAAGAATAAAGAACAACTATTGAGTTTTCTAGGCCTCTGCAACTATTATAGAAAGTACATTAAAGGACAAACACTGAATAGTCCACACTTTGAAAAATTAAAAAAGAAAAATGCTCACTGGCATTGGACTGAATAATGTGAACACGACTTTCAAGAAGTATTGGACACCCTGTTTCGGAAGGTAAACTTATCTACTTCAAATTGGAAACTACCTATCTGTGTTGGAACAGATAGCTCTGACTATGGACTTGGAGCTGAAATTTTTCAAGCAGTAGAAGAAGGTGGAAACTTGGAGCCTTTGCGAACCGTGTATTGAACAAGTCAGAACGCAATTACTGTGTCACACAGAAAGAAGCCTTAGCAATAGTCTGGACATTTCAGAAATTTAGGTATTTACTACTTGGAAGAAAAATCCTAATTTACACGGACCACAAAGCCCTAACCTTTCTGATGCAATGTAAGCTAATTCATGGCAGATTGACCAGATGGGTTTTGTTGTTACAAGAATTTGATTTTTAAAATCACAAATATATCAGGTAAAGAAAACAAGGTGGCCGAAGCCTTGTCGAGAAAACCCCTTGGACTGGATGAAATTGAATCGACACAGTCAGAATGAAAGATACACAGACATATTATATCAAAGGGAAAAGGATATTAGGGGAAAAGGAGATGAAACACTGCTTGGAATTCATGATGGAAGGGCAGGAGAAGGACAGTTGAATAAAAGAAATTATGGACAAACTACAAGGGAATGATATCCACAGCAAATTGAAAATGTATTACTTAGTGGTCGATGGAGTTTTGTTCAAGAGAAATCATGAAGACAATGACGATTGGAAAGTATAGGTGCCTGAAAAGCATGTAACTTACTTCATCCTTCAACACCACATTAGCTACAGTCACTATGGCACAAATAAATGTTATAGGATTATGAAACAAACACTATACTTTCGGAACATGGTTCGGCGCATCCAAAAACTAATTACCAATTGTGAATTTTATGCCAAATGTTAAGGCTAATAATGTCAAGTGCGCTGAAGAAATGCAATGTGTAGTGTCTCATGAACCAAAGGAGTTAATTGCTTCAGATTTTTTTTTATCTGGTTAACGTCTCTCTAACAGTGAGGTCTTGAGAGACGGGAAAGGATGGGGGCAAGGATGTGGGAAGGAATTCAGCCATGGCCTCTTGAAGGAAGCATCCTGGCATTTGCCTGGAGTGATTTGGGAAACCATGGAAAACCCAAATCTGGATGCCCGGAAGGGGATTCGAACCACCGTCCTCCCTAATGCGAGGCCAGAACGCTAGCCGTTACACCACCACGCTCGGTTAATTGCTTTACCATGTCTAGTAGGGGGTGTAACCCAAATAGGTGTTATACTGCACGTTTTTTCGAAATACATAAGGCTATATATCCTCTAAAGAAAGGTACTGCTAAAGCAATTTGCTCAAAATTGATCAATGACTACATTCCTTGTGTGGGCAAACAAAGAAATTTATTAATGGGCGGCAGTTCGTAAGCAAAATATGTACTGAATATTTTAGGAATTTAGATACCGAATTAATTAAAACTTCATTCTACCATCCCTAATAATGCCGTTGAAAGAATCATGAGAGAATTAGGGCGATTGTTTAGAACCTATTGCCACAATCATCATAAAAAAAACGGGTCTATGAACTAAATGCCACAGAAGATCTCATTAACACAATCCCTCACAACTCGACTTCTCTGGCACCTTTTGAGCTGATGTTTAAGAAAAAAACCACCTCACGTTGTATTTGAGTTTGTACGATTCCCAAACACCGACTGTGACTATGCCGATAAAATTAGACTAGCGTTGGAGGAGTTTAAGAAAAATGCTCAAAGAAGAAAGGAAAACCATGATACACTCATGAAACCAACAGCATACAAAATAGGGGACTTAGTATTAGTTCAAATGCATTGGAAATCATCAGCAATAGAGAATGAGATTAGGAAATTTAAATACTTATATTAAGGGCTGTATGAGGTAATAGGTAAGAACAACAGTAATTCCTACACAACCGCATACCCAAGAGGGGGCAAGATTAAAGGAAGGTACAATGTCATAGCCTTAAAGCCTTTTAAACACATAGTTGAATTCAAGTAACAGGATAAGTTTGTTTCTTGTTATAAGCATTTGTAGAGGAAAGGCAAATATGTTGGTTTGATCTTCTACTTCAGGAAACAGATGAGTTAGTTTAAGGTGAATGAAAAGGTTCGAGACCTCAATCAATGTGTAACATTGGTGCAGGGCACAGTTGGGAACATGTATCCTCTACCATATAGGTATTTACTATTATTGTTAAGTTAAAGTTGGCATTGTATTTTCCTGATATTAAACATACAGGAAGGATGGATTATACTGAAGTGTAAAATACAGTCTTATTGTAATCCTTTTGATTCTTGGCTGTCCGGGTGGCGCTGCGTCATGTTTCTTGAAACCGACGAAGGAGACCCCAGAATGAGCGTCGAAACGTCGGTTTCAATAAACGACACGGCGCCACCCGGACAGCCAAGAATCAACTGACGCTGGCCGCAGAAGCCTACGATTACATTATTGTAGTCATATTTTTATTATTATTACGTGATAAGAATTGTATCTGTGTTACAGACAATATGCAGTGTTAACCAGTTGGTGCTCATTGGAACTAAACTGAAAAATTCATCAAGGCATTTGTTTTTGTTATAAAGAATTGTAAATGTAAACTTTTGCATATTGTTTAATGGTTGTTCAGCAGTCATAACTGTAAGATACAAGCTCTCCTTTTTAGAAACGTTCTCGTTTTCATAATTACTATTATGGTTTTCTTGGTATTGGACTGAACTTAGAGAAACAAGTTAACCGTCCTATCTCAAGTTAACCACTACCATTTATGGTTGCTTTGCTATCAAAATTGTATGGTGAACTTTGGCGGGGGGGGGGGGGGGAGCTGTAGGATAACAGATATGACATCCTACAGTCAGTACCGGATTAGCCACGTAGCAGGAGTTAGCAAATACTTTTTTTTTTTCTTTGGAAGGCGAAAAATCAAGGGCCCTTTCTTCACATTTTGCTACGGACCCCGCGCTATCTTAATCCGGCCCTGCCTACAGTTATATTATACATTTTAATATAATTTGTATCCTTGAATTTTGGGGTTCCTTGGCAAAGGCCAGTTTGTTTATTCTGAGAAACAAAAGTTCCTTACCAACAACTAACTACGAGTTTGTTGCCTAGGCTGGTTGGCTGATAGAAGCTGGAGATATCGGTCATAATTGTATCGTGATAATGCAAATAACAAGAAATATTTATAAACATACAAATTGATTATAAAGGCAAAATCCTTTTTTAACAAGCACTATAAGGAGAACTTCTATAAACGAAGTCCGATTTGTAATTAACGTGCTGTTGTGTTGGGGTTCATTAAAAGAGCTTAAGGCTGTTCAAAGTATATGACTTCATTTATTTAGTGTAACAGCACGATCAATGAAATAAAATGAATAGCGCCGACAGCAGCTAAACGACTAATATTAATTATTAAGAATATAAGCACGGAAATGTTACACTGTGCCAGAGGTGAAGATAGGGTTAAGGGCCTATGAAAATCCCTGCCAAAATAGGGATTCAAAAGGGGGACCTTTTGATCTCCAGTCAGACGCCTTAACCATTGATCCAACAGACCGCTCGCACAATTATTCAAAACTCTGTTTCAAGAAAACATATCACATCTCTTGATGAGGCACGTATATTATATCATAACACCATTCAATAATTCGAAATCTTTAAGCAAAGCTTTCCTTCCATCGTCTATATAATCGGTTATCTATCTTTTTTGTCCTATCATAACCCTTTCCGAAAAAACAGTTACTTACCGCCCCTTTTCGTAAAAACAAACATTACTAACCGTCCACTTTTCAGAAACACACACACATACACATCGACTAGACTTCTTGTGATAAATGATGCAGCCCACAGTGTTCTAACTTTTTTTGGTTCGTAGCCCCTTTTTCAAACAGCAATTCACTTCGGCAAAGTGTTCAATATCATACACATAAATAAATAAAAAAGGAAAAACAGGTATAGTTTTTAAAATAACTTTCTTAAAGCTTATTAACAGTATTGGTATACTGTTAACAGTTTTATTGATATATACATATTATGAAAGAACAATATTATTAATTAGAGGGCTGGGCTCCGAATAAGTTCATGTCATTAGAGGTGAGAAAGTATTGGGGGCAAGGAGTAATGTTAATTGTTGTATTCCACTACTAAGCCATTTCATATTTAATAAAAATTGCAATGGAGTGCATGCTCCGGTAGCAACTTCCCTACACATCCATCTTCTCCCTTACCTGCACCCACCTACATTTGCCCTCTACAAATTTTAAGTTTAAATTCTTTCAACGTTTTTGGTCAATTATTCATCATTTCTCTTGGTTACTTATTCAGATCCCTGACATCCTCACCTAAAAAAGAGAATCTTCCTACAGTCTTATGCCTGAAATCTAGCGTCAGCTTGTGGTCATGGTAATCTTTTCCCTTTCATGCATTACTTTTCATTCTTACACCAATGTCTTTCAATGCCTCATCACCAGTATATGCTTTAATCACCCTCCTCCTGTCTTCCACTGAATCCCATTCCAGCTCTTTTAACATATCATATGTAATTTCGTTCTGCAATAATTTTCAGAAACAAATCTAGCAGCTCTTTTTTGCACCCTCTACAACTCCTGTACTTTATATTCAAAATGTAGGTCCCATACACTACCATATTCAAGCAATGGTCTGACCAAAGTTTTGTAACCCAATTCCTATACTTCTCTCCTACATCCCCTCAACACTGTCTCCAACAAGTGCAGAATTTTGAAACTTTTTCCTACTCCCTGAGCCATATGACCTGCCCAGTTAAGATTGTTATCAAATAAAATGTCAAAATATTTTCATTTCAAGTCTTCAACAAGCTATTCTGTCCCCATCTTATAATCACAATCAACCTTCAGTTTTATTTGTGTACCTAATAAGCTAACTTTTCTTTGTACATATCTTCATTCTATATTTACCAACCCAACTAGATATATTGTCCAGATCACCCTGCAATTGTTAACAGTCCTTTATTGTTTTGATCCTTTTATGAGGTTGCACTAAAAAAATAACCGGAATAGCATTGCTGTGGGCGGTGCTTGTATAGTACGCGTTTCAGTCACTCGACGTTTATAGCGCAACTCATTGTCAGTTCAGTGCTGTCTGTGTTGTCCACGTGCCTGTTCTGTTAATCTGCAGTGATTGTTCTTCCCAGCGCTTTTTTTTTGTTATTGTTTCGTTTTTGATGATGGTAAGTTTAAGTGACAACGTGCAGCTATGAAATTTTGTTTTCTACTCCGTAAAAATTCTGCTGAAACAGTTTGAAAGTTGAAAACAACTTACAAAGATGACGCTATGCGGAAAACTCAAGTTTACGAGTGGTTCGCTCAATTTAAAAATGGCGACATGTCGATTGATGACAAACCTCATTCTGGACGTCCGTCAACTGCCCAAATTGACGAAAATGTTGAAAAAATCCTCACACCATCAATAGACAATTGATCAACTGTCAGAGATTAGTGGCTTATCTTGAAGCGAATTTTAACTGAAGTTTTAACTGCCAAGTTTGTTCCTCGGGTTCTGACTAACAATCAAAAAGAACGACGAGTTGAAACATGTCGTGCTTTAAAACAACAGCTTGAAATTGATTCAGATTTTCTGCCAAATGTTTTTAACGGTGACGAGTCATGGTGGTATGATTACAATCCAGAAGCAAAGCAGCAGTCAAGCCAATGGGAGACGTTACTGTCACCCCATCCAAAAAAAATGTCGTCAAGTCAAATCAAACATCAAAACAATGCTCATTTGCTTTTTTTATTCCAAGGGCATTGTTCATTCGCAGTTTGTTCTCCCACATCAGACCGTAAATTAAACCTTTTATTTGGAAGTTTTAAGAAGATTACGCGACAGTGTTCGTCAAAAAAAGATCCGATTTTGTGGCAGACAGCAGAGTAGGAGACTGGTTCTTCCACAACGACTGTACACACAGTTGTCTCCTTTTATGCAGTTTTTGGCTAAAAATGGCATGGTTCCAATGCCACATGCACCTTACTTGCCTGACCTGGCTCTGTGCGACTTTTTCTTATCTCCACGAATGAAAAGCTCAATGAAACGACACCGATTTGACAACATTGAAGAGGTCAATAAAATAACGAGCGAGGAGCCGTCACCCATTTTTAAAGATGACTACAGAAAATGTTTCGAACAGCGGAAGCGCCGGTGGGACAAATGTATTAGTTGTAATGGAGAGTTTTTTTAAGGGGATAAGGTTGTTTGGTAAAAAAAATTAAAATACATAGCCTTTCAAAAATATTTCCAGTTTTTTTGGGCACCCCCTCATATACAGCATTATGTTATTTGCCAACAATCAGTACAATATTCATTAGAATAATTAATAGCAATGGTCCCAATATACTAACCTGTGGCACTCCCATTTTTATTTCCACTTCTTTTGATACTGCATTTCCTATCCTAACTTTCTGTTTTCTACCTATTAAAAGTTCTTCTACCCAGCAAATCAATTTCTCATCCACTCAAATTGTTTTTACCTTTTCTAAACCAGTTACTTAAAATCTCAGTTTTTTTTCAAATCCTCATCATTCTTATCGATCGTCATCTATAAGCGTCTCAACACTCTCCCTTCCCCTCAGTTTTCTAACACAACCATAGAAATTTCCAGATGCATCAGTCAATTGTCCCCCTGCTCTGACAATACTCTTCATAAACTCAGCTTTAGCCCCTAACATAGCTATTATTAGGTCCTTGTTTAATTGTTTTAAATATCCCCTACTACCCTGCTGTCTCTCAACTCTGTTCTCTTCTTACCAACTTCCTTTGCCTCCTTACCACTTCTTACACCAACTTCAACCCCACCACTATGCAACGTACGTGCGTACTATTTACCTGCGAAAGGCGCCACACATTCCAGTCATGATTTTTCCTAAATACTTCTAGCACCTTTTAAACTAACGTTAAATTTATTTGATAAAGTAGTCTAATAAAGTTTTTAACGTTTTTATTAAAGTGGATAAGAGCTTGTAATTAATAAATAGATAAAAATAATCAAATACTTAAATTATTTTACTAAGAAGTTGTTATTATAATATTTTTGGAAATAAGTAAATACGAAACTATTATGTTTAAGACTGAAATAAGTGATTAAGAAACTATTATATTTAAGACTGAGCTAATTAATAAATATATCTTAGGATTTACTAAATTATATCTACAATCGATTTTTTTAGAATCGATATTATCGAAGCTGAAATCAGATGTTTACTATTATTTGTTTATTATATTTTTAATTGCTGTATTTATAGAAGATTATTGTTATTTTTATGCTTTAATACTAATTAAAATAACAAACTGTTATATTTCAGACAAAACAAAAGTCTAAATATATCATAGCAACAAACTACAACAATCCAAATTTATAACACTTATTTTTTTAGTTATAGAAGATATCTGAGATGTTAAATTAGATATACCTAATATTTTAATTGCAATTTGCTGTATTTAATCCAACTAACAAACTAGCATCTTATTTCAAAATAAATAAAAAAACTAGCGAAAAAGAAATGAGTATTAGCCATAATGAATATGAAATTTTCGAAGTTCTATTACCGAAAGAAAATGTTTGTATTTCGCCTCACTAACAATAATCCTAACTATTTACTTTCTAATTGAGAGCTTTAAACTAATTTAGATGGTAAAACTTAGCTAATGAATTGCTGATTACACTAAATTCTGTTTTGGCTACATATGATCATGGGAATGAAATTAAAAACTTCTTTGATGCAGCTTTTAACGTTGGATATAATGCTGGCAATCAGGGGGTGGCAATTGGTTCTCAATCCACCATAATTTGCTTTAACCTGAAACGTTTCCTGTGATATCCTCAATTCCTGCCGGTGGGGGTATCGCTCTCTCTTGATATTAATGTTAGCTTGTCTCGAGAAGTGGCTGTGTTTAAATCACTACTTTAATGTAATTTATATTTTCAATTAAAAGCGATATTCCTACATTCTGTGAAATTTAAAAAAAAATCACAATCGAATGATATTTTAAAGAAAAAAATTTAAGGGGCAGCATTTCGAAGACTTGCATGATACTGAGTAAATCTATTGCACGGTTCTGATACTATAATCATAATCCTTCGCACATTTTAAACACCAATGATGTTCTCTTTCTATATTTCTGTTAACAGCCTGTCGACAGCGGTGTGGGACACAATTGGCTATTTGAATATTTTTTGAAAATGGTTTTAAATAGTTTATTGATACACGTTATTTACCGGGTACTATTTATTTTTTGACAGAAGTGCTTATTTTACGTAAAATATAACGTTATAATTTAGAGTATTTGAAAGCCCGCCAAAATGCTCCTTTGCTGCCTGGCGCGGGCGCGGGCCAACTACACTCGTGACGTCACGTGCCAGCAGCCGCTCACTCTACGTAAGTAACGTTTGGTTTGTTTCTCTGAATTTGTGTATAAATTGTTGGAAATATGGTTTCTAAATAGTGTTTAGTACATCAATCTACAACCACAACAATAAAAACTCTCCAAATAAACATAAGTGTTCCCGCATTAGCTGAAATAGGAAAAAAAGTCGCTGCAACTTGCTCATAGAAACACAGACGACATTGCGACTAAGTCACATTTCATTTACTGTAAATATAATTTGCACCATAATTTCTTTGAGATAATGTAGTACGCTGTGTAAAGCGAGAATCAGTAAAGTTAGGGTTCTTAGGTTTGACAAACGGCAAACAGAAACCAAAAAAATGTACAGACGAAAAAAATATTATCCTAATCAAAGCTCGAATACAGGATCTTCAAATTCCTGTAGCACTCATTAACCATGTAGCTACCTGGACACCATGGCATCGTTACTTATCTTCTCGTTAATAGTGAACACTTAAACATCACATTCTCTACGTGCGGTCGGTAAATAAATAAACAATAAATTCAGTTTCGTTGGAAAGAAATTATAATTTATCTATAATTAAATATCTGTAGTTAAGAAAAATTGTCCACAACATCCAGTGCTTACCTTACACTACACGCATTTTCTCGTAAATATCTCCTGAAACAACTAACTTAATTTAAAATTTTAGTCAATCTTATGAAGGATTTCTGTTAATCTTTAACTTCCAGTTTAAATATAAATGATTCTCGAATTGAAGTTATTACATTCTCAAGCTCGGTAGAATAAAAGTCAGTGTTTGTTTCTATAGCTAGTCCGACAAATAATTTTCGGTATTTTTCCGCTGTAGGCTTCTACAAATTGTTCTTCATTTTATATTCAATACAAAATATTATTAGTAACAAGAGATAACGAGCAACAAATAGTTGAAAATTTGGATAGCGGGAAACATTCCATACGCAGCCGCAGCGCCTACAGGCAGGTGACATCACTAAAGCGATCTCCAATCCCAGAGCGTTTTCTGTCATGTGACAAGAGACAAGAAAATTTTTATTTCGCTTTTTCAAATAAAAACAATCCATCTTTCTTTTCAAATTTAACAAAAATAGCTTCCTTAAGCATTAATCTACGCGAATGTCTACAATTTGTAATATATTTTGAATACTGTCAAATAGCCTATTGGCCGTTCAGTCAGTGGTTAAATCTGAATCGCGTTTAAATGTACTTATAGCTAAAAAGAAAACTATGAAAGTTTAACTGACAACGATAGAATAAATTGTGATGATAACAAAAATAAGCTTTCAACTTTTACTTGTCGAAAGATTTTCAAGAGAATAAACACTTTAAAATACAACCGTCAGTCAAGTCATTCGAAATAACAATGCGACTTCAGGAAAACCTTGGTTTTCAAGATGGAATACTCAACGACGGTAAATTACTTCTATTATTCGTATGAGATTCCACCACGGCTCGTTCCGTCAGGGCCGCATTTAGGCTCTGTGGGCCCCTAGGCTATACATGTGATGCGGGCCCCCTGTCGGCAGTGGCTGGATTCTTAAATTTCGAAATATTCGACCTAAAAATGGCGACCTTTTTTTTTTTTTAGCTCTACTACCTGCCCAGGCGAGGGTTGGTTGTGGTTGGTGAGGGGCCCCTCTTTGTGGTGCGGGCCCCCCTTTGTGGTGCGGGCCCCCCTTTGTGGTGCGGGGCCCCCTTTGTGGTGCGGGCCCCTAGGCTACAGCCTATGTAGCCTATGCTTAAATGCGGCCCTGCGTTCCGTAGTCATCTTTTTCGCATCAAGGCGATAAACACACCTTTCTGCACATGCAACGGACAGGCACTACAGAACCTTAATCACTTATTTTTCAACTGTTGTAATTTTTAGCAACAGCAATCAACATTCATCAAGTCTCTTGTGCGAGCACAGCAGCCACTTCCAACTAGCATTACAGTACTACTCGCTACAAATAACAACAGAATCTACAGTATCATCAAGGATTATACTAAGGACAGTGACCTACATATTTAATGTATCTATATATATGTATATTTTTTCATACTATACTTCACCAGGCTGACTGTATGGTCTATTCAAGACCTAAGGTCAAATAAATAAATAATAATAATAATAATAAAACGACAATGTTAGCGGAGTTTGTGGTTAGGTTTAAATGCAATTTGAACCAGAATGATAACTGAAACTTTTGCTATAGCGTAAGTGACGAGTAACTGCATTGTACGTTATTTTATAATAACTAAGTGACTGCGAATAAATGACCTGCCTGAACACTCCGTTCTACCCGTCATTTTTTGACGAGCTTTAAGGCCAGTATTGTATATTTACTGCACGCACAAGTAGACATTCGTCGCGATTGCTGATCGCCAATTACTGATGTATATTGGATAGCCTTATTAATGTCGAGATGGGTGACGTACAGATGTTGTCTGACTAATTTCAACCGGTAGTAAAGACGTTGTGTCTATAGGAGCACACGATCTTGGTTTATTTATAGATATACATTGAAATTTTTCACGCAAAAAATATTAAGGTACGCAGTTTATTGAGCATGATAAAATAATAAGTAAAATCTTGTATCAAAGTATTCTTCACAAAAATACACTAAAAATTTGCCGTGTACCATCGTGTTAATTTCAGCCACTTTTTCCGCAAGTTTTCCTTGTTAGGAACGTAAACAAACAATTTGTTTGGAATTTTAATTGATGTGTTTACACAGTGAGACACTATTCACCACTTGTGAACTGCAGAATTTGTTGTATCAATGGAATTACCAACTCCTTTGTTTACAACCTCCACGTACCGCGGTCTGACGTCACATGAAACGAAACGTAAACTACGAGCGTTTGGGCTCCAATATATTAACATAAAAAAATGCATTTTTTCAGAAATAATATTTTTTGTTATAGTCGAACAAAAGTTACACTGGTGAATACTTTCTCAAAATTAGCCAATTATCCTATTTTCCAAGAAGCGGGAATTGACATGACGCAGTTAGCTTTCATCCATTATTCACATTCGTCACTGCTTTCGAACGACCCTGAAGTAGCCGTGGAAACTCGCTGAGAGTCGTATACGTTTCCAGGGACAGGAACTCCGCGTGACGCTCACGCTTGTCTGTATATTACAGGAAGCGAAATTGCTGCGACGTATTAGAGTTTCTCGAACGCTGAAAAAAGTTTGACGTCTTCCGAGAAGGAATAATATATTTCGTAAAGCCAAAGTTCGTTTTTATGCTCTACTCAAACATCGTTATTAATACCCTGCAAAGCAAAATGGCAATGTGAGTATTACAGACCCAAATAAATTGAGTCTATTAAATTAACTGTATCTAATATCAGCAGACAATCAAATCATAAAGCAAAGTCTGATGTACTTCCCAAATCTACCGCATTCGCTATAGCTTGTATGTTATTAACATACCGTCATTGCTTAACTATTGGCAATGAGCTGATTCGATCAGGCACAGACAAAGACTACGCTATAACGTGAAAATATTCTGAATTAATTATTAAAATAAGAGTAGTATGTGATCCATGTAAACAAATGAAAGGACACATAAGTGCGTGGAAATTAATAGTTAATAACGAGAACACTGATCAATCAGATTTTTATTTAAGGTTGATTTAATAAAACATAAATATTTCTTTTTGCCGGCTGGGATGTTTTTGCAGCCGGATGAGCAGCTTGAGGCCATTAGCGAACACCGTAGAGGCGTTGGCCTTTTGCAATCAGAGGAATTAGTAGGGGTTTGCCGAAGAGTTCGCCGAAATCATACCTGAGTCTTTAAACACCATTTAATGCATACTTGCGAGGTCTACAAGGCTACAACGCTCTACGTGCGGAATATTATACCACGCAACTGTTCCGATTTGAAATGGCCAATCACTGTGTGGAAAAAGAAAGCGAGCAACCGTGTTTTTTGGTAAACCTACAGGAACCGAGGAAGTATTACTGTAGGGCGGCTCTGGAAGCGACACGAAGGGGACTGGATCTATTTGTTTTACGGGATGTGTCGTATTATCATCTGTGAGACCTGGCATACGGAGTCGAAGACGTCTTTCAGCGATGGCACGTACTGAAGAAGTGATGTAGGATTTCACTTTCCAGTTAAGGAGATGCAAGATAGCTCACAACAGTTTAAAGCAAATCGCCAAAATTTGTTTAGTGAGTAAAGCATCGCATCGATGCAAGTGGATCGTAATCCACGTGCGAAATTAACCACGCACGCGCGTACCTATCCGTAAACGTGCCCACCATCGACGATGCCAGACGCAACGGAATCATCATCATGTCGTAATTCATCGCAACCAAGTATTCTCAAAGCCCAGTTACAACTAGTGATGTGACGGATATCCGTATCCGTATCCGCGGATATCCGAGGGGTAAAAAAGATCTGTATACGTATCCGTATCCGTTACTTTTTTAGCGGATCTTTTGTAAATAATTTCACTAAGCACGTATGTAAATTTTTGAAGATATCTAGCAATGAAATACTATTAACTTCAATTCCAATTACTTCATATTTCTTAAAATTTCATATCTGGCACATTTATATTGCAAAAATTAATTATTTAAACATATATTTTACTACAATGAAGTCTTCACGGGTGTACCGCCGGATTGTGTTGTGAAAACAGGATATTTCGACGGCTAGCTCCGCCGTCTTCATCAGGTATCGAGACGTCTGCACTGGTCGGCTGACCCATAGATACCCTATTTGTGAAGATGGCGAAGCTAGTCGTCGAAATATCGTGTTTTCACAACACAATCCGGCGGTACACCCGTGAAGACTTCATTCCAGTCGTACACCGGAAAAGTCTTCGTTCTTACATTTATTTTACTAGTTTACCAAAAGTAACTGGTAACTTACTACTGTAGTAAGTTAAGGTATTATTTTAAATATCTTTATAGTGAGATCAGGGCTCTAATCTTTGTGATTTGCTAGCCAAAATTATGTTTAAGGTACTGATAAAATATTACATCAGATAAAATAATCACTTTTACAGAAACTTAAAAAAAAAATGTTATATTTAACATTAAGTTTGGTAAATTGTACTTCAAAAAGAGTAAATTGGCAGTTTTGTCGCCCAAAAGTCTATTACGATGAGCATCATAAATTATTCCTGCTGCACTGAAAAACTGCTTACTTGGAACACTTGTTACAGGTAATGATAAATATGTGCGAGCCATGTGTCATAGATCTTCAAATTTTTTACTATTATTGTTAACAGCTTTTTTAACAAGCAGGTGCAGCTGATGTGCTGCACAATCAATATTATCTACGTCAGATAAAGTGCAAGAACTCTTCTTGTTGGATCCTCCATCTCTTACCATGCAGTGCACATTCTGTTTGGGATTCCCCACCCTTCAAACATATTTTGAAATATTTCCGAAATGTAATCTCCCGTTTGGCGTTCTTCAAGTATCTCCGCTTTTAAAACGATATTTTCCCTTATAAAATCTTTTGTAATGTTCCGGATACCAATGAAACACCTTTCCAAAAAGCCTACCACATATAGGATGTAAAGGAAACTCTCTCAAAACCCTTCAAAACGTCTTTATTTTCGATCCTAAAGTTCGCTGCAGGCAAATTCCATAAAATATTTCCTGCCTTTTAGAATATAATTTGCAATAACATTATCCAGCAATCGTTGGAACCCAAAATCTTCTACGTGTTGAAAAGGTAATCCAGATAAAGTTATCCTTTCTGCAATTAAGTAGTTTTAAATAATTTTTATTTTTTATCATCACACATTTTGACTTTTTCTATGTATTCGTTAAAAAATGTTTTTCTAAATTCTCTTTTTACCGTTTTTAAAGACGTTCTCTGCTGAATGTGTTCGCCGGCAATCTTCTTAGTGGAGCCTTCCTTAAAGAATAACTCATATTTTTTTGGGTGTTTCGAATGAAGCTGATTGTTTAAGAAAGTTTCACATTCATGGGAATACATACCTTCACAGAGTTTGTATTTAGCAGATTCGTCATTTACGATCGTAAAATATTTCCATATTACACTACTATACATTTTTTTGTATAAATTGTTTTTATTTTAATTTAACTTACAACTTTCCAAAAAACAGAAACGTATATAAATCTACGCAATCCTATGCCATCCTAAAATATAAACATAAATACGCACAATTCAAGGTCAAAACACGTCGCGTAAGCTGGATGTTCGTCGATAATAGATCGGAGTTGACGACTTTTCCACTGTCGGTCCAAGTTGAGAAAGTTGAGATCCGTATCCGTATCCGTATTCGCGGATCTAGACCCTAATGATCCGTATCTGTGTCCGTATCCGCGGATATACATTTTTAACAATCCGGCACATCACTAGTTACAACATTTAAACAATGAAAGTTGGCCCTCACTAAGTGCTTTTCTAATATGATCAAATTAACTTCAATGTCACACTATGAAGGTTCCATGTTCACAAAGCTAGTGTAGTACTGTGATAAAGTAGACTTTAATTATCCAAGTAAGTTAACAGTTTCGTGTTTTCAATTCATATTTTGATGCTGCGTTTTTATCGAAATCAACAAAGTTTACCTATTTATTTTCTTATTCAAATGATGCTGTGGTTTTTTTTATATTTTTTATGACAAATGAATTGTTAATGATGGCACCCTATCAGTAAATTACATTTTGATCTTTAGATGAATTCATTAATTTGAAGGTCTCACTTTATTATTCACAATAAATCTTAAAGTTTAAATATTTACTGATCCCAATCAAACCCAATAGCAAATTTAACATTAATTTTGATATGAGGGTAAATTTAGTTTAGTATAGCAATTAAATGAAATATATCCGTATATATGAGACTAAAAGAACAACACTTACCAACACAAAAAGTTACTATGCTTGCTTGGAATTTTTGATTACTAATTGATTGCAAACTAATGTATACAGGGTGATTCAGGAGGAATGGTAATTATTGAAGGAGAGGGTAGTATGAACAATACTGAGTAAAAAAAAGTTCATATAAACATGTGTCCGATTTCCATTCGTTTTTGAGCACAGGTACTGGAATGTCTTTCCAAAATAAACCACAAAAAATGAACACACAAATAACTTATTGAAGTTTTTATTCATGCAAAAAACAACTTTAAATGTTCGAAAAGCCCGCCATCGACTTCAATACACTTTGCAGCTCTCTTCGCAACAGTACGTGTAGCTCTTCTCAGTACGTCTTTGTGTACTTTTATGAGGGTAACTGCTTATAATGTTGGCGAGTAATTCGTCTCTTTGTTAACTTTTTCTTTGTACACTTCGTTTTTCAACCATCCCCACAAACAAAAATCTTATGGGGTAAGGTACGGCGACCTTGGGGGCCAACGAATGTGACCGACGCGGCAGATGCATCGATCAGGCAACGTTAGGTTTAGATAATTGGTTTCGTGACGGGAATAATGGATTACTCTTAATTCTCTGACCAATACCCCTCCAAACCTTATACCCCAATACATTCCTTGTAAACTCCCAGCACTCTTTTCACTCTCCTCCTTTCTTCCAATGACTCCCAATCCAGCTCGTTTATCATTTCAGTTACTGACTGTGTCCTGTAGTAATTTCCACAAACAAATCTAGCTGCTCTTCTTTGCACGCCATCCAACTCCTGTATTTAATAATCAAAATGTGGGTCCCAAACTACAAAACTGTATTCAAGTAATGGTCTGACCAAAATTTTGTAACCCAGTTCCCTCACTTCTCTGGTACATCTTCTCATCACCCTTACCAGTAAATCAAGGATTTGGTAACATTTTCCTACCCCTGCTCAATTAAGTTTAGTTGAAGAAGCCGCTGAGTATATTATTCTGTAAAATTATACATATTCATTAAAACTGTAGCTATGAATAACAGCTTGAATAAGTCACAGAAGAATATTTAATTTGGAGATAAACATAAAACAAAACAAAAGAGAGTTATCACTTACAGATCCCTTGATTTTAAACAGTGGCCAGCAGTGAGAATGTGCCGACTGCTGATGAGACTTCCTCCACACAACCAGCTCTTACTCTCTCTCGGGCCGTAGCCAATGGCTGCCTTTAAATAAAACAAAGGATCATACTTTCATATGCCACTACGATAATATTGAAATACATATTGTCTTACGTATTACTCGAAGGGACCACAGAGTCAACAGGGCTCCCAGTTCGCCAGTCACACAGCCCTTTGCGTTGTTTATACTGTATGACAAAATTATAGAAAATTTGTGTCTGTACATGAAATTTATGTACACTGCTGACAATAGGAGTAACGGATCCACGAATTTTCCGAGCCAGGGCAGTAGAGCTAAAAAAAAAAAAAAGAAAAATAGGTCGCCGCCACAGGAATTTGCCATTTGCCAACTTCCTGATGTTGCCGTTCGGATCAAGTGCTCTGTTTTACCACCTCCCCCCTTTCCTAGATCTGCTTCTGGAGGACAGAGATGCCAAATCAGCAAAATTTGGAATTTTACGTGTCCGCGCATCACGCAAAAACTAATGGTCGAAATTTAACGAAACTGCACTTAATAGTGCTAGCTGCAACCTGATATCACATACTGTTTCTGCTGGTTAGGGACCGTGCACAAACTACGTGGCTCGGTTCGATGGGGGGGGGGGAGTTGGCTAGAAAGCTACGCTAGGCTACGTGAGGGGAGGAGGGGTTCCGAGCTAGGCCACGTAGCTTTCCTCTCATAACATTTTTCACAGTTAAAATGAGGAATAGAACTCAGAATAGCATGTGAATATTTATTTCCCTCAGTTAATTATCTCCGTATGTAATTTACAATAGTCTGACAAGAGAAAACAGTACAAAATGTCTTCTGGAATCAAAAGGGAAAAAAGCTACGTGCTACGTGTGTGTGTGTGTGTGTGGGGGGGGGGGGGGGGGGGTAGGGCAAAAGCCCGTTGGGCGGAGACGTGGGGGGAAAGGACGGGGATTCACAGTAGGCCAAAATGGAGCTACGTGGTTTATGCACGCTCCCTTACTAACATAGTTCAATTATACAAGGGCCAAGACTACACATTTTCAAATTTTTGTCTATCTGTCGGTGCACCTTTGCGAAAACTAATAAATGCATTTCAACTAAACTTTGAATAGTGATAGCTAATATCATCAGTTACCATGTATGATACGTTTTAATCTGATCAGTATCATATTTCTTCTAGAGACCAAAGCGTAAATTTATAAATTTGTATGTGTTTGCAAGTGCATGAATCGATCAAAAACCAACTATTCAAACTAAACTGTACATAGTGATAGCTTACTTTATGTTTCAATGGCAGATCGACACGATGAGAAAATGGGTTCACTAACTTGATTGTTCCGTAATGGCATATATAGTCCGGTTAAATTCGCCTGAAGAACAGGGGTACCCTTGCATAAGTTCCCAACAAGCTGAAAATTTGCTGAAAACGTTAGGGATGCCATTATAATGAAATTGTGAAAAGTCTCCATCGATCCCGTGCGTGCAAAAAATTTGTTCAAAGTTCGCTGAAATGGTTTTTTTTTTATTTTTTAGCGAAACGGTTAGTGTTATGATAAAAATAGCTCAGACAAAAATTGTAGCTCATGTAATTATTTACAAAAATTGTTCATATACTTTTTTTTCCCCTAAGATTTTATTTCTGAGAAAAAGCCATTCTAAAATTCATTAAAGTTGTATTCTCGATAATATGCATGACTACTCTGTCTAAGTACATCATTGCATCATTGGACGCATAATATTAGTATAAATATTAGACCAATAGTCTGTGTGACTTTACATTTATATTGACTGGTAATTCTGAGAAATGAGCTGAAAAGATACCCAGTCCCACATTTTATGTGACCACGTGCCCTTGAGCAACATCTGACTGCTGTTCAATTTTCTATTGTGGAGTGCCCGTCTACCTGCTCTTTTTTAGAAGGTCACAATGAAATACCGTTAGTCTTGAACGTTCGCTCGTGGTTATTGCTAATATTCTTTACTAAAGTTTGTGCTGTATTCAGTTTTTTAAAACATGTCACAACTTTGCCTCATTTGTAATAAACTTTTGCCTGCAAGTGAAATGGTTACTGTTGATCATGGCATGAAGATGTTGATTGATGCAACTGTTGAAAGAGATGAAGAATTTACTGCCTACGTAAAAGGCCAAAAATCAGTGATATTCATGTACAGTGTCGTAAAAACTACACTCCGAAGAGTAGAGGAACTGCAGCATATTTGGGATACTGCAGGTAACTTGGAATACTTCGATATCTTTTTTTTTTTTTTTTTTTTTTTTTTTTTTTTTGCTGTAAACATAACGTTCGAAGGCACACTACGACATCTAGCATTAAAAACAGGATGCCATTTTGACATTCCGGCTACCAGCCCCGACGGAACAAGACGATAGATTTAAAAACTTTTTGGTAAGTATGCAAACAATGATAATTATTACTCTCATACGTAAAATATTTAGTGTAATAATTCAATCTGTTATGTGACCTTTTAGTTAATGATTTAACTTTGATTTTGTGAATATTTGTAGAATTGAAAATGTGACATGCCGTTTTAGGTTAGGATGGTATGTTGTTAATTTGGGATACTACACGTGAACATAATTTGGAATATTCCAAATTTTATGCACATTTGATAAGTAGATATTAATTCGCCTTTTGTTTTTTTTTTTTTTTTTTTTTTTTTTTTTTTTTTTTTTTTTTTTTTTTTTTTTTTTTTTTTAGAAAATGGCAACATCTCAAGTATACAATAAGAAAAAGATGTGAGAGAAGGAGACAATGGCCGCTGCTATTGCCCGCCGTTCGAGAAAAGAGGATGGGATACTTAAAAGGCTGCTAAACACTTCAACGTTCCCAGGTCAACACATTTTTCGTTTTGTCAATGATAAAGACTCCCCGATTGAAACGGTAATGAATAAAGTTATTGGTCGAAAGCCAGTTTTCTGTATAGATATTGAAAATTTGCTAGTGGAGTACATATTAACTATGGAGAATAAGTTTTATGGGCTTACCAGAATGGACTTGCACCGTTTGGCGTATCAACTGGCTGTCAAAAATAATTTACAAAATCCTTTTAAGCGTGGGTTTGCTGGAAGATACTGGCTAAAGGTTTTTAAAACGACATCAGGCAACTTTGTCTATAAGACAGCCAACTGGCACATCTCAAGCACGAGCTAACGGATTTACTAAAGAAAGAATGGATGAATTTTACGACAATCTTCAAAAAAAATCCAGGCTGATAAGTCTTTCCCTCCTGCGCGCACATATTTAACGTTGATGAGAGTGGCCTTTCTATAGTCCAATTCTATAGTAAAATTCCAAAAATTATCGCTCGAAAAGGGAAGAAACAAATCGGAGCAATGACGTCAGCCGAACGAAAGAGGGTCCTTAATAACAATTCTAATTTGTATGAGCCCAGCAGGAATATTTGTTCCTCCCATGATAATTTTTCCGCGTAAAAATATGTCTGATGCTTTAATGAGAGGAGCTCCATTTGGTTCTATAGGAAAAGCACATCCATCGGATGGATCCAAACTTACTTATTTACGCAATGGTTTCAAATTTTTGTAGAATATGTGAAACCAACAGAGGCTTCCCCAGTGATCTTGATTCTCGACGGCCATTACAGTCACACCAAGAACATAGAGCTGATAGATCTAGCAAAACAGCATTATGTGACGATCCTGTCACTACCACCTCATTGTACGCATAAAGTTCAACCACTGGATCGCACTTTCATGGGGCCCCTAAAGTCTTATTATAGTGAAGAAGTTCGGGTGTTTCTCCGAGAAAATAATAGACCTATAACACCATATGA
>JARYHS010013630.1:188566164-188599456 GCA_031002005.1 Vandiemenella viatica
AACCATGATACACGCATGAAACCAACAGCATACAAAATAGGGGACTTAGTATTAGTTCAAATGCATTGGAAATCGTCAGCAATAGAGAATGAGATTAGGAAATTTAAATTCTTATATTAAGGGCTGTATGAGGTAATAGGTAAGAACAACAGTAATTCCTACACAACCGCATACCCAAGAGGGGGCAAGATTAAAGGAAGGTACAATGTCATAGCCTTAAAGCCTTTTAAACACATAGTTGAATTCAAGTAACAGGATAAGTTTGTTTCTAGTTATAAGCATTTGTAGAGGAAAGGCAAATATGTTGGTTTGATCTTCTACTTCAGGAAACAGATGAGTTAGTTTAAGGTGAATGAAAATGTTCGAGACCTCAATCAATGTGTAACATTGGTGCAGGGCCCAGTTGGGAACATGTATCCTCTACCATATAGGTATTTACTATTATTGTTAAGTTATAGTTGGCATTGTATTTTCCTGACATTAAACATACATGGTAGGATGGATTATACTGAAGTGTAATATACAGACTTATTGTAATCCTTTTGATTCTTGGCTGTCCGGGTGGCGCTGCGTCATGTTTCTTGAAACCGACGAAGGAGACCCCACAATGAGCGTCGAAACGTCGGTTTCAATAAACGACACGGCGCCACCCGGACAGCCAAGAATCAACTGACTCTGGCCGCAGAAGCCTACGATTACATTATTGTAATCATATTTTATTATTATTACGTGATAAGAATAGTATCTGTGTTACAGACAATATGCAGTGTTAACCAGTTGGTGCTCATTGGAACTCAACTGAAAAATTCATCAAGGCATTTGTTTTTGTTATAAAGAATTGTAAATGTAAACTTTTGCATATTGTTTAATGTTTGTTAAGCAGTCATAACTGTAAGATACAAGCTCTCCTTTTTAGAAACGTTCTCTTTTTCATAATTACTATTATGGCTTTCTTGGTATTGGACTGAACTTAGAGAAACAAGTTAACCGTCCTATCTCAAGTTAACCACTACCATTTATGGTTGCTTTGCTATCAAAATTGTATGCTGAACTTGGGCGGGGGGGATAACAGATATGACATCCTACAGTCAGTACCGGATTAGCCACGTAGCAGGAGTTAGCAAATGCTTTTTTTTTTTTTCTTCGGAAGATGAAAAATCAAGGGCCCTTTCTTCACATTTTGCTACGGCCCTGCCTACAGTTATATTATACATTTTAATATAATTTGTATCCTTGATATTTTGGGGTTCCTTGGCAAAGGCCAGTTTTGTTTATTCTGAGAAACAAAAGTTCCTTACCAACAACTAACTACGAGTGTGTTGCCTAGGCTGGTTGGCTGATAGAAGCTGGAGAGATCGGTCATAATTGTATCGTGATAATGCAAATAACAAGAAATATTTATAAACATACAAATTGATTATAAAGGCAAAATCCTTTTTTAACAAGCACTATAAGGAGAACTTCTATAAACGAATTCCGATTTGTAATTAACGTGCTGTTGTGTTGGAGTTCATCAAAAGAGATTAAGGCTGTTCAAAGTATATGACTTCATTTATTTAGTGTAACAGCACGATCAATGAAATAAAATGAATAGCGCCAACAGCAGCTAAACGACTAATATTAATTATTAAGAATATAAGCACGGAAATGTTACACTGTGCCAGAGGTGAAGATAGGGTTAAGGGCCTATGAAAATCCCTGCCAAAATAGGGATTCAAAAGGGGGACCTTTTGATCTCCAGTCAGACGCCTCGCCTCCAGTCAGACCGCTCGCACAATTATTCAAAACTCTGTTTCAAGAAAACCTGTCACATCTCTTGATGAGGCACGTATATTATATCGTAACACCATTCAATAATTCGAAATCTTTAAGCAAACCTTTCCTTCAATCGTCTATATAATCGGTTATCTATCTTTTTTGTCCTATCATAACCCTTTCCGAAAAAACAGTTACTCACCGCCCCTTTTCGTAAAAACAAAAATTACTAACCGTCCACTTTTCAGAAACACACACACATCGACTAGACTTCTTGTGATAAATGATGCAGCCACAGTGTTCTAACTTTTTTTGGCTCGTAACCCCTTTTTCAAACAGCAATTCACTTCGGTAAAGTGTTCAATATCATACACATAAATAAATAAAAAAGGAAAAACAGGTATAGTTTTTAAAATAACTTTATTAAAGCTTATTAACAGTATTGGTATACTGTTAACAGTTTTATTGATATATACATATTATGAAAGAAACATATTATTAATTAGAGGGCTGGGCTCCGAATAAGTTCATGTCATTAGAGGTGAGAAAGTATTAGGGGCAAGGAGCAATGTTAATTGTTGTATTCCACTACTAAGCCATTTCATATTTAATAAAAATTGCAATGGAGTGCAATCCCTACACATCCATCTTCTCCCTTACCTGCACCCACCTACATTTGCCCTCTACAAATTTTAAGTTTAAATTCTTTCAACGTTTTTGGTCAATTATTCATCATTTCTCTTGGTTACTTATTCAGATCCCCGACATCCTCACCTAAAAAAGAGAATCTTCCTACAGTCTTATGCCTGAAATCTAGCGTCAGTTTGTGGTCATGGTCATCTTTTCCCTTTCATGCATTACTTTTCATTCTTACACCAATGTCTTTCCATGCCTCATCACCAGTATATGCCTTAATCACCCTCCTCCTGTCTTCCAATTAATCCCATTCCAGCTCTTTTAACATATCATATGTAATTTCGTTCTGCAATAATTTTCAGAAACGAATCTAGCAGCTCTTTTTTGCACCCTCTACAACCCCTGTACTTTATACTCAAAATGTAGGTCCCATACACTACCATATTCAAGCAAGGGGTGTAAGGGTTTGGGAGAGACTATACTAGTCTTTTCCAACCAAATGTCAACCTCTCCTTCACGTGGTGCACCCTGTTTGCACGGACGAGGCTCTGGCGACTGAAAGATTCCCGGTATAAGGAATCACCCACTGCTTGCCAACGGCCTCTGAAAAGAGGGCGGAAGAGCGGGGAGCGGTTCAGGGCACCCTCTTGCCCTTGGGGTTGGAAACGGCCCCTAAAGGCGGATGAATCAGAAATGATCAACGGCATGGGGATGCAGAAGGCAACGGGAAACCACTGCATTAAAGACCCAAAGGGTATCCCGAGGACATGTAATCCTCTCAAATTACATATATCATGATGGCTTCTTCCTGGGTAAAATATTCCGGAGGTAAAATAGTCCCCCAATCGGATCTCCGGGTGGGGACTGCTCAGGGAGGAGTCATCAGAATGGATAGAAACATTCTACGAGTCGGAGCGTGGAATGTTAGAAGTCTGAAAAGGGCAGGTAGGTTAGAAAACTTAAAAAGGGAGATGGAACAACTTAAGTTAGATGTTGTTGGGATTAGTGAGATTAAATGGAAGGACGCACAAGATTTCTGGTCTGGGGAACACAGGATAATTAGCACACAAGCTGTCAATGGAGTCACTGGTGTAGGATTTGTAATGAACAAGAAAGTAGGGAAACGGGTCAGTTATTATGAACAGTTTAGTGACAGGATTATTTTGATGAGGTTAGAAACTAAGCCCGTCCCAACCACATTAGTACAAGTATATATGCCCACGTCACAGGAAGATGACGAAGAAATAGAAAAAATATACGCTGAAATCGAAGAATTAATCCAATATGTGAAAGGGGAGGAAAATTTAATAATCATGGGTGATTGGAATGCAATAGTGGGAGAAGGAAAAGAGGGGAATACTGTAGGAAGTTTTGGTCTAGGAGAAAGAATGAGCGAGAAAGCAGGTTGCTAGAATTTTGTGAAAGATATAAGCTAGTAGTGGCGAACACACTGTTTAAGAACCATGCAAGAAGAATATACACCTGGAAACGTCCTGGGGATACAGGCAGATATCAGCTAGATTATATCATGGTCAAACAGAGATTCAGGAATCAAGTTCTAGACTGTAAAGCGTACCCAGGAGCAGTCATAGACTCGGACCATAATTTGATAGTAATGAAGTGCAGGCTGAAATTCAAGCGAATAAGGAAGCAGCATAAGCAGAACAGACTGGAAGTGAATAAACTGAAACAATCTAACACAAGAGAAAAATTTCAGAAATGTTAGACTTAGGTCTAAGAAGTAACTGTGAAAGGAGCTTCAACCGAGGACGAATGGAATGCATTAAAGACCGAAATAATGAAAGCTGGCAAAGAAACATTAGGCTTTAGGGAACAAGCTGCCCGAAAACCTTGGATCACAGAAGAAATTTTGCAGCTGATGGATCAGAGGAGAAGGTACAAAAATGCTCAGGATGAAGCAGGAAAAGAGCAGTACAGGCAATTTAGAAATCAAATAAATAGGAAATGCAAAATAGCAAAAGAAAAATGGCTACAAGAAAAGTGTGAAGAAGTAGAAAAGGAAATGGTTGCAGGAAAAGTAGATGTTGCACATAGAAAGATCAAACAGAATTTTGGAGAAATGAAGAAAAGAGGTATGAACATTAAAGCTGCCGATGGGAAACCTCTTTTAAGGTCAGAAGATAGAGCTAACAGATGGAAGGAATACATTGAGAAACTGTATGTTGGGGACGACTTGAACAATAGTGTTTTGGAAAGGGAACGCGATGTCGACATGGATGACTTGGGAGATCCTGTTTTGAGGACAGAATTTAATAAAGCTCTGAATGACTTGAAAGCAAATAAGGCAGTTGGAATTGATGAGATCCCTGCAGAACTTCTTAAATCTCTAGGAGAGGAAGGAATCAAAAGATTATGCAAGCTGATATCAAAAAGTTATGAAACAGGAGAAATTCCAACTGATTTTAATAAAAAATATCATCTTCACACTTCCAAAGAAACCACAAGCCGACAAATGTGAGAATTATCGCACAATTAGTCTAACATCACATGCTTCAAAATTACTGACCAGAATAATATCAGAAGGATGGAAAGGGTAGTAGAAGAGATAGTAGGTGAAGATCAGTTTGGGTTTAGGAAAAATCGCGGTACAAGGGAAGCAATTCTGTCTTTAAGATTAATACTTGAAGGGCGGATCAAGAAAAACAAAGATACTTTTATGGCATTTGTTGATTTAGAAAAAGCTTTTGATAATGTTACGTGGGACAAGATGTTCAAAATTTTAAAGAAGTCAGGTCTAAAGTATCGAGATAGAAGGAATACTCTATAAACTTTATAAGAATCAAGTGGCTGTGATAAAAGTAGATAATCACGAGAGACATGCATCAGTTAAAAAGGGTGTGAGGCAAGTTTGTAGTCTATCCCCGTTTATATTCAACTTGTATGTAGAAGAAGCAATGAAGAAAGTAAAAGAAAAATTTCCATGTGGTATAAGTTTTCAGGGAGAAAAAATCAGTATGCTACGATTTGCTGATGACATTGTCTTGTTAGCAGAGAGGGCTGAGGATATTGAGAAGTTATTGAATGGCAAGAACAAAATACTGAAGGAAGATTTTGGACTGAATATAAATCAAAGTAAGACAAAAGTGATGAAATGTAGCAGAAATGATACCAATGCTAGCAGATTAAATATAAAAATAGGATCGGATGCAATAGGAGAAGTAAGTGAGTTCTGTTACTTGGGAAGCAAAATTACAACCGATGGCCGAAGCAGGAATGATGTTAAAAGCAGAATAGCACTAGCAAAAAGAGCCTTCATGAAAAAGAGAAATCTTTTAGTTTCAATATTGATCTAGGAATTAGAAAGAACTTCTTAAAACTCTATGTGTGGAGCACAGCACTTTACGGCTGCGAAACATGGACTTTAGGAATACCGGAAAGAAAGAAACTTGAAGCATTTGAAATGTGGTGCTACAGAAGAATGCTGAAAATTAGGTGGACAGACAAAGTAAGAAATGAACGAGTTTTGGAAATGATGGGTGAGGAAAGAAGTTTATGGAAGAAGCTTACAGAAAGGAGAGACAGGCTGGTAGGTCATATTTTGAAGACATGCTGGATTGGTTAATTTGTTAGTGGAGGGAACAGTCGAAGGTAAGAACTGTAGAGGTAGACAGAGATTAGAATATATGAAGCAGATAATTGAGGACGTGGGTTGTAGGGGGTATGTAGAAATGAAGAGGTTAGCACAGGATAGGAAGGGATGGAGGATTGCATCAAACCAGTCTAAAGACTGACAACAGCAAAAAAAAAAAAAAAAAAATTCATGCAATGGTCTGACCAAAGTTTTGTAACCCAATTCCTATACTTCTCTCCTACATCCCCTCAACACTGTCTCCAACAAGTGCAGAATTTTTAAACTTTTTCCTACTCCCTGACCCATATGACCTCCTAGTTAAGCTTGTTATCAAATAAAATGTCAAAATATTTTCATTTCAAGTCTTCAACAAGCTATTCTGTCCCCAGCTTATAATCACAATCAACCTTCAGTTTCATTTGTGTACCTAATAAGCTAACTTTTCTTTGTACATATCTTCATTCTATATTTATCAACCCAACTAGATATATTGTCCAGATCACCCTGCAATTGTTAACAGTCCTTTATTGTTTTGATCCTTTTATGAGGTTGTACTAAAAAAATAACCGGAATAGCATTGCTGTGGGCGGTGCTTGTATAGTACGCGTTTCAGTAACTCGACGTTTATAGCGCAACTCATTGTCAGTTCAGTGCTGTCTGTGTTGTCCACGTGCCTGTTCTGTTAATCTGAAGTGATTGTTCTTCCCAGCGCGTTTTTGTTATTGTTTCGTTTTTGATGATGGTAAGTTTAAGTGACAACGTGCAGCTATGAAATTTTGTTTTCTACTCCGTAAAAATTCTGCTGAAACAGTTTGAAAGTTGAAAACAGCTTACAAAGATGACGCTATGCGGAAAACTCAAGTGTACGAGTGGTTCGCTCAATTTAAAAATGGCGACATGTCGATTGATGACAAACCTCATTCTGGACGTCCGTCAACTGCCCAAATTGACGAAAATGTTGAAAAAATTTGAGAGCTTGTGCTCTCACACCATCAACAGACAATTACTATTACAATTACTCCGCGATTCACTAAAAGTGTTTGGCGGAGGGTGCATTGCACCTATCAGGAAAGGTAATGGTTTGGAAGGGATATACGGGATATGGCAGGTGATCAACTGTCAGAGATTAGTGGCTTATCTTGAAGCGAATTTTAACCGAAGTTTTAACTGCCAAGTTTGTTCCTCGGGTTCTGACTAACAATCAAAAAGAACGACGAGTTGAAACATGTCGTGCTTTAAAACAACAGCTTGAAATTGATTAAGATTTTCTGCCAAAGGTTTTTAACGGTGACGAGTCATGGTGGTATGATTACAACCCAGAAGCAAAGCAGCAGTCAAGCCAATGGAAGACGTTACTGTCACCCCATCCAAAAAAAATGTCGTCAAGTCAAATCAAACATCAAAACAATGCTCATTTGCTTTTTTGATTCCAAGGGCGTTGTTCATTCGCAGTTTGTTCTCCCACATCAGACCGTAAATTAAACCTTTATTTGGAAGTTTTAAGAAGATTACGCGACAGTGTTCGTCAAAAAAAGATCCGATTTTGTGGCAGACAGGAGAGTAGGAGACTGGTTTCTTCCACAACGACTGTACACACAGCTGTCTCCTTTTATGCAGTTTTGGCTAAAAAATGGCATGGTTCCAATGCCACATGCACCTTACTTGCCTGACCTGGCTCTGTGCGACTTTTTCTTATCTCCACGAATGAAAAGGTCAATGAAACGACACCGATTTGACAACATTGAAAAGGTCAATAAAATAACGAGCGAGGAGCCGTCACCCATTTTAAAAGATGACTACAGAAAATGTTTCGAACAGCGGAAGCGCCGGTGGGACAAATGTATTAGTTGTAATGGAGAGTTTTTTTAAGGGGATAAGGTTGTTTGGTAAAAAAAAAATTAAAATACATAGCGTTTTAAAAATATTTCCAGTTTTTTTGGGTACCCCCCTCATATACAGCATTATGTCATTTGCCAACAATCATTACAATATTCATTAGAATAATTAATAGCAATGGTCCAAACATACTAACCTGTGGCACTCCCATTTTTATTTCCACTTCTTTTGATACTGCATTTCCTATCCTAACTTTTTGTTTCTACCTAATAAAAGTTCTTCTACCCAGCAAATCAATTTCTCATCCACTCAAATTGTTTTTACCTTTTCTAAACCAGTTACTTAAAATCTCAGTTTTTTTCAAATCCTCATCATTCTTATCGATCCTCATCTATAAGCGTCTTAACACTATCCCTTCCCCTCAGTTTTCTAACACAGCCATAGAAATTTCCAGATGCATCAGTCAATTGTCCCCCTGCTCTGACAATACTCTTCATAAACTCAGCTTTAGACCCTAACATAGCTATTATTAGGTCCTTGTTTAATTGTTTTAAATATCCCCTACTACCCTGCTGTCTCTCAACTCTGTTCTATTCTTACCAACTTCCTTTGCCTCCTTACCACTTCTTCCACCAACTTCAACCCCACCCCTTTGCAACGTACGTGCGTACTATTTACCTGCGACAGGCGCCACACATTCCAGTCATGATTTTTCCTAAATACTTCTAGCACCTTTTAAACGAACGTTAAATTTATTTGTTAAAGTAGTCTAATAAAGTTTATACTATGTTTTTAACGTTTTTATTAAAGTGGATAAGAGCTTGTAATTAATCTATACTATTATAAATCTGTAAGCAAGCTGCGTTTGTAGTGAGGCTTGATCTCTAATAACGCAAAAACTACCGCATCAATTTGCATGGTGTTTCCAAATTTTTAAAGCTAATGTTGCTGATCAATATCTGCAGAAGTAGCTAACGACTAATATGTACCATGGGAAGAAGCAAGTCAGTAAAAAACTTGAGAAATGTGAAACTATAGACCACAGATAATTATACACATTCAGACGGTCACTCCTTTCATAAAGAAACCTGACAAAATTTAGGATTTCCCTGTTTTTTTTTTTTTTCTTTTTTTTTTTTTTTTTTTTTTTTTTTTTTTTTACTTCTGCGATTAATTTTTCTGGACCGCAGTACTTCAAAATAAAAAGAATACGTGAATCAAGTATAATCAGCATTTAATTTAATCGTAACAGGTCTGTTGAATTACTAATATTGAAGACATGTATTGTCTCTGGTAGACTGTTATACAGTTTGTCTCTGGAATAAAATTGCTACGTGAACGCTGTACAATACAGCCACAATAAGCCAATACTTAATACGAAATTCAGTTTTTTCTCAAAGAGCGATGTCTGAAAAACAGCTATTATAAATATCAGCAAGTAATAAAACATACTTCTTTCATAATGACTTGTGCGGAATTGCACATATTTGGAAGTACTTTATTCGATTAATATGTCTCGTGGCTATAACGTGCAAATATAACTAGGCATCCGAAAATTCAGGTACATGCGACTCAAATAATTACATAGAAAATACGGATATATTGAAAGAAACTCAAATAAAAAAATTTTCATATCCTAATGCTACACCGCGTCTATAAAGCTAAAAGCATCGTCCCTTTGGCCTATAACAAAACATATCAGCTATCATCACTGTCCAGGTTGCATTTCAATCGATTTACAACTTGCGATAATTTTGCCACTCAGAAATAATTGCTTGAGTTACATGCACTTTAGTACATATATTGTACCGTGATCTATTTTGACATTTTTGAATTAATTATATCTGACTAAAATAATGACAATAATGATACGACGATTTGAAACCAAGATTAACTCCAATTCACGTAAATTTCTATTTTAAAGCAGGAATAATTGATGGTGTATCAACATAAAATAAAAACCAATATCCAAACAGCAAAAAATAAATATATCAGAAAAAATTGAGATGCTGTGATTATTGGTAACGAATTTTTATTTCAAATATAACTAGGCATCCTAAAATTCTATTCTACACCGCGTAAATTTTAAAACTAAACCCGTTATGCCTGATGCTAAACAAAACGAGTCAAGTGTCATCTGGTCCAGGCTGTTGTTTCGCCAGGTACTTACATGCGACTGAAATAATTACATAGAAAATATGGCTATATTGAAAGAAACTTAAATTAAAAATGTTTCATATCCTAATCCTACACCGCGTAGATTATAAAGCTGCAGGCATCGTCTCTTAGGCCTATAACAAAGCATCATATCAGCTGTCAGGTTGCATTTCAAGCGATTCACAACTTGCCATAATGTTGCCACTCAGAAATAATTGTTTCAGTTACATGCATGTTACTACATAAACTGTACCATGATCACATCTCGACATTTTTGGATTAATTATATCTGACTGAAATAATGACAGTAATGATACGACGATTTGAAATCAAGAGTAGCTCCAATTCACGTAAATTTCTATTTTAAAGCAGGAATAATTGATGGTGTATCAACATAAAATAAAACCAATATCCAAACAACAAAAAATATATAAATCAGAAAAATTGGGATGCTGTGATTATTGGTAACGAATTTTTATATTTCAGCACACTTCCAAGAGGACTAAGTCGTAGATTACTGCTATATTTACAAACATTTATGGCACCGCGGTTATGTTGCAATCCTCGGTATCCACATTTAAAAATAAACTTTTTTTAGTTAAGTCTCATGGAAACAATATTTTTCATTATATCCACTTCTGGTGAAATCATTGCACAAAAATATCATTGAGGCCGTTATTTTAACAGGATGTGGACGAGGAGAAGAAGTATTCCTTCCACGAATACCATTGGTTCCTTCAAACTTCCCGTTCAAATTTAAGCGCCTACAATTTCCCGTAACGTTATGTTTTGCCATGACAATTAACAAGTCTCAGGGACAGACACTAGGCACCGTAGGTATTGATCTTCGGACACCATGTTTCTCGCACGGCCAGCTATACGTTGCTTGCTCCAGGGTGAGTGGCAGATCACGCCTGTACATATGTACAATGAACAATCAGACCAGAAACGTGGTCTACACAGAGGCATTACAATGAGTGACCTACGAAGTATGCTGAAGATAGTATATTATTTCTCTTAAGCATTGCTTATTTACTTATAACGCAAAAATAAAAGCCTTTCTAAACAATAAATGTTTATACTTCGCACAATAATTACAACCACGAATTACTGCTGTTAATTTTTCAGGAACCTTTTCTACTATTGAATCAATTGCATCACGTTAAAATATGAATCTGACATCAGTATGAAAACCGAACCTAACGTATTAACCGAAACAAACGAAACTATTCAGAATACATTAACAGTTCATGCCTTTCCACGTTAATGTCTGATAAGAGAATAAAATCGGTAAATAATTTCTACACCTGTCAAGGCACGCGCGCGTGAAGCAGCGGGCAAATGCTAGTAAATAGATAAAAATAATCAAATACTTAAATTATTTTTACTAAGAAGTTGTTATTATAATATTTTTGGAAATAAGTAAATACAAAACTATTATATTTAAGACTGAAATAATTGATTAAGAAACTATTATATTTAAGACTGAGCTAATTAATAAATATATCTTAGGATTTACTAAATTATATCTACAATCGATTTTTTTTAGAATCGATATTATCGAAGCTGAAATCAGATGTTTACTATTATTTGTTTATTATATTTTTAATTGCTGTATTTATAGAAGATTATTGTTATAATACTAATTAATACTAATTAAAATAACAAACTGTTATATTTCAGACAAAACAAAAGTCTAAATATATCATAGCAACAAACTACAACAACCCAAATTTATAATACTTATTTTTTTAGTTATAGAAGATATCTGAGATGTTAAATTAGATATACCTAATATTTTAATTGCAATTTGCTGTATTTAATCCAACTAACAAACTTTCATCTTATTTCAAAATAAATAAAAAAAACTAGCGAAAAAGAAATGAGTATTAGCCATAATGAATATGAAATTTTCGAAGCTCTATTACCGAAAGAAAATGTTTGTATTTCGGCTCACTAACAATAATCCTAACTATTTATTTTCTAATTGAGAGCTTTAAACTAATTTAGATGGTAAAACTTAGCAAATGAATTGCTGATTACACTAAATTCTGTTTTGGCTACATATGATCATGGGAATGAAATTAAAGACTTCTTTGATGCAGCTTTTAACGTTGGATATAATGCTGGCAATCAGGGGGTGGCAATTGGTTCTCAATCCCCCATAATTTGCTTTAAACGGAAACGTTTCCTGTGATATCCTCAATTCTTGCCGGTGGGGGTATCGCTCTCTCTTGATATTAATGCTAGCTTGTCTCGAGAAGTGGCTGTGTTTAAATCACTACTTTAATGTAATTTATATTTTCAATTAAAAGCGATATTCCTACATTCTGTGAAATTTAAAAAAAATCACAATCGAATGTTATTTTAAAGAAAAAAAATTAAGGGGCAGCATTTCGAAGACTTGCATGATACTGAGTAAATCTATTGCACGGTTCTGATACTATAATCATAATCCTTCGCACATTTTAAACACCAATGATGTTCTCATTCTATATTTCTGTTAACAGCCTGTCGACAGCGGTGTGGGACACAATTGGCTATTTGACTATTTTTTGAAAATGGTTTTAAATAGTTATTTACCGGGTATTATTTATTTTTTGACAAAAGTGCTTATTTTACGTAAAATATAACGTTATAATTTAAAGTATTTGAAAGCCCGCCAAAATGCTCCTTTGCTGCCTGGCGCGGGCCAACTACACTCGTGACGTCAAGTGCCAGCAGGCGCTCACTCTACGTAAGTAACGTTTGGTTTGTTTCTCTGAATTTGTGTATAAATTGTTGGAAATATGGTTTCTAAATAGTGTTTAGTACATCAATCTATAACCACAACAATAAAAACTCTCCAAATAAACATAAGTGTTCCCGCATTAGCTGAAATAGGAAAAAAAGTCGCTGCAACTTGCTCATAGAAATACAGACGACATTGCGACTAAGTCACATTTCATTTACTGTAAATATAATTTGCACCATAATTTCTTTGAGATAATGTAGTACGCTGTGTAAGGCGAGAATCAGTAAAGTTAGGGTTCTTAGGTTTGACAAACGGCAAACAGAAACCAAAAAAATGTACAGACGAAAAAAATATTATCCTAATCAAAGCTCGAATACAGGATCTTCAAATTCATAAAGCACTCATTAACCATGTAGCTACCTGGACACATTGGCATCGTTACTTATCTTCTCGTTAATAGTGAACACTTAAACATCACATTCTGTACGTGCGATCGGTAAATAAATAAACAATAAATTCAGTTTCGATGGAAAGAAATTATAATTTATTTATAATTACATATCTGTAGTTAAGAAAAATTGTCCACAACATCCAGTGCTTACCTTATACTACACGCATTTTTCTCGTAAATATCTCCTGAAACAACTAACTTAATTTAAAATTTTAGTCAATCTTATGAAGGATTTCTGTTAATCTCTAACTTCCAGTTTAAATATAAATGATTCTCGAATTGAAGTTATTACATTCTCAAGCTCGGTAGAATAAAAGTCAGTGTTTGTTTCTATAGCTAGTCCGACAAATAATTTTCGGTATTTTTCCGCTGTAGGCTTCTACAAATTGTTCTTCATTTTATATTCAATACAAAATATTATTAGTAACAAGAGATAACGAGCAACAAATAGTTGAAAATTTGGATAGCGGGAAACACTCCATACGCAGCCGCAGCGCCTACAGGCAGGTGACATCACTAAAGCTATCTCCAATCCCAGAACGTTTTCTGTCATGTGACACAAGAAAATTTTTATTTCGCTTTTTCAAATAAAAACAATCCATCTTTGTTTTCAAATTTAACAAAAATAGCTTCCTTTAGCATTAATCTACGCGAATGTCTACAATTTGTAATATATTTTGAATACTGTCAAATAGCCTATTGGCCGTTCAGTCAGTGGTTAAATCTGAATCGCGTTTTAAATGTACTTATAGCTAAAAAGAAAACTATGAAAGTTTAACTGACAATGATAGAATAAATTGTAATGATAACAAAAATAAGCTTTCAACTTTTACTTGTCGAAAGATTTTCAAGAGAATAAATACTTTAAAATACATCCGTCAGTCAAGTCATTCGAAATAACAATGCGACTTCAGGAAAACCTTGGTTTTCAAGATGGAATACTCAACGACGGTACATTACTTCTATTATTCGTATGAGATTCACCACGGCTCCTTCCGTAGTCATCTTTTTCGCATCAAGGCGATAAACACACCTTTCTGCACATGCAACGGACAGGCACTACAGAACCTAAATCACTTATTTTTCAACTGTTGTAATTTTTAGCAACAGCAATCAACATTCATCAAGTCTCTTGTGCGAGCACAGCACCCACTTCCAACTAGCATTACAGTACTACTCGCTACAAATAACAACAGAATCTACAGTATCATCAAGGATTATACTAAGAACAGTGACCTACATATTTAATGTATCTAAATATATGTATATTTTTTCATACTATACTTCACCAGGCTGACTGTATGGTCTATTCAAGACCTAAGGTCAAATAAATAAATAATAATAATAATAATAATACGACAATTTTAGCGGAGTTTGTGGTTAGGTTTAAATGCAATTTGAACCAGAATGATAACTGAAACTTTTGCTACAGTGACGAGTAACTGCATTGTACGTTATTTTATAACAACTAAGTGACTGCGAATAAATGACCTGCCTGAACACTCCGTTCTACCCGTCATTTTTTGACGTGCTTTAAGGCCAGTATTGTATATTTACCGCACGCACAAGTAGACATTCGTCGCGATTGCTGATCGCCAATTATTGATGTATATTGGATAGCCTTATTCATGTCGAGATGGGTGACGTAGAGATGTTGTCTGACTAATTTCAACCGGCAGTAAAGACGTTGTGTCTATAGGAGCACACGATTTTGGTTTATTTATAAATAGACATTGAAATTTTTCACGCAAAAAATATTAAGGTACGCAGTTTATTGAACATGATAAAATAATAAGTAAAACCTTGTATCAAAGTATTCTTCACAAAAATACACTAGAAATTTGCCGTGTACCATCGTGTTAATTTCAGCCACTTTTTCCGCATGTTTTCCTTGTTAGGAACGTAAACAAACAATTTGTTTGGAATTTTAATTGATGTGTTTACACAGTGAGACACTATTCACCACTTGCGAACTGCAGAATTTGTTGTATCAATGGAATTACCAAACTCCTTTGTTTACAACCTCCACGTACCGCGGTCTGACGTCACATGAAACGAAATGTAAACTACGAGCGTTTGGGCTCCAATATATTAACATAAAAAAAATGCAATTTTTTTTCAGAAATAATATTTTTTGTTACAGTCGAACAAAAGTTACACTGGTGAATACTTTCCCAAAATTAGCCAATTATCCTATTTTCCAAGGAGCGAGAATTGACATGACGCAGTTAGCATTTAGCCATGATTCACATTCGTCACTGCTTTCGAACGACCCTGAAGTAGCCGTGGAAACTCGCTGAGAGTCGTATACGTTTCCAGGGACAGGAACTCCGCGTGACGCTCACGCTTGTCTGTATATTACAGGAAGCGAAATTGCTACGACGTATTAGAGTTTCTCGAACGCTGAAAAAAGTTTGACGTCTTCCGAGAAGGAATAAAATATTTTGTAAAGCCAAAGTTCGTTTTTATGCTCTACTCAAACATCATTATTAATACCCTGCAAAGCAAAATGGCAATGTGAGTATTACAGACCCGAATAAATTGAGTCTATTAAATTAACTGTATCTAATATCAGTAGAGAATCAAATCATAAAGCAAAGTCTGATGTACTTCCCAAATCTACCGCATTCGCTATAGCTTGTATGTTATTAACATACCGTCTCTGCTTAGCTATTGGCAATGAGCTGATTCGATCAGGCACAGACAAAGACTACGCTATAACGTGAAAATGTTCTGAATTAATTATTAAAATAAGAATAGTATGTGATCCATGTAAACAAATGAAAGGACACATAAGTGCGTGGAAATTAATAGTTAATAACGAGAACACTGATCAATCAGATTTATATTTAAGGTTGATTTAATAAAACATTTAAATACGTTTGGTTTTCAAACACATTCTGGAAAGTAAATATTTCTTTTGCCGGCTGGGATGTTTTTGCAGCCGGATGAGCAGCTTGAGGCCATTAGCGAACACCGTAGAGGCGTTGGCCTTTTGCAATCAGAGGAATTAATAGAGGACCTATCTGTGTGAGGCGGTTTGCCGAAGGGTTCGCCGAAATCATACCTGAGTCTGTAACCCCATTTAATGCATACTTGCGAGTTCTACAAGGCTACAACGCTGTACGTGCGGAATATTATACCACGCAACTGTTCCGATTTGAAATGGCTAATCACTGTGTGGAAAAAGAATGCGAGCAGCCGTGTTTTTTTGATAAACCTATAGGAACCGAGGAAGTATTCCTGTAGGGCGGCTCTGGAAGCGACACGAAGGGGACTGGATCTATTTGTTTTTCAGGATGTGTCGTATTATCATCTGTGATACCTGGCATACGGAGTCGAAGACGTCTTTCAGCGATGGCACGTACTGGAGAAGTGATGTAGGATTTCGCTTTCCAGTTAAGGAGATGCAAGTTAGTTCACAACAGTTTAAAGCAAGTCACCAAAATTTGTTTGGTGAGTAAAGCATCGCATCGATGCAAGTGGATCGTAATCCACTTGTGAACTTAACCGCCCACGCGCGCACCTATCGGTAAACGTGCCCACCATGGACGACGCCAGATGCAACGGAATCATCATCATGTCGTAATTCATCACAACCAAGTATTCTCAAAGCAAAGTTACAGCATTTAAACACTGCAAGTTGGCTCTCACTAAGTGCTTTTCTAACATGATCAAGTTAACTTCAATGTCACGCTATGAAGGTTCCATGTTCACAAAGTTAGTGTAGTACTTTGATAAAGTAGCCTTTAATTATCCAAGAAAGTAAACAGTTTCATGTTTTCAATTCATATTTTGATGCTGCGGTTTTATCGAAATCAACAAATGTTTACCTATTTATTTTCATATTCAAATTATGCTGTGGTTTTTTCTATTTTTATGACAAATGAATTGTTTATGATGGCACACAATCAGTAAAGTAAATATTATTGTGTTTCATACATTTTGATCCGTTAGATGAATTCAGTAATTTGAAGGTCTCTCTTTATTATTCACAATAAATCTTAAAGTTTAAATATTTGCTTATTCCAATCAAACCCAATAACAAATTTAACATTAATTTTGATATGAGGGTAAATATAGTTTAGTATAGCAAGTAAATGAAATATTTCCGTATATAAGAAACTAAAGGAACAACACTTACCAACACAAAATTTACTTTGCTTGCTTGGATTTTTCGATTACTAATTGATTGTAAACTAAAGTATACAGGGTGATTCAGGAGGAATGGTAATTATTGAAGGAGTGGGTAGTATGAACAATACTGAGTAAAAAAAAGTTCATATAAACATGTGTCCGATTTCCATTCGTTTTGGAGTACAGGTCATTCCAAAATAAACCTAAAAAAATGATCAAGAACACACAAATAACTTATTGAAGTACTTTATTCATGCAAAAGCAAAAGTTTAAATTAAATGTTCGAAAATCCCCCCCTCGACTTCAATACACTTTGCAGCTCTCTTCGCTACACTACGTGTAGCTCTTCTGAGTACGTCTTGGTGTACTTTTATGAGGACAACAGAATTTACAATTGTAAAATGAATCACAGCCAAACCTGTTGCAATATTCATTGAATTTATTGTTTACCGGTTTCGACTCGCCTTAAGGGAGTCTTCTTCAGAACTTGTTAAAAAGTATTACATAAATCTAAATAAACTCTTCACAATAAAATAGTACATTTTGTACTAAAGTCACACATTAAAATATATTTTATAGCTATCCATCAGGCAGCCAATGTGTATCACAGTGCCAGCGTCACATCTAACCTCTAGATGTGACGCTGGCACTGTGATACACGTTGGCTGCCTGATGGATAGCTATAAAATATATTTTAATGTGTGACTTTATTACAAAATGTACTATTTTATTGTGAAGAGTTTATTTAGATTTATGTAATACTTTTTAACAAGTTCTGAAGAAGACTCCCTTAAGGCGAGTCGAAACCGGTAAACAATAAATTCAATGAATATTGCAACAGGTTTGGCTGTGATTCATTTTACAATTGAAGAAATACCATTGCTGTTGAATTTTGAGAATTTATAATGCTAGCGAGTAATTCGTCTCCTGTGTTAAATTTTTCTTTGTACACTTCGTTTTTCAACCATCCCCACACACAGAAATCTTATGGGGTAAGGTCTTGCGACCTTGGGGGCCAACGAATGTGACCGACGCAGCAGATGCATCGATCAGGCAACGTTAGGTTTAGATAATTGGTTTCGTGACGGGAATAATGGATTACTCTTAATTCTCTGACCAATACCCCTCCAAGCCTTATACCCCAATATATTCCTTGTAAACTCCCAGCACTCTTTTCACTCTCCTCCTTTCTTCCAATGACTCCCAATCCAGCTCGTTTATCATTTCAGTATACTGACTGTGTCCTGCAGTAATTTCCACAAACAAATCTAGCTGCTCTTCTTTGCACGCCATCCAACTCCTGTATTTAATAATTAAAATGTGGGTCCCAAACTACAAAACTGTAATTCAAGTAATGGTCTGACCAAAATTTTGTAACCCAGTTCCCTCACTTCTCTGGTACATCTTCTCATCACCCTTACCAGTAAATCAAGGATTTCGTAACATTTTCCTATCCCTGCTCAATTAAGTTTAGTTGAAGAAGCCGCTGAGTATATTATTCTGTAAAATTATACATATTCATTAAAACTGTAGCTATAAATAACAGCTTGAATAAGTCACAGAAGAATATTTAATTTGGAGATACACATAAAACAGAATAAAGGAGTGTTGTCACTTACAGATCCCTTGATTTTAAACAGTGGCCAGCAGTGAGAATGTGCCGACTGCTGATGAGACTTCCTCCACACAACCAGCTCTTACTCTCCCTCGGGCCGTAGCCAATGGCTGCCTTTAAATAAAACAAAGGATCATACTTTCATATGCCACTACGATAATATTGAAATACATATTGTCTTACGTATTACTCGAAGGGACCACAGAATCAACAGGGCTCCCAGTTCGACAGTCACACAGCCCTTTGAGTTTTTTATACTGTATGACAAAATTATAGAAAATTTGTGTCTGTACATGAAATTTATGTACACTGCTGACAATAGGAGTAACGGATCCACGAATTTTCCGAGCCAGGGCAGTAGAGCTAATATATATATATAAAAAAAGGTCGCCGCCACAGGAATTTGTCATTTTCCAACTTCCTGATGTTGCCGTTCGGATCAAATGCTCTGTTTTACCACCTCCCCCCTTTCCTAGAACTACCTCTGGAGGACAGAGATGCCAAATCAGCAAAATTTGGAATTTTACGTGTCCGCGCATCACGCAAAAAACTAATGGACGAAATTTAACGAAACTGCACTTAATAGTGCTAGCTGTCACCTGATATCACATACTGTTTCTGCTGGTATAGCGCAGTGTTCGATTATACAAGGGCCAAGACTACACATTTTCAAATTTTTGTCTACCTGTCGGTGCACCTTTGCGAAAACTAATAAATGCATTTCAACGAAACTTTGAATAGTGATAGCTAATATCATCAGTTACCATGTATGATACGTTTTAATCTGATCAGTATCATATTTCTTCTAGAGACCAAAGCGTAAATTTTATAAATTTGTATGTGTTTGCAAGTGCATGAATCGATCAAAAACCAACTATTCAAACTAAACTGTACATAGTGATAGCTTACTTTATGTTTCAATGACAGATCGACACGATGAGAAAAAGGGTTCGCTAACTTGATTGTTCCGTAATGGCATATATAGTCCGGTTAAATTCGCCTGAAAAACAGGGGTACCCTTGCATAAGTTCCCAACAAGCTGAAAATTTGCATGAACGTTAGGGATACCATTATAATGAAATTGTGAAAAGTCTCCATCGATCCCGTGTGTGAAAAAAATTTGTTCAAAGTTCGCTGAAATGGTTTTTTTTGGCGGTTAGTGTTATGATAAAAATAGCTCAGACAAAAATTGTAGCTCATGTAATTATCTACAAAAATTGTTCTTATTCTTTTTTTTCCCCTAAGATTTTATTTCTGAGAAAAAGTCATTCTAAAATTCATTAAAGTTGTATTCTCCATAATATGCATGACTACTCTATGTACATCATTGCATCATTGGACGCATAATATTAGTATAAATATTAGACTAATAGTCTGTGTGACTATACATTTATATTGACTGGTAATTCTGAGAAATGAGCTGAAAAGATACCCAGTCCCACATTTTATGTGACCACGTGGCCTTGAGCAACATCTGACTGATGTTCAATTGTCTATTTGGGAGTGCCCGTCTACCTGCTCTTTTTTGGAAGGTCACAATGAAATACCGTTAGTCTTGAACGTTCGCTCGTGGTTATTGCTAATATTCTTTACTAAAGTTTATGCTGTATTCAGTTTTTAAAACATGTCACAACTTTGCCTCATTTGTAATAAACTTTTGCCTGCAAGTGAAATGGTTACTGTTGATCGTGGCATGAAGATGTTGATTGATGCAACTGTTGAAAGAGATGAAGAATTTACTGATTACCTAAAAGGCCAAAAATCAGTGACAATTCATGTACAGTGTCGTAAAAACTACACTCGGAAGAGTAGAGGAACTGCAGGATATTTGGGATACTGCAGGTAACTTGGAATACTTCGATATCTAAATAACTACTAGCGCCATCTTTTTTTTTTTTTTTTTTTTTTTTTTCCGTAAACATAACGTCGTAAGACACACTACGACATCTAGCATTAAAAACAGGATGCCATAGGTAGACGATAGGTTTAAAAACTTTTTTGGTAAGTATGCAAACAATGATAATCAGGGCCGGCGTTAGGATTCTCGGGCCCCGGTTAAGCGATCTTAGGCCCCCTATCCTTCCCCCCCCCCCCCCCCGAAGATATTTTTACTTTACACTTTGGTTCTTTTGGATAAATTCAGAACATTTTAATACAAAAATGTTAAAAATTATTGGTGCAGATTTTAAAATTTGTGTTTGATTTCTATTTATTTAGGCACCCAGGCCGGCGGGCCCCCCTTTGGTGTTCCGGGCCCCGGGTATTTTTGCCCCGCTTAACCCTCCCTAACGCCGGCCCTGATGATAATTATCTACTCTCATACGTAAAATATTTAGTGTAATAATTCAATCTGTTATGTGACATTTTTAGTTAATGATTTAACTTTGATTTTGTGAATATTTGTAGAATTGAAAATGTGACATGCCGTTTTAGGTTAGGATGGTATGTTATTAATTTGGGATACTACACGTGAACATAATTTGGAATATTCCAAATTTTATGCACCTTTTATAAGTAGATATTAATTCGACTGTTTTTTATTATTATTATTATTTTTTTTTTTTAAGAAATGGCAACATCTCATGTATACAAGAAGAGAAAGATGTGAGAGAAGGAGAAAATGGCCGCTGCTATTGCCGCCGTTCAAGAAAAGAGGATGGGATACTTAAAGGCTGCTAAACACTTCAACGTTCCCAGGTCAACACTTTTTCGTTTTGTCAATGATAAAGACTCCCCGATTGAATCAGTAATGAATAAAGTTATTGGTCGAAAGCCAGTTTTCGGTCAAGATATTGAAAATTTGCTAGTGGAGTACATATTAACTATGGAGAATAAGTTTTATGGGCTTACCAAAATGGACTTGCGCCATTTGGCGTATCAACTGGCTGTCAAAAATAATTTACAAAATCCTTTTAAGCATGGGTTTGCTGGAAGATACTGGCTAAAAGGGTTTTTAAAACGACATCAGGCAACTTTGTCTATAAGACAACCAACTGGCATATCTCAAGCACGAGCTAACGGATTTACTAAAGAAAGAATGGATGAATTTTATGAAAATCTTCAAACAATCCAGGATGATAAGTCTTTCCCTGCTGCGCGCACATATTTAACGTTGATGAGAGTGGCCTTTCTATAGTCCAGAGTAAAATTCCAAAACTTATAGCTGGAAAAAGGAAGAAACAAATCGGAGCAATGACGTCAGCCGAAAGAGGGTCCTTAATAACTATTCTAATATGTATGAGCCCAGCAGGAATATTTGTTCCTCCCATGATAATTTTTCCGCGTAAAAATATGTCTGATGCTTTAATGAGAGGAGATCCAGTTGGTTCTATAGGAAAAGCACATACATCGGGATGGATCAAAACTTACTTATTTACGCAATGGTTTCAACATTTTGTAGAATATGTGAAACCAACAGAGGCATCCCCAGTGCTCTTGATTCTCGATGGCCATTACAGTCACACCAAGAACATAGAGCTGATAGATCTAGCAAAACAGCATTATGTGACTATTCTGTCACTACCACCTCATTGTACGCATAAAGTTCAACCACTGGATCGCACTTTCATGGGACCCCTAAAGTCTTATTATAGTGAAGAAGTTCGGGTGTTTCTCCGAGGAAATAATAGACCTATAACACCATATGACGTTGTTGAGCTATTCGGAAAAGCCTACATCAAGTGCCAAACTGGTGAAATTGCTGCTAATGGTTTCAGAGTTGGTGGCATATATCCATTTAATCGAAATATATTTACTCAAGCCGATTACATGGCTGCTGCTGCAGATTTTGAAGAAGATCAAGATTGTCAAACCATTTCAACGACGATAACTTCGCCCATGGTTACTACTTTGCGAATGGAGAATGTTTGATGACTCAGACCTAGAGCCGTCAAATATTAAGACTGAAATTCGATCCCTTATTACTCCTTCTCAAATTTCTCCCGTGCCCACAGTAGAAAAGAGAACTAGCAATAGAGGCCGTAAGCCAGCAAGATCTGCAATAATCTCAAGTTCTCCTTATAAAAAAGACCTTGAGAATGCACAACTTAGAAAATCTGAGAAAGAAAACGGACCACAGAAAAAACCGATGAAGGGAAAAGGAAAGAAGAAAGTAACAAAAAAGACAAAAAAAAGACAAAGAAGAGAAATACGACAGACAGTGACTCATCAGATGCGAATCCTGATGCTATATCAGGTAATAACACAGACTCGTCCGACGAGAGATGAGACTGCAATCCCTACTGACGACGACACCGAATGTTTTTTCTGTAACGGAATATATAGTAAGGATAAAAGGGGTGAAGAATGGATGCAGTGCTTAATGTGCGAATTGTGGGTTCACGGTGCTTGTGGTGGTTATGAATCTGGTGTTTATATTTGTGATTACCGCAAAAATAGTAATTAAGCATAGTAAACTATAAGTTAAAAATTAACACTTTTCTGTGATTATTGTGACTGTTGTTTAAAAAGATTGATTAGTTAGAGAACTTAAGACTGTAAAACTGTTACAAAGATTAAAAATTTATTAGTTTTTAAGATAAAGTGTTAACAGTATGTTAATGAAAAACGTGAATATAATTTGGAATACTACATTCCAAATTACCTGCCCTCTAAGTCAATTTACATAATTTTTAATTTTGTAGTTTTTTTGTTTTTTGATAAGGTTCCTGACTTTTGTTCTATATTATAGTTATTAATATTAAAGTTTAATAGTTTTTCAAATAATAAATGTATTTTTTAATTAAGCTATCCCTTTTTTCTTTAAGTTCACAGACATGGGTAATATGTACAAAAACCTCAAGGGGACTCTAGGATAAACGTGACGCCACAATCTGGTGATGGATTATTATGTAACTCGATGAGACAAATAAAAAATGAAGAATATTTTTTTTTTATATATCCTGCTTAGTTTTCGAGATATTCTGTCTCAAATGCGAAATGGTTTTGATTGAAATTCAGAAGAAAAAATTGGTCAAAGGTAAATTTGATGATGGATTCTTATTTGCAAAGATGTGACAAATAAAAAATAAAGAATAAAATGTTTCCATATCTCGCCTATTATGGTGGCAGTCTTCCTCTTCTCTATCCCCCCCCCCCAATCCATCACATATCATCATTAATCCCATCCCATCCTATCCCAAAACCCGAGATGCGTGAGATGCCTCCTTCTGTCTGGTTGGTGATGTAATGGATGAATGCCGGCGAATGCCCGAATTCCGACCTCCTGAGCCCGCTGGTTAAATCAATTATTGCTCGCGAATTAAAAAAAAAAATTAAGCAAAAGGACGGAGGGACAGGGAATGCCCAAAGCGTCCAGTGTCACCACGGCCCGACGGAGAGTTTCTTTTGCAGCGGACCTCATATCCGTCCGCTAGCTGTGATCAGTAATTATATGAGGGAGAATCGGGGGCCTTCAGCCAGGAGAATGCAAGATTTAAAAAAAAAATATAAAGAAAGAAAAAAGAGGCAATCATTGAGCTGGGAACGCTGTAGCGAATGAACCGTCGCTACACTCACGCTCGAGTGTTTTATTTACTTTTTTCTTCGGACTACCGCTGGTTAGTGTCTTTGTTTTTAGAGCTGCGTTCGCTGTGGTCTCTCGCCATGCATCAGCGTGGCTATTGACTTCTCCTTATCTTCCCCTCTCCTATTCCTGGCGCTGGACGGTTTTCTGAGAAAGCAAGTATCAACAGTGTAGAGCTTTCCCGCTGTCAATCTTTTAAATTTCTTTCATTTCCCCTTCTTCTCATGATTAGAGGCTAGCTCCACTCAGTGATAGTGTTGGAATTCGGATATCAGAGGCCTGTTCTCTTCGGATAACCTCGCGTATTCAGAGGCAGGCCAGCTCTTCTCTTCCTTTGCTATCCTCCTTTTATCGTTGACAGACAACTAACTTTTTGACTGCCAGTTGTATGGGACCAAAAAAAAGAGGAAAAGGCAAAAATAAGCAGTCCGTCCCCGCGTGCAGTTTCCCTAACAGATCGCTACACCGATCTAGCAATCAAATCACAACAGATAGCGAACAGGGTTCCAGAACGACGAGCACAGAGAAAACTATTTTGTACCAGTCCCTCCATCAGAGTTCGTAGCAGGTACAATCTACACCAAATGTAAATACACTGAATACAAAACCGGAGTTCACCAGCAGACAGCGATGTGTATCGTGGGGCGTTTAAAATTTGTCGAAGAAATCTGTTTTGCATTCGTTGGATGTGACATAAGTTAGATTTTGATACCGTTCCACACACCTGACATCCGTATAACAAGTATGGGAGGATTACCATTTTGTATATTCGCAGCTTTGTTTCCATTGTCAGACTGATGGAGCGCCTTATCGGCCCCAAGTTTTGAGACAGGCCGAATACTCCTCTTCTTCTGTTAATTGTTGCCGATATCTTAACTTAGTGTCAAGTGTAACCTCCAGGTACCGATAATTGGTAACCCAAGGTATGACTTGACCCATATATTGAAGTTGACTATTAATCTGTGGTCTTTTACAAGTAAAATAAACGGCTGCACATTTAGCAGCATTTATTTGGACTTTATTTAGCTTGCACCATTTTTCAATTTCATCTAGTGCCTTCTGAATCCGTTTAAAGTTGTTTTCATGGTGTCGCCCGGTTGTATACACCGTAGTGTGCCATTCGAACTAGTGGAGTTATTGGTATTTTGTTGGCATAAATGATGAATAGCTTTGGTGACAGGCGAGATCCTTTAGGAATTCCTGTTTCGATGAGGTGCATTGTGGAGCGTTGTCCATCGATGGTGACAAAGCATCTCCTGTTGGAGAGATAGCTTCTATCAGTTTGAGGTATGACTGTTTTATTCCTGTTTCTTGCTTCAGTTTTACGATAAGTTTCGAATGCCAAACCTTATCGTAAGCCTTTTCAACATCCAGGAAGACGGCTGCTGTTGAGTCGGACGAGTTGAAACCATTCCTGAGATCTTCTGTTAAGCGGAGCATACACTCGACGCGTAAAACCAAACTGTTCCTCTCTAATTGTTTTGTCGGAATCCAGGTTGTCGTTTATTCTTTTCAGAATGACCTGTTCTAATAATTTCACCATTGAGCTTTGGAGGCTGATTGGTCTGTAATTGAGTGGTTCAGCACGATTTTTCCCTGGTTTTGGCAATGCTATTACTTTACTAACTTTCCAATGCTCCGGAAATAGGATCTGAGTAAACAGGTGTTGAATACCCTTGTTAATAACATTACTGCTTTAGTTGGTAAGTTCTTCAAGTGTCGGTTAGTAACATTGTCGGCACCTGGAGATTTCCGGTTTCCAAGACGTTTAATTATTTTCCGAATTTCTCCTGGAGATGTAAGTTCGGGTAATTCATCGGTAGGTTCTGCCAGAATTTCTCTTGCCAGTTGTTCGATTTTCTATTCATGTTGTTGTTCGTCTTAAAGCAATTGGTATTGAGGTAACGAATACTGAGCTTCAAAGCTTTCCGCAATCACCTCTGCTTTGACAATAGGAATAAAACACAGTCCAAGGGATCCATTAATTGGTGTATTATTCTCCCGAGGTTCCTTCAAGTTTCTCACTAGTTGCCATGAATCCTTGTATTGTAGAGACATTTTCGCCATTTTCTGTTCCCATTTTGTTATTCTCCATTCTTGTAGAGCATGTTTTAGTTGGTTTGAATATCTTCTGAAAAGTCTCTTGTCGTGAGGGTCCCGCTGCCGTTGCTACCTTTTCCGGTAGTGGTTTTTGAGTGACCTCATTATCTCCATGTCGGGGGACAACCTCTCATACTCGCCGGGTTGGAGGGTCGTCGTGACTGAAGCCTGTCTGTCTGACTGAAGGATGGAATTTTTAAAGTGGTTTATGGCCTCTTCAATTTTTTCATTTGATTCTACATTGTATGTTATTCTAGCTCTTTTGTGCATTAGACGGTTAAATTGCTACCAGTTGGTGGATTTTACTTTCTTAGTTTTCTACCTGCTGAAAACATGAGATGATTAGTACCGAGAGGGGCGGTGTAACGGTTAGCGTTCTCGCCTCGCATCCGGGAGGACGGCGGTTCGAATCCCTGTCCGGGCATCCAGATTTGGGTTTTCCATGGTTTCCCCAAATCACTCCAGGCAAATGCCGGGATGCTTCCAAAAGGCCATGGCCGAATTCCTTCCCATTCCTTGCCCCCATCCTTGCCCCCCATCCTTAAGACCTCGATGTTAAAAAGAGACGTAAAGCAGTTACAAAAAAAAAAAGATGATTAGTAAACGAGCGAGCAGGTCTTACGCTTCATCTATTAAGGCTGAGATGCCATATGTAAATAACAACTGTAGCTATAAGTTTATTAAAGTTATACAATGTGTAACAAAATAAAAAACTGCAAAAGATCGCTTCCGCAATAAGGGTTCGTGTGAAGAACTTGCTGTTCCATCTATTGTACATACTTACGAGAGGTGTAAAAAGAGATTAGGAACACGTATTAAAGATATATAATTTCAAACATCCAGAAGCATATTTAAATACAACAGGAACGTGCAATTCCACAGAAAAAAGTAAGACAAGTATGAAAAATCCGAACAGCCAGCGGCCATGACGATTTATTAGCAACCGTGAAAAATAACCTTAATCTGCGTTCTTGTGTGTGTGTGTGTTTTAATTATACATTGTTAAAAATAGAAAGTAACAGACACTTCACGTGGCTACCATTCTCACAGGACTAGTAATTAAATTACCAAAAGTTCTTCATTAGCCAATAACAATGCTTCATTAACAACAACCAAGCCAATTAGATTACTATTACTAAATCCTTAACACTTTCAAGATATAAAACTGCATTAAAATAGTAGAGAGACTGATATGTATCTATTGGTAAAACCAAAAACTAATTTTGTGGCTGAATCCAGAATTTAAATTCATAATTCCATCTTCCACAAACATTAGCGAGTTAAAATTACCAGTAATAATAAAAGCCTTAAAAATTAATTGTTTGTAATACATATCATCATAGAAAATCAAAATTTCTTGTATAAAAGTTTTTATCTATTAATTTTATAAAGAAATAGGAGTGAACTGTATTAATACCATGTGAGGAAATTCGCGTGCAATTGCTGGCACACCTCCTGTGATAAACGGGGCTCCATTGACTGCACAAGTTGACTGGTTTATTAGACCTGCTGTTTCGCTGAATGTAAGAACTGGTTCTGCTACCAGCTCGTAGACATACTTTCTGTATTCGGCGCACTCTGCAAAGAAACATTAGAAGTTAGTGGATTCCGTCCCGATAACTAATGCGGATTATGAAGCTACATTTACTTTGTTTCTCTGTTGCAGAGGAGTCTAACACAAGTGAGCTACACATATTGTGAACACATTCATTCTCTCATAAAAGCTTAAACTCCGGTTGCGATTTCCATCAGATCTGCTTTTGATTTATGAGAATTTTTTTTCCATAGAAAAAAAATGGCAAAAAAGGTACCATTATAATGTTCGTCCATTTTTGTCATGCACTCATAATTCCAACACCTTTGCATCGATTTTGATTAAATTTCACTGGTAGGAGTGTTTCACTGGCCGCAAAATATGTTGGTAGGTAAATACCTATAAAAACAACCCAAAGGGATTAAATTCTTTTAACGAACTCAATCAGTAGTGATATCGTTGAAAACGTATTAAAACCTTAATTAATTTTGTGAGCCATTTTATTCAGCTGCGTATAACGCGAGATATGAACGCCAAAAATAGTTAAAAATATGCCCCCTCTATTTCCCAACCATATGAATGGAAAAAATAATGGCGCTTAAAAAGGACTTTTAATAAAAAAATGTTATAGATGAGATACGTTGTCAAACTTTTTTTTAGATTTTCAATTATTGCATTACCAATAAATAGTCTTTCGCATTTTCGTAGATATTTTATGAAATTAAACAAGAAGATACGTTTTAATGAAAACGTATATAACCAAACAAAATGAAGCTTGTAGCTTACTGTATATACGACAATACCAAATATATACCTAACCATATATGTAACAGAAAGACAAAAAAAGTTTTTGCTTATTCCATCGAGAATGGTATCGAAGAGTGGTATCAGTTAATGTTGCTCTGGGATATTTCTATTCACTTGAGAATTTGGTTGGATATAAGCACCCAAACTCATTGTATAAAAGATACTAAACCCTACTGTATACAGGTACGTTCCGGCCACGGAATTGGCAAGTTTACTGCTTAAGGTAAACTTTTCAGTACCTTCCTTGACCTACAAACGAAAATTCTTCCATTCCCTTATGCCAAAAATCCGCTTAGGATTCATCACCAATGTATGATTTGTAAATATCCAATACTTTCTTACCCTTATCGTCTTACAATAACTCAAAATCCTGTATCTTTATCAATTCACTTAACGAGTTTATTCAATCGCAATTTCCACAGGCATCTGAAGCTATTCCTTTGACTCCGACTGCCGACACAGACCTCTAAGGATGCCGTAACATCACTCCGTACTGAAGGAAAACCCTTACTGAGAATTCTAAACCCACTTACCTATTATAAACCACACATGCTGGACTTTAAAAACCTAATTTTTAATTATTATCAATCAAAACTGACAGCGTAGTGATCTCTCAATGGAGCTCTCTTTCTGTAAATTATAAACTCCTGATGTTATTTCATCTCTATCGAAAAAGTCACTCTGCCAGCAGACTAGTGCTCAATAGCAACACCACTGTCAACTCAACTTACTCTTTTTTTGGTTCACTGTGTGGAGCCGCGTCGATTTTTGGAAACTTTCTGGAGTCTCTAGAGTCATTGTTTTAGCTGAAGAAAGCAGCGAGTCACAGAAACGTTGGAATTACAAAAAGGCCGAATATTAAGAACGAGGATGGCGGGTTGCAGCTTGGTCCTGTCAGTTCAGGTAAACGCGGATCCAGCGCCCCAATCAGACCGCCCGCGCTGGCTGTGGGAACATGAGTGACTTTACCTCCGACAGATAGCGCGCGCTTCAGACAGCTATTTATAGGCGGCAGCGTCCACGAACCACCTCTCATCATCATCCAGACCTGGTAGTTTTGTGAAGAAAGCAACAGCAAGATGACTGAAACGTCAAGTTTCAAAAAATCGACGCAAGAATCAAAAAAACATTGACAACGACCGCGGAAGTCTGTGCAATCACAACTTACTCTGCCCAGCGAGGTTCCTCAATCTCTGCTCTTCCTCCGCTGTAGGATTCCAGTTATCACTGCCTACCACAATTAATGGACCATTATTTGGCGGTTGGGCGGTAGTAGTTGTGGTTGTCGTGGTGGTAGTAGTGGTGGAGGTGACGGTAGTGGTGGCATCTAGCGGACAGCAGGGCACAACAGCAATCCGCTCATAGAAGCAGATGGTAGGTCGCTGACCGCGACGAACTTCCGCAATGGCAGCAGGACAACGCTCCATTTTCTTGCACACCCCTCGGCGACCATCTTTCAGCACGCATGGGTCACCTGTGAAGCAAAACATAAGTAAAGTTTCACACTCCTGTCTGCATTGCAATCGAAATAAAGATATTTGTAACGTTACAAGGAGCATGTTCATCTTCCCAAAATGCAGCAGTAAAGCAGAATATACGAGTTCATTATCAAAATGCAGTGGTAACTGTGATGGCAGAGCAGACAGCAAATACTTTTTAGAAGTTATAAACTCTTCATTTACTGATATTGTATTTTCAATTGGCAATACAAAGTATGAGCGACAGACGAAGTTTGAATAGGAGCAAAGAGCATGCTCGTGGAAATAGACATATGTAGTTAATTTTATCCGAAAAATTAGCAGGAGTTAGCAAATGCTAAGGGCCTCGCGCCTTCTGGGGGGCTTAGGCCAGCTAAAACCAAGGGCCTCTTCTTCACATTTGCTACGGGCCCAGCGCTGACTTAATCGGGCCCTGGATGTTTCACAAATTAACTTCCAACGGCCAGTAACCAGTGGAGTGTTACGACGTTCCTCCATTGTACTGTAACAGGATCCACTGATATAATCATGATAATATGTTGGCTGCTTGTATTTAGGATGACCCATCAATTCACATTGTTGTGAAGAAGAAAGAGAACACTCAGATTTATTTTTGTACGGCGTGTAACTAGCGGCAGAGTTTAACTACTGTCGTTTTCCGCCTCTGCCGTGAGCACTATTCTAATGCAGGAGCCGAAGTGTTGCCATCTGTTTGTAAGATTTGTAGGGGAAAAGGGGGCAATGGCAGTCACTTAAGCAATTGTTGTAATAAAAACCACGATTAAAATCAAATATTTATTGAAAATGTGTTATTACAAAATTAATAGTTTAATAGTAAAATTGAGATCAATTTTAATCCATTTAGCAAGGTATTTTGGGAATTACAACAATTTTTTAAAAAATAGGTTTGCCCACCATTGCCCTTATATGTGGACAGTCATGGTCTGCTTGTGGACAATCAGAATCAAACACAATCTAACACATATCACGTTGTTAAATCTGCTTAAGAACCACTCTCAATATAAGATCAAAACAGAATTTTGATTCCGATTGAAGAACTAAGTTTTTGAATGTCTCATAACAAAGAATGAACGCTGCATCTGAGTATAAAAAAAAAATCACATACATTCCGAAGGGTAAATCTGTTTGTAAGATCCAGAGACCACAGAGAAGGGCAAGAAGTTGGAGAATGTCTCCTTTGTTGTTTCGTCCTGATCCTTCCGAAGGATCAATCGCCAGCGCATTATAAAGCACCGTCAGAAACAGGAGGATGCATCCAAACAAATAACGAAGCGTGTTGTGTGAGCGGTAACTCTCTGGACTCGCATTCGGAAGGACGCGGGCTCGAATCCCAGTCCGGGCATCCAGATTTAGTGTTTACATGGTTCCCCAAATCACTCCTGGATGATTCCTTCAAAAAAAAAATGCCATGGCAGAATTCCTTCCCGTTCCTTGTCCCCATACTTTCCTGTCTCTATTAACCTCGACGCCAACGAGACGTAAAGCCATAAGGGAGGAAAAATAAATAGCGTATGCTTTGAAGTCTCAAATACTCAATTAAGACGAACTTATTGGACCAATAAATCCATTGTTTGTGAATAATCTCGATTCTATTGATTAATAAATAGTGTAAACCTTTTCCATCCCCCTTGATGTTCCTAAATGATGTTTCATGAGGGTTTTATAAATATCTGTAATTAGTGCAAAAGTCTTTCAATTACACAAACATACAATGCATTAGGTAAATCAAAGAACCTGTTGTTGTTGTTGTTGTTGTTGTTCGGGTTTTAGGGCGCGTCGACGACGAGGTCATTAGCGCCCTAACAAAAAACCATGCGTGACAACGTGGCGAAATTGCCGTCTGTGTGGCCGACTGTAAAGGGGTCGGCCACAGAGACAGCACAATAAAATACTAACGTACTAATTAAAATACCGTCTGCGTGGCCGACTGTAAAGAGGTCGGCCACACAGACGGCAACATAAAATATAAAACTGTCACTAAAATATAAAAATAACATACATTAACTGGTTGGCTGTAGATGGGCCAACCAGGTTAAAAAACAAGTTAGATGGCTGGCTGTAAAAGGGCCAGCCATATAATCAGTGTCTCAAATAAAAACAGTACTTGGATTGGTGGTAGTAAACGGCCACCAATCCAATCTAGAACCTAGGCCGATCTGCCCAAAATTTTTGGGACAAGACCGGCCAAGCAACAAAACTTTAAAATCTTAGCCACGTTGTCACGGTCATCGCTTAAAATAAGGGACAGATCGTTGGCTAAGCCAACGTCTGCCCTTAGATCTAAGAACAATACACATTCGGTTAAAATGTGGCGTACCGTCAAAGGTACGCCACAAGCATCACACTCCGGAGGGTCCTCTCGGCGGAGAAGGAAACCATGTGTCAGAGGACAGTGCCCTATACGGAGGCGAGTAAGGAGAACCTCATCCCTCCTCGCCCGCTGGAAGGAGCTGCTCCACGGCTGAACGGTCGGTTTGACCTGCCGGAGCTTGTTATGCTCAACTTCCAGCCACTGCCTCTGCCAAACATCAAAAACAAATCTCTTCGCCGCCGAGGCAAGGTCTGACTTTGGGACCAGGTCAAAGTCGATTCGGACCTTGTCACAGGCTAACTTGGCAGCTTCATCAGCTGCCTCGTTCCCCCTGATTCCCACATGGCCTGGTACCCAGCAGAATACCACCTCCCTCCCACAAGATTGGAGGGAAAGGAGGGCGTCCTGGATGTCCTGGACTAGACGGTCTGCTGGGTACATAGTTGCTAATGCCTGAATGCAACTAAGGGAATCACAGCATATGAGGTACTTCTTGTCGCGGCATGCCTTCATATGCTGGAGCGACTTTAGCAGGGCATAGCACTCCGCAGTGTAAACACTGCACCTGCTATCCATCTTGTATTTGTAAGTCGCTCGAGGGAAA
>JARYHS010013630.1:188600456-188784907 GCA_031002005.1 Vandiemenella viatica
TGCAACCATAAATTAGCTATAGAGCACATTTTGTAATTTCTTACTGCTATTTCATTCCTTATCCAAAAATAAACAGTCACATCATTTACCTCTAGCAATGAATCAGCGCAATCGTGGACTAGAAGCACTAGAGTTCCTATACGATGCAGATTACAAACCCAGGAAAATGACAGCAATGATATTGCCGCTATGTGATGGACAAACATTTGCCAAAAATCCTTCCGCTTAACGTCAAAAAACTGTGATACCATGAGTGACCAATAAAAAGCCAGAGATGACATGTAATACCACCAGCAATCTGTTGTAACAACCTGAAATCAAAATCTCATTTAGATCTTAGCTGTAACTATACATAAAAAACTTCATAAAATAAGGTGATACATAAACACAAAATGTTTTTATATCACTACATTGCACAAAAGAAGGAGAATGAATGAAGTTACTGGCTCTACAACATTTGGTAACTTATCAATACATTTCTGAAGAGCATCATAAAAAATTAATCATATTGTTACTAAACAAACACTAATCAATAAAAAATTCAATTCAGCACATGATGTAACAAACAATAATTGTCAAAGAACACACAATAATGAATGTTAAAAGCTTATATCTAGATTACAAACATAATGAAACGCATCATCATCTAAATTCAGCAAATTACTAAATTGGCCTGGAAATGCCCACCCTATCTGTCACCCCCTCGTAAATATGAAATGATTGCAGCTTGTAAGGTGACAAGGTCGCCTTACTATATTTATAATTTTGGTGTTTATAATATTTAAAAACATGTTTTATTTTGTATAAAGAGAATTATGTTGAAGTTTTGCTGAATAACATAAATAGCACTAAAGGTAAGAACAGAGAGTGAGGACTATCTTTGGAAGAAGTGGACTAGGTGAATAATCTTTGGACTGCGCAAGGAATAGTAAGACAGAGAAAGCACGGTATGGCAGACATGCTTGATTTCTAGCTGTCGGATGTGTATTGAGATAAAAATAGTGCAAGTTGTTTTATGAGCCGTGTGTGTATTTGTATGTTGTGAAAAAAGGAAAATAAAAGAGTGAATTTTCGAGTTAATTATATTATCCTGTCGTGTGTTATTTGTATATTTGAGTTGCAGAGTTTTTTTTTCTTTGGTGCCGACTTCTACAGCAAAAAAATATTTCTGCTTGAAGTAGAGCACTTAAGTCATTTGTGGAAGCTGACAAAAAGCAGCAGAAAGGAGGGAAGCTTACAAGTGGCTGACCGTGAAAGGACGCAGAACTAAAAACTTTAGTTCGGTAAGGAAAGAGCCTGGCGAATCTTCGGAGAAGAGAAAGAAGAAAGGTAAGACAGAAAATACATTTTAATAACGTGAAGTGACAATAAATAAATGCAGATGTAAATCTGAGAAGCTATTTGAAGAGATATTAATTGTTTAAAAATTTGAAGAGACTCATAGCCGCGTAAATTACTGAAAATAGTAAGAGTAAACTTCAAAATATGGTAATGAACGTTTTGGTTAAGTGTTAACGAACTAGATATTATCTGTGACTGTTTGCCGAAAGGAACTTGCTTTAAATAAAAGTAATAGTAAAAGTAAATTGCAGTAGAGTGAATAATACTGTATATTAGTAAAATAACAAGCAGGAATATAACAGTTAAAATGCCGGGAAAGAAATTCATCTCAATGTATAATGCATGCACGAGAAGTTAACGAGCAAGAATAGTATCTTTGACAAATTGTGGAAGTAAATTTGCTGTAGTTAAAAACTGATATTTTGAATGTGTTTTGTGAAAATAATTTTTGTAAAGATAATATGTATGTTGATGGAAGTTTTTTGTGTCTCTAATTCTGAGTCGAACTACTGCGTTGTAAAATTCATTGTCACCTCGTTGAAGACTTTTCTTGTCTCCAGTCTGTATTTACTCTCGTAAAATTTTTTATGGGGTTGAAATTATTGGTGTGAGGATTTATCCTTGTGTGAAATTTTGTGTGTAAAATGGAAAACAAAAATTTAGTGGTAGATTCCGAGAGTTCATTTAATGGGACGGGAGGCGAAAATAGTGAGCAGGTTAAGGTTTCTGGAAATTTAAATAACAGTTTGGATTCGGGTTGCGCGTATTCAGATCAGTCAGTGTGTGATGTTAGTATTCAAAAAGTTCATGAGTTATCTCCAGCTAGCGTAACTCAAAAGAAATTTGACCGAGAAGAAGATAATTCTTTGGAAATGATACTAGCAAAAATATTACAGACAACAGGAATTAAAGCAGAGCCAACAGAGATCTGAAGAAACAAATCAACAGCAGATAATGAATATGCAAGAATTAAAACAAACCCTGCTACAGAACCAACAAGATTTAAGACGAGAATTACAACAAAATCAACAGAAGTTTGAAAAGTTAACACTACGACAGATGGAGAAAATGCAAGAATTAATTACACAAAACCGACAAAGAATGGAACAAGAATTTAATCAATGGAAAAATGAAAAGGACAATATCTATATTAAGCTAGACAATGTGGAGGAGCGCATTGTTAAGGAAGAAGAGAATCGTGAAGAGGCAATGAGCAAAATAAGTTGAAGAATGAATTTTCAGGGATTAAACAGGAATTTTGGCAAGTTCAAGGTGAGGTCATGTGTTGCAAAAAGGCAGTTGAACAACAATGGATAGAGGTGAATCAGCGAGTTGACGTGGTACAAAACAAAATCGAATGCTGTGCCGGCAACAATTTAGTACCGTCCGGTCAAATAAAACTACCGGAAGTAAGTTTTGTTCCAGGGGGCGAGATTCATCCGCACATTTTTGTAGAGATTTACAGAAACGCACTACCGAAACACTGGAGTGATGAGGAAAAAATTAGATATGTAAAGATGATGATGAAAGAGTAGCCGAGAGCAGTATTAGCTACGAAGAATTTCTGCGAAGTTTTTTGAAGAGGTACTGGTCGGAGGAAAGGCAGAGACGTGTGAAACAAGAATTTAGGAACAGCTGTCCATACAAAAGGCAATTTGGTAGCCTTCGCGAATATTGCGAAAAATTGATGAAAGGACTGAAATACTTGTCAAACCCAATAGAAGAAGACGAGAAAATAGAAATTTTGGAGAGAAAGATGCCGCGTTGGGTGCAGGAAAGGATGTTGCTTACGCGATGGAATAATCTCCAAGAATTTTTAGAAGGAGTGGACAAGATAGACAAATGGGACGATAGGAGTGTGAGAGATCAAAATTTTACCGGAAGTTCGTATGGTGGAAAAGAGCAATCGGGACAAGTATATCGGGAAAAGGATGGAAAGAGAGATGATAGAGAAGCGAGACCGGCACAAGAATGGAAAGGAAAGCCTACACAGTATAAGCAATGGAGCGAGTAGAAGGCGGAAAGCAGAGTGACAAAAAATGGAACCAGGGAAATTAGGAAGGGCTTGTGAAGAGGTCCGTTCCCAGGCCGATAAAAGAAGAGGACCAAGAAATTTTAAAGAATATAGATGTATGTTCATAAGAGTAAACAAAGAAGAAGCAGTAAAACATAGGAAGACCGTTCTAGAAGATGTTGCAAAACATTTCCAAAGAATAGAGAGAGAGGAGAGCAATCAGAAGACGTCAGTAGAGAGTGACAATCAAATCAGAAATAATGAAGAAAGGAAGCCATTAATGGATAAAACACTGATGCTTGATGAAGTAGATGAATGGGTAAACCAAGCAAGAAGAGCTTGTAAGGAAAAATTAGGAGTGGAAACGGTAGAAGAAGAAGATGAGGAAGACCTCGAAAAACGGTTAGAAGTGGGAAAAGAGCAAGAAGTAACGGTGGAAGACAAAGGTCCGTTAAAATGGTGGAGGTGTTTAGAACAAATTGTGGAAAGTGAACGATTCGACAAGGTTGAAAATGAGGCAATGGAAGGAAGTGAGGTGATTGGTTTAGCAGAAATGGATTATTGGAAGAACAAGGACCAGAAGAGTCTTGACGAATTGATAGGGGATGAAGAATATGGAATCAATATCTTGGGAAATGAGGATGAAAATTACGAAGAGCGAAGAGCGAAGAGAAGAGGAAGATAAGGAAACAGACGATACGATAGACGATGAAGAGTATGGAGACGAAGAAGAATTCAATGAAGATTATAGTATGGAAGAGGGAGAAAACTTTAACGAAGATTTAAAAAAAGAGTTATGTAGTCGATAGTGACAAGGATGAAGAAAGAGAACTGAAATGCTTTCTAATAAGGAAGGAAGGACCAGGAAGAGGCAAGGAAAGTGAAGCAAGCAAGGCGATGAAAAAGAACAAGGAACTATTTTACCGAAACATGAAAGAAGAGGAGGCAACGAGAGGAAAGGTGAAGATGAAGGACAAAGGGTCATCATTTAGAGAAATAGAAGAAGATTTGCTAAAGGAGACTGAGAAGGAAGAACAGAGTAAAGAGGTGTTACAACCTATGGTGGAGGTGGAAGTGTTTGAATTGGTAGAAAAGGCATTGGTGGACACAGGAAGTGATGTGACTGCTATTTCCGAGTCATTTTTCGACCACTTAAAGAAGAGAGGCGATATGCTAGAAATGCCCGCAAGTAAAACTCAGATTATAGGCGCCACAGGAAAGTTGAGCAAATTGATTCGTCAGCATGTGTACGTGACCATGACAATTGGGAAAATGACATGCTAGTAATACCAGGGCTTAGGATCAACTGGATACTAGGAATGGATTGGTTAGGAAAATATAAGGCAATAATTAACTGCAGTGAAGAAAAACTAGAATTTGAGAACGAGAGTGTGAAATATGTGGTACATTTGAGAGCAAGATGGTTAAGAAAGAAGATAGAGTGGGAGGACTGAAACTGATAGCCACAATTCAAGGGGTTGATTGGCACGAAGGTGAAGAAGAGGATGATTGGAGTGAAGTGGAAGAGGTCAAATATCAGGAAATTTTGGAAATAGTGGACAGTATAAAGCATATAACAGAGGATCAGAAGAGGCAATTGACAGATATATTATTGGAAAACTGTATGGTGTTTTCAGATTGTCCAGGGCGAGTAGAAGGATTTGAGTGCAAACTGAAGATTAAGGAGCATGAACCATTTTTTGTGAAGCCTTACTCGGTACCATTAGCGAGCAGACCAGCGGTAGAAGAGGAGTTGTCACGGATGATCAAAATGGGTATCATTGAGAGAAGTGATAGTAAATACAACAGCCCTTTAGTGGTGGTAGGTAAGAAGGATGGCAGCGTTAGACTAGTGCTGGATGCACGAAGACTAAACAAGATAGTGGATCAGGAGAGAGATAGACCTGAAAACTTAGAAGAGATTTTGCAGAGGTTTCAAGAAGTAAAGTACCTGACAAGCTTAGATTTGACCGCAGGGTACTGGCAAATCCCATTAGCAAAGGAATCCAGGCCTTATACTGCCTTTCTCTATGGTGGGAGGTGTTACCAGTACTGTGTAGTACCGTTTGGTCTCAACATATCAGTGTCTGTATTTATACGAGCGTTAGACAAGGTTCTTGGAGAGGAATTATTGAAGAAGTTGACGATATATGTGGACGACATTTTGATAAGTGCCAAGACATGGAGAGAACATTGTGGAGTATTGCGAGAGGTGTTGATGGCATTAAAAACAGGGGGAATGAAGCTAAAGCTGTCGAAGTCGGAATTTGTAAAGGAGAGAATAAACTTTTTGGGGCATATAATCAGTGAGGAAGGGATATCGCCCGATCCAAGCAAGTTGGAAGCAGTAAAAAGGTTTCCTACGCCTACAAGTAAGAAGCAGTTGAAATCATTCCTGGGTCTTTGCGGATTTTATAGAAAATTTGTGTCGGGTCAATTGCTAAACGATCCAAGTTTAAACGCCTTATTGAAGAAGAATATGTCTTGGTTTTGGTCTCAGGAATGCCAGAAGAGTTTTGAAAGAATCAAAGAAGAATTGGGAAGAGGAAGGATGTTTGTATCGACCGAATTTGAATTTACCTTTCTGTCTGGCGTCGGATGCAAGTAATTATGGTGTTGGAGTGCAACTGTTTCAAGTAGTGAATAAGAACGGAATGGAGGAAGTAGGACTATCGCTTTTGCAAGTCGTATTTTAAATGCACATGAGAGGAATTACGGGATATGCCAAAAGGAAGCATTGGCCATAGTGTGGGGATTTAAGAAGTTCCGGTATTACCTATGGGGACACAAGACCATAGTGTATACAGACCAAAAGGCATTAAGTTTCTTGCGGGAATGCAAGTACTCCATTCTAGACTTACAAGATGGGCGCTATATTTGCAGCAATTTGATTTTGAAATCAAGTATATAAAAGGAGAAGATAATGTGGTGGCGGATGCTTTGTCTCGGTTACCAATAGGGAGTGAAGGAGATGAAGAAAAGTCAACTAGTATATTTAAGATGTACTATATGAAGGGTGTGGAGCACGAAAAAGAGATCAAAGAAATATGTCAACAACTAAGGAGATTGCAAAATGAAGACGAATGTCTGGCATTGGTAAAAGAGAATTGGAAGAAAATCGAATAACAAATTAAGGAAATATTACATGGTGTTCGAAGGCGTGTTGTTCAGAAGAAAAGCAGAGAATTCTGAGGAATGGAAAATCTGTTGGCCAGAGAAATATGTAGAGACGATTATAGATTATACACATTTGAGTCATGGCCATTATGGTCCGAAGAAATGTTTGGAGAAGTTAAAAGAGACAGTAATTTTTGACAACATGGTCAGGTGTACCAGGAGCAGAATCAGGAAGTGTGACAGGTGCCAGCGAGTAAAGGATTCCACAACCATTCAGAGGGGAATGATGAAGGCCATCATACCGACGGGAGTACTAGACCTTGTGGCAGTCGACTTGTACGGACCCACTACCAAAAGCAAAAGGTGGATTAGCTTTTGTGTTTGTGGTTTTGGATGTTTTTTCGAAATATATAAGATTATATGGGATCCGAAAAGCTACAGGAAAGATACTAAGCAATCGCATGGAGAAGGATTATTTTGTGAAGCATGGGAAACCGCAACGAATACTGAGTGATAATGGAAGTCAATTCACATCCAAGGATTGGGCGGAGTGCCTCAACAAGGCTGGGGTGAAACATGTTAGAATTTCTGCTTATCACCCGTCGAGCAATCCTGCCGAGAGGGTGATGCGCGAGCTGGGTAGACTTTTCCGGACATATTGTCACAATCATCATTCAAAGTGGTCGGATTACCTGAGTAAGTTTGAAGATGTGATGAATTGTGTAGTACATTCCGGAACTGGGTTTACGCCTTATGAAGTGATGTGGAATAAAAGTCCCGAAAATGTTGTAAGGAAATGGGTGAAATTTCCACCGTGTAAAGAAATGGAAGTGGAGGATCGAGTGGAATTAGTGAAAAAGAACTTAAAGAAGAGTGCGGAGGATAGGAAGAAAAGTTATGACAGGCGATCTCGCAAGAAGGAGTTCGAAGTAGGGGAACTAGTGTTGGTGAGAACTCATGAACGATCCAGCAGCATAAATGCGGAGATCAAGAAGTTTTTGATATATATGAAGGACCATATAAAATTGTAGGTAGGCCACATCCACATGCATATTATCTGCAACTACCAAAGTCTGGAAAAATGTTAGGGTTAAGGAATGTGCAAGATTTGAAATTGTATATAGAATGATTGTACCAATTGTAATGTAAGATAGATGATCATCAAAATTTCTGGGGAGTAATTTTGATGATGAGTTGACGGGGGGAATGTGTAAGGTGACAAGGTCGCCCTACTATATTTATAATTTTGGTGTTTATAATATTTAAAAAAAGACATGTTTTATTTTTGTATAAAGAGAGTTATGTTGAAGTTATTTTTTTGCTGAATAACATAAATAGCACTAAAGGTAAGAACAGAGAGTGAGGACTATCTTTGGAAGAAGTGGACTAGATGAATAATCTTTGGACTGCGCAAGGAATAGTAAGAGAGAAAAAGCACGGTATGGCAGACTTGCTTGATTTCTAGCTGTCGGATGTGTATGGTGATAAAAATAGTGCAAGTGTTTTATGAGCCGTGTGTGTATTTATGTGTTGTGAAAAAAGGAAAATAAAAGAGTGAATTTTCGAGTTAATTATATTACCCTGTCGTGTGTTATTTGTATGTTTGAGTTGCAGGTTTTTGTTTTCTTTGGTGCCGACTTCTAAAGCAAAAAAATATTCTGCTTGAAGTAGAGCACTTAAGTCATTTGTGGAAGCTGACAAAAAGCAGCAGAAAGGAGGTAAAAAAGCTTACAGAGATACAGAACACGCACTTTAGAAAAATTGAAATTTTTGCCTTTTAAGGGTCGAATTACGAAAAATTCGTTTGTTAAAATATAATGTTACCACGGCGGAGACCTTATTCTTTAATATGATACCTCATTTATCTATATCGGTTAGATGTCAAGGGAGATAAATCGCCCGTGACACAAAAATCGGTAATAGAAAAATTTATACTTTTTTCCTTTAAGGGTTGAATTCCAAAAACATTCTTTCTTAAAATATGATGTCACAAAGCTGAGACATTACTCCTCATAATCCTACCTCATTTATCGATTTTGGTTAGATATCCAGGGAGATAAATGGCTCGAGATACAAAAAACGCATTTTAGAAAATGTGACATTTTTGCCCTATAAGGGTCGAATTACGAAAAATTCCTTTCTTAAAATATAATGTTACCATGGCGGAGACCTTATTCTTTAAAATGATACCTCATTTATCTATATCGGTTTTATGTTAAGGGAGATAAATCGCTCGTGACACAAAAATGCGTTATAGAAAAATTTATACTTTTTCCCTTTAAGGGTTGAATTCCAAACACATTCTTTCTTAAAATATGATGTACCAAAGCTGAGACATTACTCCTCATAATCCTACCTCATTTATCGATTTTGGTTAGATATCCAGGGAGATAAATGGCTCGAGATACAAAAAACGGATTTTAGAAAAAGTGACATTTTTGCCCCATAAGGGTCGAATTACAAAAAATTCCTTTCTTAAAACATAATGTTACCATGGCGGAGACCTTATTCTTTAATATGATACCTCATTTATCTATATCGGTTAGATATTAAGGGAGATAAATCGCTCGTGACACAAAAACGCATTGCAAAAATATTGATACTTTTGCCCTTTAAGGGTCGAATTCCGAAAACTTTCTGGCTTAATATATGACGTCACTAAAGCGGAGATCTTAATCTTTAAAACGATACTTCATAAAACGGTTTCAGATAGGTATCCATGGAGATAACTGACTCGTAACACAGAAAACAGCCTTTTAGAAAAATTTACATTTTTGCCCTTTAAGGGTCGAATTCCGAAAACTTTCTTGGTTAAAATACGATTTAAGCAAGGTGGAGACCATAAGCTATAAAATGACACCTCATTCATTGATTTCGGTTAAGTATGAAGGAAGATATAGGCTTGTGACAAAAAAATACCTTATAGAAATAATATATATGATTTATAATTTATAATTGTGCAACAAGTGTGCAAGAAATTGATAGGAACTTTAGTAATTTGAAATCGTAAATTTCCAATGTTTCGCAATTTGTGTGATGTTCAAAGAAATGGTTAGGGATTGTTAGCGGAAAGTATTAAGAAATTCAAGGGATTATTTGCGGTCGTAACAGAACTGTCTTCTGATTTTTTTGGAGAAGAAGAAATTATTTACCTGGTGAAAAATCTGTTGTGTAAGGAATCTTCTGATAGAAATTTAAATAATATACCGGTCGGTGGGTCTAACAAAATTTAAGGAAAGCTGTGCATTAAAGACTTGAAAGAAAATCATTTAATCTATGATTTAGTAGTTTTGAGATAACCTTCTAACCTTTTATATATTCCAGAGAAGGTTTGAAGTGACCACCGCCGAAGAGAGAGAACATTGTATGTTGTTAATTACTTGATGCTTTCCAGGTAGGCACAAGTAAACGCCACGAGAACAAGAAACTATATTTTTTGGTAACTGCACAGACCATAAAGTGAGTGATTGTTATATTATATTTTGGCAACATATAACCGTGCGGGTTCTTTCAGAAGATCGACAAGATGGCTTTAGGCAAGGATATTCATGTGAATCTCAGATGGGAGGATATATGCAAGACATTTCGGATGAATTGGACTTGGGAGTTCAAGTTGATAGTGTAACACTAGATCTTAAACAGTGTGAGCCATAAAGTGGTTTTAAATAAACTGAAAACTACTGGATTTGATGAAAATGTTATTGTTAGTGTTAGAGTAGGAAATACATTATAAAAGAGGTGGAAGTAAGTATGGAAGTACAATAGTGTAGTGTATAGGGACAGGTGTTGTTCATTATTCTAACGAATGATTATGTTCACTATTTACGGTCAGAATTTAGGTTGTTTGTTAGGATCAAAGCAGGAGAAGACTGTGAACAGCTGCAGGGTGATCTGGATAGAATATCTAAATGGTAGACCAGCATGGAATCAAGATAAATGCCAAGAATAGCAAGATTATTAGGTACACAGATAAAAAAACTAAAGGTTGTTTATGATTATGAGGTAGGAACAGAATTTCTTGTTGACGGTTTGAAGTGTAAATATCTTGGCATAACGTTTAATTATAAACTTAACTTGGCAGAGCACACTGGGCAGACGGAAAAGGTTACAAAATCCTTCATTTATTCGAGAGGGTGGTGAGAGGATTTACCAGCGAAGTTGGGGAATTGGGTTACAGAACTTTGGTCCAACCATAGGTTGAATATGGTGCTATAGTTTGGGACCCACATTTTGGGTATCAGATACGGGAATTGAAGAACGTGAAAAGAAGAGCAGCAAGATTTGTTTGTGGAAATTATCGCAGGACCCAGTCTGTAACTAATATGGTAAAGGAATTGGATTGGGAGTCATTGGAAGATAGGAGGAGGGTGAAGAGAGTGCTGGGAATGCACAAGGCATATGTTGGTGATAAGGCTTGGAAGAATATTGGTCGAAGAATTAGGAATAATGCATGGAAGGGAAAAGATGACCATGGCCACAAGTTGGCACTCGATTTCATGTATCTGGGAGTGTGAAAATTTGCTTTTGTGGGTTAGGATGTCAGGGATTGGAACAAATTATCAAGTGAGTGACGAATAATTTACGGAAAGCGTTGAATGAATTTAAAATTAAAATTTGTAAATCGCAAAAGTAGATGGGGCAGAATTTAACACTCAAATTATATACTATAATTAAGAGATAAAATAGAAAGGAGTAATTAGATGACTAAGGGAATTGCCACTGGAGCGTGTGCTCCATCGCATTTAAATTATTAATAATAATAAAAGAATAAAAGAGCCGCGATTGTTGGGAGCCCGGTGGAATGCGAGGTCACGCCCAACTGGTTTCCTCGGCCACTCGCACACGCGGGTACAGTTAAGTGTTCGTTAGTGCGGAAATTGGCAGCAGTCTTCACTCGGCCACAAAGGAAACGTACACCGAAGTATTTTTTAAGGACACGCCTTAACCTCTGCGAATACCGAATATGCTCGAATTTTCTTTTACGTAATAAATTTCGTCTGTAGAAATTTTTTCTGCATCCAAAAGAAACTCGATTTCAAGTCAATTGTGGCATGAAGTGTCACATTCATTACTTTAATTTTCTTTTGTCATTTGTATTACTGATGATTTTTTTAACTACAAACGAACACAATAAGTGACTCATAAGTGTAGGAGTAGTCAGGCATAGCTCTTCAGTTAATAGTCTGCCTATTATCGCGAGCCTAGGACAACCTGCTGCAAACCCCTGAAGATAATGCAGCGTAGAAACTTGAAAACAATATTAGCTTCTTGTTGACACTCAAGTCTCTACATATTTTTGGACGTTAAGGTGCGAATAGCGTATGAAACTCCTATGCAGCAACTCGTCAAGTACAGCAGATACCTCTGGGAAACACCAAGTCGGCAGAAGCACAATACAAATTCATATTATGCGGCAACGGCTATCTTCTGTGGTCAAAGATCCCGTAACATCCGCTCAGAAAAAGGAACTAGCACGGAATATTACTATCTGTCAAGGATAAGTGATAAAACAAATTTTTGATTTACCTGAAAAAAAAAATCATCCTTGAAACAGCGCCTAAACAATCCATTACATAGTGGGATCGCCCTTGAAACGTAATCCCAGTATCAGTTGATGAAATAATCTGTTGTACATCCTTTCGCTAGAATATTTTGACCAATAACGCCAAATGTGGGCCATACTATCAACAACTCAAGCTATAAGGTATATGGTATTGGCGGAATACAGGATAAATCATTACTGTTGGTGGAAATGAAAGAGCTAGTGAAATAAAGATTTTGCATCTCTTGTACTTTTTTTATGTAAGAATAAAATAGTAACAACACATTCTGAATGACGGATCTACGCTGAAAAAGTCAATAGAGAGTACGACCAATAGTGATACGACGCCCTCAGAAACTGAACATTCCCTGTTGAATACTGGTCAGAAGTGAAGATTTTAAGGACATCTAATACGAATTTTATCACCGAACGGGGCGGTGTAACGGTTAGCGTTCTCGCCTCGCATTCGGGAGGACGGCGGTTCGAATCCCCGTCCGGGCATCCAGATTTGGGTTTTCCATGGTTTCCCCAAATCACTCCAGGCAAATGCCGGGATGCTTCCTTCAATAGGCCATGGCCGAATTCCTTCCCATTCCTTGCCCCCCCCCCATCCTTTCCCGTCTCTAAAGACCTCGATGTTAAAAAGAGACGTAAAGCAGTTACAAAAAAAAAAAAAAAAAAAACGAATTTTATCTATGGCAGAGTTTGCGTTGAGTATGCGAAGTACGCTATGAACGCTCCGTGGTTCAGATTCTACGTTTAACTTGGGTCCAGCCACGACTGATTACGTGGCAACTTGAAATACATCAGCAGGTCGTTAAGACACTCTAAACAAGGACTCATAATGTACGTTTTTCAGTTGTATCTTTCAAATGTTTAAATGCAATATCCGAAAAAAAGGAAAACTGTATAAAAATTGTAAATATTATTTACTAGCTGTTACCCGCGACTTCGTACGCGTGGACTTAGAATTTCATTCCCAGAACTGGATATAGAAAACTGTTACTAATGTAAGATTTGTCCCACAGAAAACCGAGTAAGCATAATATGAGAGGAAAGCCAACACCATATCATTCTCCCCTCGAACCTGTCTCATGAAGAGAATCAATTTCCAACAAATTTAAAAACAGAAAAACAAACGAAGGTGCAAGGATGTGGGTGGGGGTGTTAACTGAGGGAAGCTTTATTTCAGCTTGGTCTTTTCTTCTTTCTTCAGCATGAGCATCAGATTGTTGGGTTCTAATAACTTTAGCTGATCTACAGCTACACCTTACGCCAGGTTTACACCCACAAGGGATGTCAAAAAAAGAAGACAAAAAAAATAGATAAACTGGTGCCAGAAACTTTTAGGCAGACACAAGTTAATAATACAGCGCAGAGCAAATCGACATCTATACTAAATAATAAATTTGTCTTTAAACGAAATATATAAACAAACCATAAATTAACAGAATGCGCGAGCATTACAGAATAACACACGCATCCGTCTGTCTGTCACCATTCGATAAGTTCTCAAAATTTTGTGACTAAGACTGTTATTCATACCGAAAAAAATTCCTACAGATACAAAGTATTTCCTTGTCAAATTCCATCAATTTCGGTATAGCCAAATAGTCGTCGAAACGTAACAAAAAGACAGCGTCATATTTCCGTTTTTACACTGAAGAGCCAAAGAAACTGGTACACCTGCCTAATAGCGTGTAGGGCCCTCAAGAGCACGCAGAAGTACCACAGCAGGACGTTGTATGGACTCGACTAATGTCTAAGTAGTGCTGGAGGGAACTGACACCATTCATTCTGCAGGGCTGTCCATAAATCCTTAAGAGTACGAGGGGATGTCACGTTGACCAGATATGCTCAATAATGTTCATGTCTGGGAAGTTTGGTGGCCAGCGGAGGTGTTTAAACTCAGAAGTGTGTTCCTGAATCCACTCTGTAGCAATTCTGGAAGTGTGGGGTGTCGCATTGTCTGCTGGAATTGTCCAAGTTCGGAATGCACAATGGACATGAATGTATGCAGGTGATCAGCCAGGATGCGTGTCACCTGTCAGAGTCGTATCTAGACATATCAGGGGTCCCATGTCACTCCAACTGCACACGCCCCACATGTTTACAGAGCCCCCATGAGCTGAACAGTCCCCTGCTGACATACAGGGTCCATGAATTCATAAGGTTGTCTCCATACCCGTACATCCGCTCGATACAATTGGAAACGAGACTCGTCACACCAGGCAACATGTTTCCAATCAGCAACACTCCAATGTCGGTCTTGCCGGGCCCAGGCGAAGCGTAAAGCTTTGTGATGTGCACTCAGCAAAGGTACTCAAGTGGGCCTTCGGCTCCGAAAGCCCACATCGATGATGTTTCGTTGAATGGTTCGCACGCTGACACTTGTTGATGGCCCAACATTGAAATCCACAGCAATTTGCGGAAGGATTGCACTTCTGTCATGTTGAACAAGTCTCTTCGGCTGTCGTTGGTGCCGTACTTGCAGGATCTTTTTCCGGCCTCAGTGATGTTGGAGATTTGATGTTTTACCGGATTCCCGATATTCACGGTGCACTAGTGAAATGGTCGTATGGTAAAATCACCATCTCATCACTACCTCGGAGTTGCTGTGCATCTCTCGTGCGCCGACTACAACACCACGTTCAAACTCACTTAAATCGTGATACCCTGCCTTTGCAGCAGTAACAGATCTAACACCTGCAACAGCCACCTGTTGTCTTATATAGGCGTTTCAAACTTCAGCGCCGTAATCTGAGTGTTTACATCTCTCTGTGTTTGCATACGCATGACTATAGTAGTTTGTATGGCTCTTCAGTGTATAATATTATTTGTGCAGATCACACACACACACACACACACTGACTGCGATAGAAACAACGCCTCAAGGGAAAAAAAGTCTACACCTACAGCATGGTTAGACTAACTACGATTTGCCACCCATTGTACCATTAAATTTGTGATATTTACAGTTGAACATGGAATGTGAACAATGATCGTCCTGGCTTGGTTCATACAATCAAAAATAATCTTAAAAATATCTGCTTCCAAAGGGATTTGAACCAGTGACTAGGATAGAAGCAAGCGGTTTAACCACTGAGCTGCCAGGCCGCTATAAAGAATGGTACTACAAGGACTTACAAATACCATGTGTCCGTCTATCGCCGTTCAATAATTTTTCAAAATTATATGACGATATGTATTATTTATACAGAAAAAAGTATCCTATGTCCTTCCTAATGGCATATAGCTTCTCCTTGTCCAATTTCATCACGATCGGATTAGCCATTTAGCCTTGGAAACGTAACAAACAGACAGACAGAGCTACTTTCGCATTTATAATATTACTATAGATTGAACGAATATTGTACAGCTTTTAAATTTCCATTAATTTTTTTTCATACATCAACTAATTGCGTTATTTGTCTAAACTAACTACTTTTCCTACAACATATTTTTCCTTTTCCTTATCATTCTTTGAACCAGAAATGTACTTGAATGTTTTTTTTTTTAAATGTAATTCTTGTTGGTAAACTCCTGTGGCAATATTTTTATCCTGTTACTGTTTAAGTAGATAAGTATCAGGATTTGTTAATTTCACTTGTCTGATTGTTAATACTTCTGTCAAGCAGTTCGACAGCACAGCTGGGCAGAAAACATTTAATCCGTTAATCGTTAAATAACGGAATTAACAAATTGCAAAAGCTTAATTTGGAAGTTAACGTAAAAAATCGTTAACGATCTTCTTAACTTCCGTTAAACTGAACTACCGTTAACTTTAGTCCGTTACATTGGTAGTTGATGTATTTGGTTTGTTTGAATTGCACGCCACGCTTGACCGTTCGGCGAGTCGGATGGCGAACGAATTAGATAATATGAAGTGCAAATGTGGTGCATACACAACTGTTATGTTAGGCATGGCGTGGGTGAGAGCAGGAAAGCTAGAGTTTGGAGCCTTTCTATTTTATGTCTGCAAACTGGAGCTCACTACTCGTTTGTAATTCGATTGGTGATATTTTTATAATCCAACTTTCTTTACTGCCAGGAAAATGTCACTTTTTAGTTGCTATTGGTTTGGTGTTCGTTAGTGAAATAAATTAAACTGACATTCGTTACCACGGCCAACTGAAGATACTGGCCTCGGTACTGGAAGCCATTTTGTTTATAACGTAAGCAAAGTAGATCTAACAAGTCGGCCATGCTGGTATGTTTTCAGCAGGAAAGTTCGTTTGAAAACATGTTTCTGAGAGTATTAGACTTCGCATTCATTGGAGGATTACCAGTTATTTTCATCTTCAGCTACTAAAGTAAAGTTTTTAAAGTTGCAGTTCTATTTCTTAAATATTAATATAAGAACGTATTGCAATTTCTTAACGAATTTTCATTGAACTCTCATGTTTTGTTTGCGAAGTTTTGTTGAAAGTTATTTCATAAAGTAACTAAATATGTAAAAATACATTTGGAACTGTGTGTATATTTACATTGCAATAGCTATATTGAATGTATTTTTCAGGTAGGTTTTAGTGTGGCGGGCTGTAAAACTAACTATAAGTCTCAAAACGAAACTCTCAGCACATTTTCTTTATCCAACGATGAAGAACTAAAGAAAAGTGGCTTAGAAAAATTCTCACAGGCTTCTCAGAGTTAAAGAAGTCTATAATATACATGAAACATTTTAGTGAAGACTGCATAATCAAGACAAAACAGTTAGTAGTAGATGGAGAAATAAAGACATTTAGAAGGAGTTATCCAAAGCTGAAACCATATGCAGTGACATCAAATTTTCCAAATTTACCAGGATACTTGACAACAGCTGGATCCACATGCAGAAGATTATGTGATGCAGAAAATGACAATTTTCAAAAAGCAGTGGCAAAGAGTTTAGAAAACTGCAGAAGTGTAATAGGACCACTTCTTTTCTTAATTTTTATAAACGATCTCGGAGACAAAGTGAAAAGCCTTCATAGATAGTTTGCTGATGATGCGGTTATTTATAGGGAAGTAAGGAATTTGGCCGATTGCTTAGAAATTCAACGTGATCTGGATATTATTTTGGCATGGTGCACTGGGTGGCAACTTACGCTAAATTGTAAAAAATGTAAGACAATGAGCATAACTAACAAAAATAATCCAATTGTTCAGAAATACGAGTTGAACAATTCAATTATTTATATGGTTGATTCTATGAAATATTTGGGAGTAACAGTACAAAGGAACATGAAATGGGACTTACACATTAATTCGTTAGTAGGTAGAGCTAATTCTAGGCTGCGATTCATAGGTCGAATCTTGAAAAATTGTAATGAGCAAACAAGAGAGATAGCGTACAAATCTCTTGTGCGTCCACATTTAGACTATTGTTGTGCCATTTGGGATCCGTTTCGTAAGGGGTTGATCGAAAGTATAGAGAAAGTACAGAGAAGAGCCGCTCGATTCGTGACCGTTTGCTACAAACCTTCTGAAAGTGTCACTGAACTGATTAGTATACTATACTGGGAGTCTCTGGTAGATAGACGACGCACGTTTCGTTTAAACTTATTGGTAAACATGTGTACTCCCACTGTCACTTACGAGTGTAGTGAAATACTTCGTTCACCAACGTATTTTAGCCGGAATGACAGGAAAGATAAGATTAGAGAAATAAAGTGCCGCAATGATTCTTATATGAATTATTTTTTCCTTCGTACCATTAGGGATTGGAATGCACAACAAAGAGATTAGCTTTGGTGCTGAGCACCCTCCACCACCCACAATTTTGTGAATTGCAGAGTATATATGTAGATGTAGATGTAAATATGAAGAGCACAATGTAATTAACAATATGGGAGACACATGTAAATATTTTTCAGGTGCTACTCATATAAACAAGAAACAGTGGTCCTATGTTGAGTGTGAACAAAAGGTAGTGCTGTGTTTTATTGATGTTAGTAAAGAAATACCAAACATTCTTGCACCTGTAACTGTTTAGACCAATTTAAGTGTCTTACTTTCCGCAAAAAGCTACAAAAGTCCCCAGCATAAAGTGCCCAGAGGGTAGTACTGTGTATTATTGATGTTAGTAATGAAATACTAAACATTCTTGCTACTGTAAGTGTTTAGACTGATTTAAGTGTCTTACTTTCTGTGAAAAGCTACAAAACTCCCCAGCATAAAGTGCCCAATGAATACATAGCAGTATAGTTCAAACATGTGTTTGACAGTATCATTAAATTGAGTCAATAGTTTCTAAAAAAAAAAATACCTCTTAAACAAGTACTTAGTTGTTAAAAATATGGTGAATTTGTTACAGAATAGTTTTGCGGGTGAAAGATTTTCGCAGCTTCAAATGATAATTGAACAAATTCAGTTTCTAACTAAAAATGACAGTAGTCGCAGGTACAGTGGGAATACATTATTACTGTCAGCTTCTCTATATGTTCATTCATCATCAGCATATCCTGCTTTGAATAAGATTGGTTATTTATATTTGTCACACCCATGCAATGTCAGAAAGCTGATAGGTAAGTTTAATTTAAATAGTTTAAATGTAGATAGTAATGTAGAGTATTTGAAGATTAAGAAGAAATTTTTGAAAGATCATGAACTTGTAAATGTGCTCTTGGATGAAATTTACATTGAGCCTCGTTTGATCTTTAAGGTTGGTACAATTTATGGTGCTAGTCAGACTAATAGTAATGATGTTGGTAAAACAGCTCAGGTTTTTATTATATCCAGTGTCTTCAAAATTCAATGATATTGTCACTATCATACCTATTAACAACGGCAAAATAAATGTTGTTATGTGTACTTAATGAAATAGAAAAGTTGAAATATCCCTCCCAAATGACTTAATTACAGAAAATGACCATGCAGAGCTGACAGTGCTCACTGAAACTGATGTTCTAGTGACTGGACTTGCTTGGTTCATGCTGAAACGTATATTAGATATGTCTTCAAGTAGTTTCATCGGTGATTTGCATCAGCTTTCTGTTTTGCACAAAATCTGCAGCCTAAAGCTGGAGAGCTAATCTAAGTGATAAATGTAAATGCAACAGAACATTGAGGCACATTTTTCAAAACATCAATTTAATCCTGCAAGGTAACGGTAAATAACCTCACTAAGAAGGTCAATGACACTGCAACAAGTAATAAAACTGGCAGGCAGTTTAAAAAAACTGAGGTCAACTTAGAATAATTTGATGTAAGAATTTTTATATTTGCCAATTCATTGTATAAACGAAGAAGTAATGAGTTCCAAAACAAGTATATCTACCATGACACTTAAAATGTAGCTAATGCTCAACACACTCACAAAGCAGTACAATGTTAATGCTGCAAAAAGTAGAATATACTGCTTTACAAACTGATAGTTGTGTAGATTATTGAGTAAATAAATATGCTTTTTTGTTTATTACCTCCAATTTTTTTCATTTATGAATTTTTTTAACTATGAAGAACCTTATAAGAAATAAAATAAAGATGATGTCACCTTTAAGTTTGTATGTGTATGAGTAGTGCAGATTTTGGAGCATGTTAATATAATATTTTGACATGTGCACTTGAATATCTCTGTGCGCGTGTGTGTGTATGTAAAAAGTTACTGAATGGCATGAACAAAATACTGAAGGAAGATTTTGGACTAAATATAAATCAAAGCAAAACAAAAGTGATGAAATGTAGCAGAAATGATACCAACACTAGTAGATTAAATATAAAAATAGGATCGGATGAAATAGCAGAAGTAAGTGAATTCTGTTACTTGGGAAGCAAAATTACAACCGATGGCCGAAGCAGGAATGATTTTAAAAGCAGAATAGCACTAGCAAAAAGAGCCTTCATGAAAAGAGAAATATTTTAGTTACAAATATTGATCTAGGAATTAGAACGAACTTTTTAAAACTCTATGTGTGGAGCACAGCACTTAACGGTAGCGAAACATGGATTTTAGGAATAGCGGAAAGAAGGAAAATTGAAGCATTTGAAATGTGGTGCTACAGAAGAATGCTGAAAATTAAGTGGACAGACAAAGTAAGAAATGAACAAGTTTTGGAAATGCGTGCAGCTCGGGTTCGAATTTTCGTCCCCGCAACTACGATTATTTAAGTCACTTTTCTTCAACTTTCCAGTGTGTTCTGGACCATCTATCTATTCTTTGATAACAAGGATAATTTCGAATATTCTAGCAGAGTGTTCTAGAAGTTTCCATTCATACCCGCCTTCATCCTTTCCCTTGCGAGAGGGTATATATTAGCGGGTCCATTGGAGCTCGCGTCCGTTAACAGTAACGCACAGATCATATCACTGCAACGGAATCGGAGAAAACACAAACAATGCCACCGAAAAAATGGAAATCAATAGGACAAGTAAATCCGAAAGTTAAACAAACAAAACGGATGGGGGCATCTGAAACACCTGAACAGCGCGATGCTCGCCTTGAACAAGTTCGGATCAGGGCTTCCACGTCCCGTGCTGTTGAAACGACAGAACAAATAGAAGCTCGCGTCGAACAAGAGCGAATTAGAGTTTCCACAGCGAGGGCTGCGGAAACACCTGAGCAAAGGGAAGCTCGCGTCGAACAAGAACGAATTAGAGTTTCCACAGCGAGGGCTGCGGAAACACCGGAGCAAAGGGAAGCTCGCGTCGAACAAGAGCGAATTAGAGTTTCCACAGTGAGGGCAGCGGAAACACTTGAGCAAAAGGAAGCTCGCGTTGAACAAGAGCGAATTAGAGTTTCCACAGCGAGGGCTGCGGAAACACCGGAGCAAAGGGAAGCTCGCGTCGAACAAGAGCGAATTAGAGTTTCCACAGTGAGGGCAGCGGAAACACTTGAGCAAAAGGAAGCTCGCGTTGAACAAGAGCGAATTAGAGTTTCCACAGCGAGGGCTGCGGAAACACCGGAGCAAAGGGAAGCTCGCGTCGAGGAATCTCGAGTGAGGATAAATCAGACGAGAGAGAGACTCCGACAAGGTAACCTGCGATTGGGGGCGTTAAATTATGATCCTCAGTGCGGTTACCATACACATCCAAATGTTCTAATTGGGAAGATGGACGTAGTATGCGGTTATTGTCAAGCAAAAAAATTCCGAGGCGAACCAGCTGGAATGTGTTGCTCGAACGGGAGAGTCAATTTGACACCTCTTCAAGAGCCACCTCCTCCACTGAGTTCGTACATTTCTGGAAATAACCCCGAATCGAAGCATTTTTGAAAAACATCCGGAAGTACAACTCTGCCTTCCAGATGACTTCATTTGGAGCAAACGTGATCGTCGGAGATGGATTCATGCCCACATTCAAGGTGCAGGGCCAAATTTACCATCGTGTAGGCTCTGTTCTTCCACTTCCCGATGAAGACCCAAAATTCTTGCAAATTTATTTCATGGGCGATGAAGAATCGCAAGCTGATCGACGGTGTGAAACGATACCCGAAACTCGACGAGAGATTGTTTTAAATCTGCAAAGACTGTTGCATTCACGGAATTACTTAGTTAGGCTGTCAAGACAGCTTTGGAGAGGATGCCTGCGGATGAATACAAGGTGGTGATAAGAGCTGACACACTTCCACGAGGAGAACATGAACGGCGGTTTAATGCGCCCACAATCAACGAAGTCGCCATTGTCATTTCCAGACAAGACTGTGATAGGCGAGATATCGTCTTACAGAGGAGGAGCGAAGGTTTACAGCAGATATCTGAAACGCATCGTTCATATGACGCTTTACAGTACCCGCTAATATTTTGGGAAGGAGAGGATGGCTACCATTTCAACGTCATGCAAACAGATCCCTGCACTGGACAAACTACTCAGAAGAAAGTATCGTTGATGGATTTCTATGCTTATCGCATTCATGATACGCGACAATTCTTCAAACCACATACTCAAGTACCGAGATCTTTTTCATCAATTTGTGGTCGACATGTACGCAAAAGTGGAAAGTGAGCGCCTTCTCTTTATCAGGCTAAATCAGAAACAGCTTCGAGCTGACGACTATATTCATCTGCGAGACGCAATCGCCAGTGACAGAAACGTTGCAGACATTGGCAGAATGGTTATACTGCCAGCGACGTTTACCGGGAGTCCAAGGCATATGCACGAGTACGCACAAGACGCAATGGCATATGTACGAACACACGGCCGTCCGGATCTATTTATCACATTTACATGTAATTCAGCCGTGGGAGGACATCACTGAAAACCTGTTCCCCGGCCAAAGTGCAACTGACCGACATGACATCATAGCAAGAGTGTTCAAACAGAAACTGGCAAAACATTATTGATGTCATTAAAAATTGTCATATTTTTGGGGAAGTTATATGTTGGATGTATTCTGTCGAGTGGCAGAAAATAGGGCTTCCCCACGCGCACATCTTAGTTTGGCTTAAGGAGAAAATTCGACCTATCGACATCGACATGGTCATATCAGCGGAGCTACCTGACCCTGACAAAGATCCTTTACTCTTCGACGTTGTATCGAAAAATATGATTCATGGACCATGTGGGCCGTTCAATTCTCATTCCTCGTGCATGAAAGACGGAAAATGCACGAAAAGGTACCCGCGGCCGTTTGTGAATGAAACACAAACCGGGAATGACGGTTACCCTCTGTACAGACGACGCAGCCCCGACAACAGAGGATTAAAAACAAAAGTCATGGTTAAGGTCGATAATCGGTTCACTGAAGTTGAAATAGACAATAGGTGGGTGGTATCGTACTCCCCAATCCTGTCAACAATGTTTCAGGCCCACATAAATGTAGAATACTGCAGCTCGGTGAAATCCATAAAATACATTTGTAAGTACGTCAACAAGGGCAGTGACATGGCTGTTTTTGGCCTCGAGGATCCCAATGCGGGGGACGAGGTAATGCAATATCAACTGGGAAGGTACATTAACAGCAATGAAGCTATCTGGCGAATTCTCAATTTCCCAATCCACGAACGCTATCCGACGGTCTTCCACCTAAGTGTTCATCTAGAAAATGGACAACGAGTTTATTTCACCGAAGCTACAGCACGCGAAAGAGCACTGCAGCCACAAAACACAACCTTAACAGCATTCTTCAAACTCTGCGAAGAAGATCCTTTTGCCGAAACGTTATTACTACGCGGAGGTAGCCGAAATACTACACGTGGCAAACATCCACAAGAACATTCTGCAGACGAAAACGGGGTGCGCGAATGACCGAAAATCCAGGCGTATTTGTGACTGACGCCATTGGACGTGTATACACCAGTCCATCCCACCAACGCGGAATGTTACTTCTTGCGAATGCTCTTGCACACTGTCCGAGGACCAAAATCGTTCGCAGATTTGAAAACTGTCAACGGCGAAATCTGCGAAACGTACCGTGAGGCGTGTCAAAGGAGAGGTCTATTGGAAGATGACCAGCACTGGGATACTACGTTAGCCGAGGCATCCATCAATACCTTTCCGCAGCAGCTGAGAGATCTTTTCGCCATAATCATAACGACCTGCGTTCCATCTAATCCAAGAAATCTATGGGAAAAATACAAAGAGAATCTCAGTGAGGATATTTTAAGAGCCGCACGCAGAACTCAGCCGTCCATAAACTACTGCGCTGCAATATTTAACCAAACACTTATCAGTTTGGAAAACAAATGTGTTTTGATCGCAGTGAAAACCCTTATTCAGCTTGGCCTTGACGCGCCCGATCGCGATGGTCAAGAAGTGCTTGATAGAGATGTTTGGAGAGAAAATAACTACGATACCGTTGAACTCCAAACGTTCGTTGAGCAGAGCAAGCCCCACTTAGTTCATGATCAACGACAGGCTTTTGATGCAATCATACGTCTTATTGACAGCCAAGAAGGAGGTATGTTTTTCTTAGATGCACCAGGAGGGACAGGAAAAACGTTTCTCATCAACTTGCTACTTGCAGAAGTTCGTCGGCGGGGTGAAATCGCTTTGGCGTTAGCTTCATCCGGGATAGCATCCACGTTGTTGGTTGGTGGACGGACGGCACATTCTGCTCTTAAGCTGCCATTAGATCTTCATCACATCGAGACCGCAGTTTGCAATATCAGTAAGTCCTCAGGTCAAGGACCATTTATTAAAACGTTGCAAGCTCATCGTGTGGGATGAGTGTACAATGGCTCACAAACGCGCTCTGGAGGCGTTGGATCGGACGATGCGCGACATCAGGGCAAACAATCAGCTCATGGGGGGAGCAACGGTAGTGCTTGCTGGAGACTTCCGCCAGACACTACCAGTCATTCCTCGATCAACACCAGCAGATGAACTCAATGCTTGCATCAAGGCGTCATCGCTTTGGCGACACGTCCAAACTAAAACCCTCAAAACAAACATGCGAGTCCATTTGCAAGGAGACATAGGTGCCGAGGTATTCGCACAGCAGCTGCTTCTACTAGGAGAGGGCAAGTTTCCAGAGGATCCATCTACGGGACTCATTTCGTTTCCGCCGGATTTCTGCACGGTTCTGCCATCAGTGGACGACCTGATTGACACAGTTTTCTCAAACATAGGTGAAACCTTCAAAGACCATCAGTGGCTTTGTGAGAGAGCGATTCTTGCCCCGAAAAACGACAGTGTCAACAAAGTGAACGACCTCATTCAGGCAAAGGTTCCAGGATCAATCGTAACCTACACCTCCATCGACAACGTGGTGGACATTGAACAAGCTGTATTTTACCCCACGGAATTTCTGAATTCATTGGAACCGCCTGGAATGCCTCCACACAAACTACATTTGAAAATTGGCTCCCCAATAATTCTTTTGCGCAACATTGACCCTCCCAGGCTGTGCAACGGGACGAGACTTTCCGTTAAAACATTGCTTCCGAATGTCATTGAAGCAACAATAATTACCGGAAACGCTAAGGGGTCGTTTTTATACCGCGTATTCCTATGATACCCGGCACCAATGATTTGCCCCGTGATTTTAAAAGATTGCAATTCCCCGTTCGACTTGCTTTTGCCATGACTATCAATAAGGCTCAGGGACAATCGCTAAACGTCGTCGGCATAAACTTGGATACACCGTGCTTTTCACATGGTCAGCTATACGTAGACTGCTCAAGGGTTGGGACGCCAAATCAACTTTGGATTTATGCACCACAGGAAAAAACTAAAAATGTCGTGTATCAGCAAGCTTTTACACGTGTTATATAAATAACCGTAACATCCGAGATCAGGCTAACCGACATATTGTGATGACAAGGCACATGCACTCTTTATCGCGGATTATACGAAATGTAAGGGCCAAAGCATTTGCAGCCCTTTGAAAGGCTACCTGCGCCACTCTGTTCCAAACTCAACTCTCGGGCCAACAAAACCCTTCGCGGGGTCACCCTCGCTCTCGGCGACAAAATCACCACCAAACAAACAACCAATGGAAGGGTAGCTAATTTTCTGATTCTTTGTTCCCGCATAAAAAAAACATTTCGTCTGGTTTAAATAAGAGACCCTGCTTTTCCTTCCTAACCAAAATCACTCAGCATACGGATATTGTCGACGACACGTCTCTCAGTAGTATTCTCATAAGAGAACTGGGAATATTCTGGTTTTCAAGGGAGGGGAGTGGGGTGGGCACGGTGAGAATGGCGTGTTTAGTTCACCAACCCGCCACCAGGCGGTAACCTGAATCTATCTGAGTATTCTGTGGAGCTTAGTCGGGCGCACAACCCCGCGCGCATCACTAAGGAGTCGTGTTTTATCACCACCACGAGAAGACATTTAATTCGTGTACCATATGCGCCATTACCGAGCAACGTAAATATCGTTAATGTTTTATCTGCACGCAGTTTGAACGGACCCATTGGTGTGGGAAGACAGTGGAAGATAAAACCATCTATTAATCGTGAAATCGACGATGATGGCTACCATTATGTACTGGACCCAATTCCTATTAGATGTGTACATGTTTGATATGAGTCATAGCTAAAATAAGAGGTATAAATACCATCACGCCTGCCAGCTCGCCCTCAGTCGTCTAGCGCAGTTCACTATGTTCACTATGGCTAGTATGGTGCTCCTGTTTTCTGCAAGCTACAAGTTAAACAGCAGTGACACGAAGCGGCTCACTGTTGGTTTATCACCTAAACTGGGATTTAAACCAGTAGTTGTACTCGAAAAAGTTGGGTACAATAAAGTCACTCTCACGCATGAAGAGTGGGATGTGCTGAGAACACAGGTCCATACAATCGGAAGCTTATTCAACAACGGTGAACATCTGAAAACGAGTGTATTACTTGGTGACCACACCATCTCATCCCGAACAGTGTCTGGAGCGAAAATTATATGGGTTTTCAACAATGCTGTTCCTACCTACGGTGTGTTTCTCGGCGAATCAACATGGAGCATCTTGGTTGACACCATCCCTGCAGTGAGCAGAACCATCAACACCATGAAGTCCTGGAGTTATCAAGCTAGTAAGTACTACAACGAGTTTGTGAACATGTTATCAGTGAAAGTGAATAGTGAATACCCCCATTGTTCTATGCAGGATCTGATAGATATGCATATTGATAATGTACATGTCAATGAGGTGTCATACAACCCTTGTTCAACACTAGACTATGAAGGTTTAAAGCTGGAAATAAAGGCAAATAAAAAACTGTTAGTGTTTGATGACGTAAAGTGCAAAGTTGATCAAAATTATGATGTGTGTGGTCATAATTAGTGACACCAGCCATCCACCCCTCAGTCTGCAACGATGCACAGCCAAGTAATGTTCTTCAAGTCAGTGTACCAGCTCAACGGTGGAGATTCCAAGAGACTGCTGGGGTTGTCACCACAGCATGATTTCGATCCTGTTGTGGTGCTTGAGAGAGTGGGTTACAACAAGATCACCCTCTCACTCGAAGAATGGGAAGTGCTCACCAGGGAGTCTGACACAGTGTCCAATATGTTCACCGACAGCGACCAGAGCAGCATCCAACTAGGGCAGCATACTGTTTCATGCAGAACAGTTTCCAGGGCGAAAATGTTGTTATTTCACCACATTACTGACCCCAACAGCGGCATTTTCTTCGCCGAGTCTACATGGCGGAACCTCGTCGATGTGCAGCCAGCAGTGACCACATCCTTGTCCAACAGGAAAAAGTGGAGCTTCAACGCATCAGCATACTACAAGATGTTTGTGAGTGAGTTGGCTGACAAAGTGTTGAGTGACTACTACAAATGTACTGCCCCAGTGTCGAAGTTAATGGATATGCACATCATCAACGTTCATCCTATTCATGTGTTTTACAGTTCTACAATTGACTTTGTGCAATTAAGGAATGAAATAGTTGCATACAAAAATTTGATTGTACTTAACGATGTATGCAGAATTGTAAACAGTGAAGAATAAAATCATTTTACCAGATTTTTATTTTGTCATTTCACCTATCCTAATTAAATAATAAGATAGTATATATTTTTAAAAAATCTTTTATTTCGCCCACCAATTGGCGATTAAAAATACATTTTCAATTGCACACATATTATTACAAAATATATGTAATTTACAAAGTTTTCTCAAATTATTTTTCTTTAGTTCTCGTAGTAACTTTAACTTGGCACGCATGGCCCTATTAACCAAGAATGCCGCTGCACGTTCACCAAACTTTGCATCTTTAGCCTTCATTCTATCTGCAGCCCTCTCGATAGAGTATCCGATCTGCTTCAGCTCTATCTGCCCCCTGTGCATAAGCAATGTCGTGTTCCCTGCAGGCTGCATCTAGTGGGTTGATACCCTTCTGCCCAAGTGCCAACCGTTTTTCCAGTTTAGTACCGGGACCACAAAACTGGTATGTAGGTATATGCGCCTCAAAAGGCATCTTGTCGATGAGCTTGTTTAAAAAGCCACGACCCTTCTTCTTCTTCCTCGTAGGAGGCATTGTTACCAACTAACATACTTTAGTTGTTCGCGCGCCTATATATAGCTGGAGCAACCACCTAACCTTGTCAATATGAAGTTTGTCAAACAGAGAGACACATTGCCCGTGAGTAATGTTGATGTCTGTCCGTCACCAATACTAGACGGAAGAAGAACGGACCTCTGTTCCCTGAGACAGTGAGGGCAATAGTGTGTGGTCCATCAAATTGTGGGAAAACCAATCTTGTGCTGTCCCTGCTGGAACACCCCAATGGTCTTAGATTTGAAAATGTATACGTGTTTTCCAAGTCGTTGTACCAGCCAAAGTATCAATTACTAGGAAAATTTTTGAACCCATTAAAGAAATTCAGTATTTGACATTTAGTGATAATCAAAGTGTACATCCTCCAAGTGAAGCTCTACCTAATTCTGTGTTTGTGTTTGATGATGTTTCGTGTGAGAAGCAGAATAATATACGAGATTACTTTTGCATGGGCAGGCACAGATCAGTCGATTCTTTTTACTTGTGTCAGACATATAGCCGTATACCGAAACAGTTGGTTAGAGACAATGCTAACTTGATCGTAATCTTTAAACAGGACGATATGAATCTCAAACACATTTACAACGATCCACGTCAACACCGACATGACGTTCAAGGAGTTTAAGAACCTATGTGGGTACTGCTGGAATGATTGTAAACATGGATTTTTGGTTATTGACAAAGACTGCGACATGTACCATGGAAGATATCGCAACGGATTTGATTCATTTTTGAATAAATAGCTGCGCACACTAGTCTTCTGACATCATTACAACCATGGACAAGTTTGGGAGAACTTCAACGACACAGAATAAGAGAGTGTTTGTGCACCCACCTCAACATATACTTCTTACAAAAGAAGGTAGTTTGGATTGTCAGGGTCGAATATTAAAACATGTAGCTGACCCCATCGATTATGACGATGTGGTAACAAAACGATATGCTAACAAAGCTATTAATGATGGTTTAATGTTTTTAAAATCGATGGAAATGACTATGGTTGAAACTATAATTGCAACAGGTGACTTTCAAGATAATGCATACATACTAGATACGGGTCGAAATTATCGTGAAATCCAAGTCAATGGTATGATCCTCTCAGTAGACAAACCAAAAAGGGTTGACGTAAAATTGAATTGGGTATACGTTAACTATCAAGGAGGAGTACTCCATGTGAATCGAGGCGATAAAATTAGTTTTTTCCCAGCATATGAGCCCCACGAGCCGTTTACAGCACATGTGACTTTAACATATAAAATAATACAGTAACCTGTAATAAGCTTCATTCGATGCTTAAACATGGATACGACAACAAACTAAACGTGGCATCATAAAGGCCCGAAATGCAATTCGACGCAAGTTACTCGAGCTGAAGACGGGCCAGATTGACTCTGAGAGATTCTTCAAGGATTCATTAAGACCTGTGACAGATACTATGGAAAGAGTTTTCTTACCTCAGCGACATATACAGCAGCAGTCTCCTCTCTTGATCAAAGATATCTTGAAGTCACTTGGTCGAAGTGATCGAGATTATGATTCTGTGTATGGTGTTCGATGGAAGAATGATTCACTAATGATTGGAAACTCACCTGTTACTATTGATGAAAATGTGATTGTAATCGATGGTGATGAATATGAAAGAACTAGAGGATTAATGGAGTTGTTGTTTTTGAAAAACCCAAAACAGTATACTGCCAAGGACTTGAAAAGCTACTTTGAAATATTAAACAACACGAGTGCCCACAGAGTAAAATTTAGTCCATCTGGTAAAATTCTGAAACCTGCTACCAATATTAAGTATAAAACCATAATCTCTAAAATTGTCAGTCAGTCTGGTTCTGGTCTTCTTCCCATGAAGGAATATGTGTATTGGGACGATCCGAATGAACTCGTTGAAAGATTGAAGTTACTTACCGCATCGACATCAGCAGGACATACGGCACACTCCAACGAAATTTTATCAGTGGTTGAAGAACTTCGTGAAAGAAACATTATATTGTAACATGGATCAAGTTGTGGCAGAACTCCATCGACCAGCTAAGAAGAAATTTCCCAAGACGTCATGTAGTAATCAAAGGACTCGATGATCTGTGGCAAGCTGATATTGTGGAAATGATCCCATACTCTCGTAAAAATAGTGGCTACAAGTATATACTGATGGTGATTGATACTTATTCAAAGTATGCATGGGCAGTACCCCTCAAGAACAAGACAGCTAGTGTGGTTGCTGATGCTATGAAGAAAATACTAAGTGGTGGTCGTGTACCTAAAAACTTACAGACTGACAACGGAAAAGAGTTTTACAATTCCAAGTTCAAGAATCTCATGACTAGCTATGGTATTAATCACTACTCAACATATACCCATCTTAAAGCATCAATAGTTGAACGATTAAACAGAACTATTAAGAATGCAATGTGGCAAGAATTCAGCAGGCGTGGCTCACATCGGTGGATTGAACTTCTTCCTCAGTTAATGTCAAATTATAACAACAAGTGGCATAGCACCATCAAAATGAAACCTTGTGATGTAAAGGACAACTCTTTACTTTCAACAGTGTACTTCCGTGTGAAGACTACCACACCAGCAAAATTCAAAGTTGGTGACCATGTTAGGATTAGTAGGTTTAAAGAAAAGTTTGACAAAGGCTATCCTGCCAAACTGGTCAACTGAAGTGTTTACCATCAGAAAAGTGAAATTATCAAATCCTGTAACTTATTTACTTAAAGATTATCAGGGTAAAGATATTGCAGGAGCATTTTACCAGCAAGAATTACAATTAACAAAACATCCAAGTACATTTCTTGTTGAACGAGTAATAAGGAAAAGGAAGAATATGGCATTAGTGAAGTGGTTAGGTTTTGATAAATCACATAACACATGGATAAATGTAAAAGATTTATTTAAATTATGATTCTTCAATAAACATCAGTACAACATATATTTGTTGTTTTTTTTCTCTCCTCACCATAGCTAAGAGACTATTTTTTTTACAATTTTCTTTGACAATATAGAGACTTTGAGTCAATTTTACAATATAGAGATCATTTTACAGTATATGACTAATACTAAGTACAGTGCACTGACAAAACCCCAGAGAAAATATGACACTATTTACATTAGACAGATGAACAACACTTCATCAATTGCTATATACACGTCATGATCGACATTAGACAACTTCATCAACAGCTATTTACCATTCATGTTGTCAGCATTAGACAACTTCATCAATTGATATTTACACGTCATGATAGACAGATGACCAAAAACTTTACTATTTACAATTAATGATATTCACAAATATTTACAACACAACCCACCCTCCAGTGCACTGTAAAATATACACGGGATAAACGCTATATTTATTCTTCATTCATACATATATTTTACAAAACTCATTCACTCTCTGGTACAGACTTGTGCCCCCAAGGTAGGGTCCCAATCCCGTCGGGGTAAATATAGCGTTTATCGTCCAATCTAGACAGACCCAGCTTGGATACTTCAACAGTTGTTACTATATGGAGATTTGATGCAAATCGGAGTTGTGTGTGGCGCTTCTCTTTGACACCATGTAAACAGTCAATATAATCTTGTATATTAAGTTTTTTTGTTACTGTGCGCCCCAGACCCTTGGCCCGTCTTGAGGTCTGGTTAGATTCTAGTCGGAATGAATACATTTTCGACCTTAGACCCGCAAACTCAACAATCAGGGAACCATTCGCCTCATCTTTCATAACTCCAACAACCTTTTCGTTATAGGGTTCTATATTGAAACGATTGTTGGTTTTATATCCGGACGTGTCGAATTCCTCCCTGTTGCGTTTCATTACTTCATATGGATCACAGCCATTCACCAAATAGATGAAACTGTCTGTGTCCATATAAAGTAATTTCGGGCGTATAAACTGCGGAATGGCAAATTCATAGTGAAATCGATACATCCGCAGTTTAGACAGATCGAGAATGCACATCCCGACGTAGACTGGCTTGTTGAAAAGTATCTTCACTTTCGACATCTCCAGAGCCACAAAGTCTTTCTCGAAAATAGTCATTCGTTTAAAGTGTGGTGAAGCCACAAGCTTGCGGGCACTGCGGCGGCCCACCCAACCTGTACACAATTTCACGTCGCGGTGTTTTCTAAGGTTCTCCATTGTTTTGCCGAAAATTGAATTATTCATTAATTTGAAAAAGTCTCTCTCAAATTCTGATGTTGCCGACTGACGAGAACGCGTGTTGAGAGAGATATATTCTTTCAACCACGGTGACTGGTTGAAAGATATTACCCGATGAACCGTGCCCAACTTCATCCCCAAGCCTACACATTGTTGGAGGACTCGGTAATGGAGAACATACCGAACCTTATCCTCCAACGTAGTCATCAGCTTGGGGTAAGTAGATCCAGGGGCAGCTTTGTGGTCTGGACATGGCGGTAGGTCTGCTAGAAAGTCGTGTATATCCTGGGGAATCGTCAAGTCTACCTCTAAAACGAAACCCCTAGGTGAGTCGGCTGCTACGCTCATGATGTCTATGCATGCAATCTGCTCGGCCGATAACCATTGAAACCCTCCAGAGGGTAGATACTCTGACATGGCCCAGCCGTACAAATTGTTTACATCAAAATACATGATGAAATTTTCAGGTGAGTTGTGGTTGTACTCCGCCATGTACCGGTTATTTGCCTTGGCATACCTATGGACGCACTGGCAAATACCACCACGAGTTCCACGTTCGAAAAAGAGAAGCATGTCAACATCTGTCAGAAGATCCAGCTCGACACGCGTTCTCTTTAACATAGCCTGCCACGAAAGGCCTGGAGCTGTGTAATAGTGTGCGGGGTCCAGGGTGTACATCTCCAAACATACACTCCTAAATTTTTCAAACAGATCTGCAAGTAGCCGTACATCTGTCCCCATGTACAGACTTGCATATTCTTCCAAGTTTTTGATCTGGAAAATCCGCCACACTTGTGTCGCGTGCTCGTAATCTTCATCAGAAATGTCTGACTCCGACAACGAACTATAAAATTTAGACTTTGGAGGGAGCGTGGCCTCTTTGAGCTTGTCCATTGAATCCATATATTCGTATGGGAAGACTCCTTTTCGCTTAACTAGTTGGAACTTCTCAGGGTCCGTAAAATACGCACTGGTAATGCCCATGAAACGGTCCTCAAGGGTTCCAACCAGTTTATCTAACGAGGACTGCATGAAACGGTACGAGTCCAGGAACCGCAATTTAATTGATGTACCGTTAATCTTTTTCGAAAACGAAATGTAACGTTCAGTGTTGATGGGTAGGACATCCATCCCATCATAATCGAGGTGTGCTAAAGCCTTAACAATAAAGTGCGCATCATACCCAGACAAATTATGGAAAAAGATGGGTATGCATCGTTGATTTTTGTACTGTAAATTACAGTTATTGTGTGCAGCCCCTCTGAATGCACCTGTGATGTGACAATGATCGCGAACCTTAACGGCCTCCGGTGCAAAGCCATCACCACAGATGTGGCATACCGTAGCACTAGTAAATCGTGCTTCCTCATCAGCTGACATTACAAGAGGTATGACCGCCTTGTAAATTCCATCAACGTCATGGGCCAGTTTCACGAGTTGATCTACTAAGCCACTTCTCAGGGTTTTCTCCCAAGAATGAGTCGAATCTGTTCAACTGAGGCTCGTATGCGCAAACGAGCTGGTATGCCGCGGCAAAAGGGATGTGTTCCTGGACTCCTGTGGAGTAAGAGGCATTAGGGTCGGGTCTGCACGTATGAATGGGTTTCAACAAGCATTCAAAATCCGCGTAAACGACGAATGGTGCACGCTGTTGGTACACAAAATCCTTAAACTTTAAGGTTTTGTCTTCGTCGCCGGGTAGGTCGACTCTTACAGCGCCTACCCTTGCGCAATCAATCTCATGGCGTTCCAAGAGATCTTTGCGACCGAAATGCTGCAGACATCTATCACATATGAAAATTCGTCCATTATATGTTAGATATTGATGAACTAACTAACCGCGATAAGTTCTTGATCCAGCAGTAATGAAACTTATCTTCACCCTCTGAAATCAACAACATGTTGATATGGAAATCGCGTTTGACTGCAGCATGATGGAAGGGGCCTACAACTTTATGTTTTCCATTTTCTGGTTCCAAGCCGTAGACATTGATCGAATATTCAGGATTTTGCCTCTCAAATTTAGAAATGTCTGACAATTTTACAGGGAAGTCTATGCCTGCAAAATCTAAGTCGTACTTGGAACGGACTTTAGATATACTTCCTAACTAAGTGCGCGTGACTTTCCACCTGTTCGTGAAATGCCAGGATCGTCCAAAGAAAACAACGATCAGTCGTTGTTTTGAACGTTGATTATTGCTTTCTTTGCTTGGATATCGGATGGCAGAGCTATAAATGAAGAGCCCACGATGCAGTGGTTCGAATTTAGCTACATGGATATCGATGGCATTAATCTGATCGAGGGTTTTGCCACTATCCCGATCTTGGAATTCACTATATCTCTTCAAAATATCTTGACGCACATAGACATCATACCATTCTTCCAGGTGAGTGCTTAATGTTATTTCTCGCATCTTTGGCATAAAACAAATACGGCTGATGTTAGTGACATTGTTCTTCTGAATTTGGAAAAGACAATCCAACCCCACCTGGCATTTTATAGCCGGTGATGAAGGATTGTTAATAATCGCGGAAATTTGGTCTTTAAAAATTCCATAACATGCTCTAATATAATTTTCGGGGTCTTTAAAATTTTCTGAATTTATAACTGAAACATGGAGTAACCTATTCCCGAAAGCACTTGCCCTGATAGTTGGCTTCAAGCGCGTAGCATCTGGCTTACCTTTTTCCCCACCCGCGTTAATGGTTGCTGGTGTGTTGGGCAGCCACTGGGTCGATGGTTCGTCTGTCGCCCAGAGTGCTTCTACTGGCGACAGAGTGGCTAGTAGATCCTCATCGATTGGATCTGCCCACGGACTGGTGCTGGGATGGGATATGTCCACTGCTGGAATACTCCTCGTAATGGTGCTGGTGCTGGATTGGGTTATGGCCACGCTGGTGCTGGGTTGGTTTATGTCCACTATTGGAATACCCCATAGTTCTTCCATGTCTGGCGGTGATATATAAACATCTGCAAATATACACAAAAAAATTAGATTCATAGTTACAAGTATGGAAAACAAAGCACTCTATAAAATGAATACATTACCTGATATTTTAATCATTTTTGATGGACCGTCATCATCATGGGTTGCCATCCGTTTGAGTAAAGGTTGCCCACTGGTAAGGCCAACAGTATTCACATCATCTGCAACATAATAAATAATGTCTGTCATATATGCGTTAAATATTAACATGAAAAATAATTTAAGTACCAAACGATTGCCAGTAGCAAAACAATTCCTGAGTGGTAATCATAGGCAAAGCACATTCACTCACAACAGAAAGAATAATGTCAATCACATAGGCACTAAGCAATCACATAAAACATTATTTAAAGTATTAGATACTTACTGGTAAGGTCAACAGCATTCATTTAATCTGCAACAAAATAAATAATGTCAGTCACATATGCACTAAGTATTCACATAAAAATTATTTAAAGTATTAAACACTTGCCATTAGTAAAACAATCCATCAATTCCTGATTGTTAATCACAGGCAAAGGACCTCCACTCACATCTACAAGAAAATAAATAATGTCATTCACATATGCACTAAGTATTCACATAAAAAAGTTATTTAAAGTATTAAACACTTGCCAGCAGTAAAACAATCCATAATTTCCTGAGTGCTAATCACATCTGCAACAAAATAAATAATGTCAGTCACATATGCACTAAGCAATCACATAAAGCATTATTTAAAGTATTAGCTACTTACTGGTAAGGTCAACAGCGTTCATTTCATCTGCAACAAAATAAATAATATCAGTCACACATGCATTAAGTATTTATATAAAAATTATTTAAAGTATTAAACACTTGCCATTAGTAAAACAATCCATCAATTCCTGAGTGTTAATCACAGGCAAAGGCACCTCCACTCACATCTACAACAAAATGAATAATGTCAAGCATATGCTTTAAGCATTCACATAAAAAAGTTATTTAAAGTATTAGCTACTTACTGGTACGACCAACAGCATTCATTTCATCAGAGGCATCTGCAACAAATATAAATAATGTCAATCATATAGCACTAAGTATTCACATGAAAAATAATTTACAATGTTAATCACTTACCGCCTGCAAGATTGTACCGCACCTCAAGGTTGTCCATTGTTACCGATCGTGAGTCTACAAATTCATCACTGATTAGTTGCGAGATGACGGGAAGACCTGTAAAATAAAATTAAAATGAAAACTTACTTATTTATAATAATAATTATAATAATAATTAATAATAGAAAATTCACTCACCATTTGCTAAATACTGTTCGATGTCTTCAGCAGTCAGTACTCGATCCATGATGTTCACTCTGTAAGATACTGGTGATCAATGAGGCTGAGAAGAAGTTTGGCACAGAATTTATACCCTGTCACGAATGGTAAATTGTGTTGTCGAAAGTAGGTCCCAGTCCGCTCACCCCACGAATAGTGTATAACGGGAACCAACGCGTCACCCACGCCGAGTTACAGTACACCCGGAAATAGCGCTGCGCTAGGAAAGTACGCACTCCAGGAATAGTGTATAACGGGACCCGTTGCTCACCGACGCGTCATCTGTGACGCGCGCTGGGAATAGCAACAACCGTTGTCGCCTGCGGGGTTGTGCGCCCGACTAATCTCCACAGAATACTCAGATAGATTCAGGTTACCGCCGTACGGTGCTGCCACCTGGTGGCGCGTTGGTGAACCAAACACGCCATTCTCGCCGTGCACACCCCACTCCCCTCCCTTGAAAACCAGAATATTCCCAGTTCTCTTATCAGAATACTACTTCTCTCCAACTCCGCTTCGTTCCCTGCTGCGCTGCCTTTGCCTTGAAAAGGATATTCCCATCCTCAGTACTTTTGAACTTAAAGGAATATTTTAGCTTTTCTGGGATTGGATCTAACTTTGCAGAATTGTGTATAAGTTTCTACACAGTTCAACAAGGTTCCAGAAAGTTTACAGTTAGACAATTTGTACAAATTATGGAGATTTCTGCCACATTATACAAATTATACTCGGATTTCTTTACGTCACTACGCCAGCGCTGTGGATATTTCGTAGGCAAGCCTCGCTTTCCAAGCGGCTGGGATGGCTATTCACGAACCAGTCTTATTTCTTGCAAATTTAACCCTTCACACCTTCTAAAAAATAAAAACTTATATAATATTTCATTCACGTGACCAAAATCGGGCGAAGCCCGCTAAGCTAGCGGGCAAGTCCGCTAGTATATTATATAGATAGATATGCACGAATCAAACTGTAAGTTTAACTACAAGAGGAATAAGGTGGTCAATATACCAACTGGATCTTACGACACTGACAACTTTGGCAAAATATTTTACTTATCAAATTAATAACGAGAAGCTTAGCAAATAACAATTCGTTTATTTATTTACTTATCAATGGATACCTGCTGAGGAAAGACATCTGGGATGTGAAACATGTCATCGGTAATACACACACATACCATATGAGTCATAATCATAATTAATACAATCATATGTTATTAAGACAAATAAAGATAATAAAAATAAACATTAATTGTTATAACTGAGTTTTACAAAAGTCATATTGGATATAATAAATTATTTTGTTCAAATTCTTGAGTGGAGTAGGAGTTTCCAATAAGATAATTCTCTCAGTTTTTCTTTAAATATATGTTTATTATCTGCAAACTGTTTTATATATTTGGGAAGTTTATTAAACAGATTTACACCAGAATAATTAACTCCTCTTTGTACTAGCGACAGAAATGTTTGTCTTTTGTGCAAGTAATTTCTGTTTCTTGTATTGAAATTGTATACTGTTACTGGTGGTAACTGCATCTCCACAAATCTTTTTGGGAAAACAGTCTGAAGAAAACTTAGGGCAGTATGTGGGAACTGCTTTTCTAAGCCTAATTTCTCCGCAACTGAAGTAAAATGATTGTTAAATATTTCACAAACTTCCCCTACTTCACTATGCACAGATCCATTTTGTTCTATTTTTATGTATTTAGAGTGATTTGCAAATTTTCCTGTTTCAGTTTTTACTATATTCCACATAGTTTTCATCTTATTGCCTGAATTCTCAATTTTCTCTGATACATACCTGTTCTTTGCCTTTCTAATTATATTTCTTAGTGTTTTAGAATAAAGTTTATAATGAGCTTTCAGTGTATAATTATATGATTCCCTTACTTTTAAGTAAAGGTTCCTTTTTTTACTGGATACTCTAATACCATTTGCTATCGATCACTTACCCAATTCACTGTTTGGAGTGTCAACAACTTTCCTTTTTTTGAAACTTCCTTCTAAAAGTGTTAGAAATATATTAAGAAAGGGATCAAATTTTGTATTAACACCCTGTGCAGTGCAGTGGCGGCTCTAGACGTAGTGCCACTGTGACATGTCACTACCTCTAATCATGAATAAATAAATTAAAAAAATAAATGCAGTGAAAGAAAAATAAATATTTATAAATGCAGCATTCTCTACTCTACAGCTAGGGAAAGTATTGAACTCCATATGTTGGCCACATCAGTGAACTGTTTCGCTGTCGTGGAGACAATTCTTGGATGGCACAGATCACGCATGCGCTCTAGCGTTTTCATGGAAATATTCAAGGTCGGGGGTTCGCTTTGTTAATGGGGAATGGAGACAACTTCGTTCTGTCACACGCTGCAGCTCGACTTCGCACCGGGCAGCCGACCGGAGCGGACCACCTGGCGGAAGCAGGAAGTACGAGCGGACGACAGCAGGTGCGGAACTTCAGCCTCGACTAGCGGCCTTGCCGCCTGGGCTCCGGAGCGGAGCGAACTTCTTCTACGAGTTGTTTAGTGGCTGTGGGTTGTATTTGGCCTTGATACCTTGCGGTGAGAACGAAGGGCCGGATCAACACACTCCCTAACCAACTCAAGCAGTGACCTGCGGGTCACTGCCTAGACCTTGGGCTTTGCCCTAACCTCCCCAGCTGGAATCACCCGTTCTTTATAGGGTAATTTGAGTACCAGCGGCCCCTTCACGTGGGATAACTGCGCGTGCTCTAGGACCACTCTCTTCCTCCGCGCTCTCTTGCGCCGATTAGAAACTAGGATCCCCCCTTCTTAGGGTAACTTCCTGCGACTGCCTGCCGTCATAGAAAGCAAAGTCGTCAGACGCAGGCAGTTGTTTCCTCCACCAGGATGGCAGACCCAGCCATGCCTGGTAGTCCGCAGACAAGCACCCCGAGGTGCGAAGATATACAGCAGTTTGGTTTTTCCGTGCCTGCTAACGACAGTCAAGGGAAGCCTGTTGATGTAAGTGTGTCGTACACGCTGCACACCAGTCTTCTCGTGAAAGTGTACCACAGGGGCAATCCCCAATTCTCGAATTTAGGCTGGCAAGGATGCCAAAAAAGGGCCGTCAGCCCAAACAAGCAGCAGCTGACGAGAGCGGCACCTGCAGAAACCGACCCCGAACAAAATACTGCCCCGGCAGCCACTTCAACATCGCGATCGAGTATCCCCCCCGTCATGATTCGCAACCATGGCGATCTCGGTCGCATAAACTCTTCTTTCATTGGAAAATACAACCCTGTGCAGTATCACACCAAGCTCACAGGGAAGTACATGGCACTTAATGTATCAACGAATGAAGACTACAAGAAACTCCTGAGGTACCTCGGATATGAGAAAATCGAGCACCACACTTTTAGGCTGGAAACCGAAAGGACACAGCTATATGTAGTCAGAGGGATACACCCTACCACCCCTCCCGACAGTGTTAAGGAAGCGCTTCTTGGCGACGGCTGGGCCGCCAAGAAGGTCAGCCAGATAAGAGGAACGTATACGAAGGCTCCACTGCCTCTCTATCTGGTCCAGTTGCAAGACACGGCCGGATCACTCATGTTTGAGAAGGCCACGCGCCTGCTCTACATGGTGATAAAAGTGGAGAAGTATGAGCCTCCCAACACACCCCTGGTCTGTCACAAATGTCAGCGGTAAGGACATGCCACAGACCGGTGCTTTGCGGCACCCCGCTGTCGCAAATGTGCCGGCAATCATGCCACACATACACGCAAAGCTAGGATGCCCGACGAACGCAAATGCGTTAATTGTGGGGGAGGATATCCTAGCAATTACAGAAGCTGCCCCGAGTACAAACTCGCAATAGCCCGGCGAAATGCAAAGAATGCAAAAAGGGCACCACATCCACAGACACAAAAAGCGTCCACAAAAAACCAGCGTAAAGTGATCCAGAACCCGGCCGACCTTAGGAGCAATGTGTCCTACAGTGCCGCGGCTTCGAACGCGATCACGAACACGGCGCAACCCATTCAGAGAGAAACGTTAACCGCACCCCAAGGCTTACAAACCACATCCACCACAACAGAGGTTGCAGAGCCCCAAACAGCAGGCTCTTCACGCACTGTAGAACATACGACGCAGCCTTCAGCTGCCTCATCACAACCTAAATCCCAGCGTTTTAAAAATAACAGGATACGCACGAGGAACGCTGGGAGCCAGACAACCCCTCCCCCTCCCGCCGAAGAAGCAACGGCCGCTGTGGCTGCTCCCGATGGCCCGGTGGCGACGGCCGCTGAGGGGGTGACTGGGCGCGCGGCAGTGAACGCTGGGGTGGCTGCTCCTGACGGTCCGGCGGCTCCGGCCGCCGAGGAGTCGGTTGAGCGCGCACCGGCGGGATCTGACGTAGCCGCCCGCGCCTACCCGGCTGGCCCGTCCACTGCGGAGTCGGTAGAGTCTGCCCCGGCCCAAGCTGATTCAGAAGCAAACGCAACACCTCCACAGGGTCCAGCTACCCCCGCGGAGCAGACACAAACTCAGCCCGCAATAGATTTTCTCGCAACAATTCGTAAAACAATAGAGGATCTCCTTCGACCCATGTTCCCCTCCGTTGACCTCTCCCTGGCGACACTCATCCCAAAATTCGTAAGGGCCCTACTACAGCTCCTAACCACTCCCTCAGATGGAGGGAGATGTCCTGTATTCCAGAACTGCCTCATGTCCGTCCTAGGCACCAGCAATGTCTCACACCACTAATCCGCTGCTGTCTAAACTCCTAAGACCCCTACTACACCTCCTGGAAATTCCCCTGAATGGGGGGAAATGGACTGTAATCCTTACTCTACACATTACCTTGCTGCAGTACCTGGACACTCCCCCAAATGGGGGGAGATGGACTGCAGGGCAATCCTTCCTACTAACCCCACTGCAGATTCTGTACACTCAACCCCACACCAGAGACAAATGGCGCTACCTGAGGCAATTACGGGGTTAATCACAACTAGGAATAGGCTCAGAAGATATTGGCAACGTACTAGGCGTCCCATTTATAAAGTGCATATCAACAGACTCAAAGACATAATTACTAATTAGTCGTAGAATCCAGGAGTACAAAAATCAACAATGGGGGCGTCTGCTCTCGGAGTTGAACACTGACACCTCTGACCGCTCCGTGTGGTCTTTAGCTCGTCACTTCACTCGTGAAGCACATCATACACCCACCCTACAGGGGCCGGACGGACTTGTCTATTCTTCCGAGGGCAAGGCGGAGCTGATGGCCACAACACTAGCAGAGTCTTTTCGACCAAACGCAGATCCTTCCGATCCTGCGTTTACATTGGAAACGGACCAGATGGTGACACAGCTGTTAGCCCAACCGGTTCGCGAGTATCCGCGTAGGGCAACTTCCGATGAAATCTCATGGGCTATACAACACTCGTACGCTAAAAAAGCACCTGGTCCGGATGGTATTCAGAACCGTGGTCTTAAACAGCTCACGGGGAAAGCGATAGAGTACCTTACAGACATCGCGAATGCCATCTTACACAACCACTATTTCCCCGACCGATTGAAGGAGGCCAAAGTGCTAATGTTCAGAAAGCCGGGGAAAGATCCATCTTCACCCAACAACTACCGGCCGATTAGCTCACTCAACTCCCTTAGCAAAGTTGTTGAAAAAGTCATACTCAGACGCCTTACACAACACATAAAGGACAATAACATTCTGAAGCCGGCGCAATTCGGCTTCAGAAAGCACCACTCCACAACACAACAATTAATGCGTGGGGGTGGGAACCTGTAGAACCCTGTGCTTTCTTCCATATGGCCGAGAGATTACACACGGCAACTTGAGGTCAGCAAGTCAATGTTGGCAGTGCTCTTATCTGAAAGATATCAGACAATCCCAATTACAGATACCGAAGAGTATTTAAGGCCCACCGAACACAATAGAGCCCTCCTCAGTTTTGCTCAGTGTGGTCTATTGCTATGACTGCCTGTATCGGAAGCCTGCCCAACAATGATGCAAGTCCATTTTCCTCTCTCATGTTCTATACTAACGCTCATTCTTGCTACAGTAATTGGCTATAGGAAACTCATTATGAGAAGATAAATCATTACTATTTGGAATATCTGTTTGGAAGATTTCTATGAACTTGTTAAGTTGCATATGTGATTTAAAGTAATTGTGGCAAGGAAAATGATTTAAGTGTAGAACTGCTGGTTGCCGGACAATTTCTATGAACTTGTTTAGTTTCATAAATGTTCCAGTCTATAGTACTGAGCGTTGTTTCCAATATGCTTAGATATAAAAGACTCTGTTTTGAATAGTGTGGTGCATCTACCAACTCAGTATGTGTGTATATATATTATATATACGCATCTGGCGCGTCCCCAAATGGCGGATAGGCAGGGTAGGTGGGAAATAAAGTACCACCCGCGGACCAAAATGACAACCGAAATCCATGTTGCGTCTGACTTGGAACAAGCGGCAATATGGTGAGCGTCTGTTCACCAGGAGTTGCGGCTGTAAACATGCTCCAGGAACTCACAATCCCTGGTTCTACAATACTATCGAAAGCTAGAAAATCAGTAATAAGCAAGTATGACTCGTGGACGATCCACCCACTCCAAAGTGGCAACCAAGCATTCGGATTCTGGTGAGCTTGGACTTATACGAGAGAGCAAGCCGGAGTGCTCTGGTAAACTTTCACGAAAAACTCACACTTATACTGGCACTTTTAACATTCAGACACTCATTCAAACTGGAAAATTACACAATCCATAACAGAACTTAATAAACAGAAAATCCAAATCCTCGCCCTGCAAGAAACGCGCTTTACAGATTCGGAAACAATAGATTACAATAATTACATAATCTTCAAATTTGGAACTAACAGGAAAATTGGCCAAGGATGAGCACTATTAGGCATGGCCTTTGTTATAGATAAAAATGTTTTGGAGTCAGTGAAAGAGGTGAAACCAGTCAACAATCGACTTATGACCATGAGAATAAGACACAACAACACAAATTATACTTTCATCAATGTTCAAGCACCAACAAATGGTGACAATAAAAAAGAGTTCGAAAAAACAGAAAGAGTCTGGGAAGAGCTTGAAACAGAGATGGCCAAAATTCCGAAAGATGTGAAAATTTTGCTTGGTGACTTCAACGCACAGATTGGCAGGGAACACAAATACAAGAAGACAGTAGGAGTTTACCCTGCACACAAATTAACCAACAAAAGTGGCTCTCGACTTATTGAGTTATGCCAGCAAAACAACCTCAAAATTATGTCAACCTTACTTCGAAAAAATTCCAAAAAAACATGGCGATCACCCATCCATTATTTAGGGGAATTTCAGATTGATCATGTTGCAATATCATATGACTATCAACAAGAAATTTACGATGTGCAAGTGCGCAGAGGGGCAAATACAGATTCTGATCACTATTTATCAAGGATAAAAATCAAATTCACACCCAAAAGAAAATTTAACAGAAATCCACCAGTGATTCCAAAATTCGATCTATGCAAAATCAAAGATTCCAAAATCAAAGAAAAATGGGAAGAAGAACCTGCGGAAGACTGGTAGAAATATCGGATTAAATTAATCAAAACCGCGATAGAACTGATACGTCTTCACAAAAAAAAAAAAAAAAACACCCTAGGTGGAATCAAGAATGTGAGACTGCACTAGAAGGAAGAAAAAAAGGCATTTCAAAATTACAATTGCAACAAATCTGAAGAAACACACAAGAAATTTCTCGAAGTTCGCAAACAAACATCTAAGATTTTAAGACAAAACAAACGAAAATATGTCAATGACCAACTACAGACAATCGAAGACAACTTCAAAAATTACAATACACATGATTTCTATAATAGCTTCGCGAACTAAATAAACACAGAACCTATGTTTTAGAAAACGAAATGGTAAACTTGCCCTGACAAATAAAGAAAACTGCCAAGAGTTGGCCACTTTATTTTTCACAGCTCTTAAATTGTCCGCAACCTAACAAGAGGTTTCCGAAAATAAAATCTGAAATAACAACAGAGAACTCAGCACCACCAACACAAGAAGAAATTTATGGACATATAAAGAAACTTAAAAATAACAAAACATCAGGAGAAGATGGAATTGTAGCCGAACTTTTAAAAAATTTAGGTCCAAATTCATTCAAATAAATTACACAAATAATCCAAAACATTTGGCAAACTGAAAAAATCCTAGATGATTGGAAGATTTCTCTCATCCACCCATTACATAAAAAAGGTAACAAATCTGACGGAAACAACTATAGAGGAATCTCCCTCCTACCAGTCACATAGAAAATTCTTTCAGCATTTTGAAGAAAGCACAAGAGCAGTTAGAACCTAGCAGAATATCAAGCAGGATTCAGACGAAACAGGTCGTGCCCTGAACAAATTTTCAACCTCAAAACTATAATCAAAATGCGAGCCCTCAGACAAAAACCCCTAGTATGCACATTTGTGGATTTCAAAAAAGGTATTCGACTCAATAGAGAGGTCTTTAGTATTAGAAATTTTAGAAGAAAGTGGACTAGATCCAAAAACATAAGAACTCATAAAACAAACACTAATTGGCACTAAATCTAAAGTAAAATTCATGGGAGAAATTTCAGAATCCTTTGACATTCAAACAGGTGTGAAACAAGGCGATGGGCTCTCTCATCTTCTGTTCAATGTCGTTCTAGACAACGTTATGGAAGAATGGGAGAAAGAAGAAATGTAAGTGATGGAAACCAATTCCACTTGGCTTTCCCAAAAAGAACCTCTATATACCATACCTCGCTTTAGCGAATGATTTGGCGATACTAGCAGAAGATGAAGAGACTGCCATCAAACAGGTTGAGACCATGGAGGAAGGAATATATGGAGACGAGATAACGCGAAATCCGTGAAACCTCGTGAAAATACTGTGCCTGCGTGGCGGACATCGTAGGAGTACCAAAACATTGGGCTGTTTGCACTGTGTCAGCTGCTGAGAATATTTCATTTTCTAATATTCTAAAGTTTTCTATAATGCCAAGTTGTGATGCATATGGTTGCACAAACAGACGAGATAGGAAACAACCTGTAATAGCGTTTCATAAGTAAGTCACATAGTAATTATCGTTCTTGAAGTATCTGACAGGCAACCGCAACAGTAGTGCCATTCGCTATAAATTTATTCATTGCTCTCAATAGGATCATATTATTCTCAAATTTTTGTTGGTGTAGTGTAGACAATTAGCATATGTTACTATTTTGCACCTGAAAAGCTAGCCTTATTGTAGACAAATGTTGGAAATTTAATTTAAACGGGTCATGTTTACATATCGACACAGTGAATATGGTATTCTGCATGCATTACTCACGTTTAAGTTTACACTGAAATTTCACGATGAAATTAATCGTGATAATTTGTGCTGTGCGAACTACTAAACGTGATGAAATAAACTTTGTTGACGGAAATGTAGTTCGCGATGCATTTCTTGTGTTTAGATGTGTCTACATAGTTTGGTTTTGTAGCGGCAATATTAATGGAAATGTTGGCAGATTGAAATGCGGTGTATACCTGAAGAGAACAAACAATTTACTTATTATTAGCTGTTAGCTTCTGATTTTTGAATGTACTGATTTTTCTAGCAAAATTATATAGGCCACTACCAGTACAATATCTTCTAAGTAAGATCAGAAACTTTGAGGTTTTGTGAAGTATTAATTTTTTTTAAAACTCTCATCATTGTCTTATGCTTTTTTTAAAATTTCAGATATGACTTGTTTCTGTTTGTAAATATGTCTACAAGTATATTTCTAGATTTTGAAATCTTCCTTGTCAATTACTGAAATAGAATGTGAAAATATAACCTATTTGAACATCAACTAAAATTTAAGGACTGTAGAAACAAACAGTTTGTTATTTAAGTTAAAAAGAATTACCTGCTCATTAAGTTACGTCCGAATTCATCATCAAATATGGATATGGCGATAATTTTTTTCTGGTCCCGGCCGCATTTCAACCTAACCACGTCAATTTTAAGGTACAATATCTCGAGAACTAAGCGAGATATCAAAAAATTTTATTCTTTACTTTCAGTTTCCCTCATCGAGTTACATAAGAACTCGTCATCAAATTGCGGCGCCACGGTTATCGTTGAATCCCCTTATAACCTAACAACCTCACTTTTGAGACAGTATATCTCGCGAACTAAGCGAGATATCGAAAAATTTTATTCTTTATTTTCGATTTGTATCATCGTGTTACATAAGAATCTATCACCAAATTTGACATTGGGCTCACGTTTCTTCTGAATTTCAACCAGAAACTCCACTCTTTTGAGACAGTATATCTCGAGAACTAAGCACGATATCAAAAAAATTTATTCTTCTTTTTTTATGTGTATCGTCGACTTACATAATAATCCATCATCAAATTGCGGTGTCACGGTTGTCTTATGATTCCATTGAGGTTTTTGTGCATATTTCCATGTTTCTCTGGTCAAGCAATATGGCGGCCTCCCCTTCCCACTTGTCTCCACCCGGTTTCAGTCCAGTATGTGGCGAAGGTCCCTTGCGTCGTCTCCATATATTCCTTCCTCCATGCTTGAGACACTCAAAGAATGTGCAGAAAAAGTAGAATTACAAATCTCATTCGAGAAAACTGAATTCATATGTTCAAAGACAGAAATAGCAAGTTTGAGAACAAAATACGGTAAAATCAACAGGGTCCCATACTTTAAATATCTCGGAGAATTCATGGAACCGACAGGCCTTGAGAAAATCTCAGAGCAAAATCGCCTCCAAAAAGTAAAAGAAGCATTAGGGTTGGTCCAAAATCTCTACAACAAAAAATCTATGTCAAGACAGACGAAAATTCGACATTACAACGCGGTCATAAAACCAACAGTCCTCTATGCAAGTGAAACGTTAACACTTAACAGAAAACATGACCTTGAAGAAATTAAAAAAGTATAGAGAAAAATCATTAGAAAAATTCTAGGAGCAAGACTCACTAAATATGGTTACAGTCTACAATCAATCAAAACAACAGAAAAGTTTTCAAACATCGAAATTGACATCAAGAAAAGGCGAATGAAAATTTTTGGTCACCTTAAGAGATTACCAGAAAGTCGATTGACAAAAAAGATAATAGATTATGTAAGTTCACTTAAAAATCCAACACCTTGGTTGAATGAAATTCGGAAGGATCTTAAAAGTGCAAGCATAGGAGCAACAGACATCTTAGAAAGAGACACTTAGTAGACAAATGGGAAGTTATAACTGAACAACAAAAACAATACAGACCAAAGTGGTCGGAAGAACGTAAACAAGCTTTCTCGGAAAGAATGAAAGCCTATTGGAACAATAAGAAGAAGTCGAAAAAAAACTTGATTTGGTCATTTGCTTACCGTCTTCCATTTATTGGGAGAATTCGCCAATAATAATAATAATAATAATAATATATATATTGTAAATGTTCCTGCCCCCTTTTTCCCGAGATTAATAAGTAATTTCACAAACTGAATACAGACATGGGCGCCGGGAGGGGGGTGCAAGGGAGTGCACTTGCACCCCCCTGCTATGAAAGAAAATACACAAAAAAGATTAAGAAACAAAAATTTTATTATTAAATTCACTGTTTGAATAATAACTTAAGACGCCTAGGTTGTTGTACAAATTTCTTCAACACCTCGTCAATAAATTCAGTATCCTTAGCTAGTAAGTAATAAGTGTTGTATATAATATATATTTAAAAAAAAAAACAGATGCACCCCCCTTAAAGTAATCCTGCCGGCGATCATGAATACAGACAATATTCAGTAAGAGATCCAACTGAGACATTCACCAGCATTATTAAAGGTGGGGGGTAGGAATGTTACAACCCCCCATACCCTGAACTGACGCATATGTTTCTGTGTTGACAGGTTATGCATTGCTAGCAAGTGGTCCAACCTAAAACAGGCGATTGTCACTAATGTATGTCATAATGGAGATATTTCAATAAAAGGCCATACTTTCGACTCGAGAACAAGTTGACACGCCCCTTCTGAATCTGCCGGGCATGAACCATCCGACAAGCAAAATCAATCCACTTGCTGTCGCAACCCACTCCATAAGGGATTATGTTAAAAACTGAGTACAGGTTTCCTTAAGAGCTCATGTTGAACTTTTCAATCATAATCTTATTAAAATTCATTTTTACATTCAGATTTCAAGCAACAATTTCTTAAGTTATCCTTGTGACTTTCAGCCTTTCTGTAATGTCTCCAAGATGTCCGATGCATATTCCAGTTTAATAGAGGTTTCACTGTACGTAACAACATACTGCAATCAAAATATTGCGATATTCCATACCCATGCAGTTCGGCAAGTCTTTATTATAAGTGTTACCCTCTCAGAAAATACAAGTTTGCTTTACTATACTGCCATCTTGAAACGTTATTCAACTCATTACTTGATGTTTACAGTTACAAGGTAATGGTGATGATTCAGTGCTATGAGTGTAATCTAATAATCGAATCTTGCTGTCTCCTGGATCTTTCCATGCCTCCGGTTACTAAACTACCAAATACCCTCGGAACGTTACAAATGACGGATATTCGTACGCGCATTATTTACATCCAAAAAACGCCAACCACCGTGGAATTAATATAAAGTTTAGGGGGCTTTGATTTTTACATAGAATACGAAACACGGGAGGGTTCGATTGTTCTTCAGATACACAAAACAGGCTTTATCGGTTAAAGCCTTTCAAAATCCAAGTAGAGCTGGAAACAGTTGGAGAAGAGTCTTATAACTAAGGCAGAAGAGTTTGCTCCTGTCTCCAGGATTAAGAAGCACAGGTGGTGGAACGAGGAGTGTGATAGACTACTTGATCTGAGAAAGAAGGCGTGGCACATCTGGCAAACCAAACAGGACGAAAGTTCCTGGCAGCACTTTGTGGAAACTAGGAGGATGGTGTCCAAGAAGACCAAATACTCAGTAAGATTAATGACGACTTTACTAAGAACAACATGAGAAACTATTATCGGATCTTCAGAGAGAAGCTCAATAAATACAACCCCCCAACCCTCCAACTTCAGGATAAAAAAGGGAACATGGCATATAGTAATAGGGGCAACTGCAAGATACTGGCAGACTACTTCAAGGAACTCCTAAATTGCGAAGAACCACTCCAAAAGATGGTGTTCGATGATGGAAAGAAGTCTTCCACCAACCCTGACTCTAAACCCCCATCTATAAGTGAGATCCAGACAATTCTGACTCACATGGAAAATTTTAAGGCATCAGGGGAAAATCAGATAACAGCCGAATTATGGAAATATGCTAGCAAAAATGCAATTATCTCACTCCAGAAATTTTTTGAGGAGATATGGAAGAAAGAAGTGATTCCAGAGGAATGGAAAATGGCCCTGATACACCCTCTACACAAAAGAGGCTCTAAATCTGATCCGAACAACTGCAGAGGGATTTCTCTGTTGATTGTGACCTATAAGATATTGTCCAGAGCATTACTTGAACGAGCAGAATCCCAGTTGGACTGCCAAATCGGGGAGTATCAAGCAGGGTTCAGGAAAGGAAGGTCTTGCCCTGAACAGATCCTAAACCTCAGAAACATTTTAGCCTACCAGAAGCAGAGGGCGAAACCATATATAGTGACTTTTGTGGACTTCCAAAAAGCTTATGATTCCATAGACAGAGGGTCGCTATTCAATATTTTGGAGGAATTTGGCTTGGACAGGAAAACCCTGAATATCATCAAAGAAACCCTCACAAATACGACCTCAAAAGTTAGATTCATGGGTGAACTGTCAGAACCTTTTGAGATCAGAACAGGGGTCCGGCAAGGGGATGTTGTTCAATTGTGCACTCGAAAAAGTTGTGAGAGAATGGAATGCAAGAACCAGAGGAGGAATTAGACTTGGAACAAAAATTAAAGGAGTTACGATTAAGTGTTTGGCATTCGCTGACGATATGGCAATGCTCGCAGAAACATGGGAGGAAGCCAAAGAACAAATCGCCGAATTACAAGAGCAGGCAGGGAAGTTAGGACTTAAGATTTCTTTCGAAAAAACAAAGATTATGACAAATATACCAGACACTCCTACGAGAGTCCGAGTAGGAGCTCATAAAATAGAGGTGGTTAGGAGTTTCAAGTACCTAGGGGAATGGATTGAATGGAACAACCTTGAAGGTAAAACAATGGAAGCGAGAAGGACCAAAATGGAATTAGCCTTCCAGAAGACCAAAAACACTTACAATAAGAAAAGCCTCTCTTGGAACACAAAGATAAGACATTACAACACAGTAATTAAGCCGGAAGCACTCTATGCAGCAGAGTCACTAGTCATGGGGAGGAAAGGACAAATGGAGAAATTGGAAATCAAAGAGAGGAAAATTTTGAGGAAGATCATGGGTCCCAAATTCCAGAATAACAAACAAGTTTTCTACAGAAACGAAGTCCTCTACGCAAAGTCCGAGAGACTCTCGGAAACCATGAGAAAAAAAAAGGATTGATTTCTATGGACACATATTCCGAATGAATCCTAACAGACTAACAAAAAAAATCTTTGACTTCTTTTATAAAAAAAAAAAAACAAAGCCTAACTGGTTTAAGGAAGTGGAAAAGGATCTGAGAGAACTCCAGATTACCGAAGTGATGTTAAAGAATGGCACAGCCAAGACCGTGACCAAAGACAAAAGTAAGAGGTTCCAAGTTGCGATAAACACCAGAAAACCGATTCAAATATCAGAAGAGGACAGAAGGAAGAGATCAGATAGAATGAAGAAATACTGGGAGAAGAAGAAAACGCAAGCATCCAAGAAGTGATTGATCTGACGTACCCCAAAGATGGGTGATTCGAAAAAAAAAAAAAAAAAAAAAAACAATTGAAGAAATAGACAATATTCAATTTTTATTACTATTTTTAGTAATAAAAATTAAGAATTCTTAATTTACCGTAAATATGGCTTATCTGGGGGACAACCTAAAACCAGCAACTTTTGTTTACACTTGTCAAAACTATCACATTAATAAGCATTGGATTTTGAGGTCTCTTGAAGTCACTTTTAAAAACCTACCTTAGTTAATTTTAAATTTAACTAAAAAAAGATAGTTTACCAACTCTATAGAAAATTAAGATAAAACTACCTAAACTCAGCTCTTTCCTTTGCAGTGTAGCCGTCTTTCCAAGTATAGCTTATAGTTAAGCTGAGCTTATCTAAATTTGGCTTTACAATAGGTTGGAATGAATATGAAACCTTAGTTTCAAGCTTTGGCTGGTTGCAAATTGGTTTTGTACTTACTTGGAGACCATCAGACATGTTCAGAACGGATTTCGATCTCCTTCATATATGTTGAAGAGTACACAGCATGTATGTCTGTGGTATAGTCGTTTCTCAAATGCGCCCTGGTTTTTGAGATATTTATCTTCAGAAATTATCAAGCTTGACTTCTTTTATTTTGTTTAAACTTCATCTACATACTATTATTGCACGAAATAATATTTAAAACAAATGATATTACCTACAATTCAGCATCTTTTTCCTGAAAATCTTATCGTAATGAATTCGCGGGTCTACCGACGGGTTGTCTTTACACAACACAAATCGGCCACACACCCTTGAAAACTTCATTGCAATCATGCATCAGGAAAGTCTCCATTCATACATTATTTTTCACTTTTTGTTAATAAGTTTATTAATAGGTGCGTTTTCAATTGAAATAATTACTATAATTTTATTTATTTCATCTTCGTCGTTTCTTTACTTGTTTATCAACAAGAGGTATTTTAACTGAAATACTTACCATTGGTGAGATAGTTTTTTCTTTCTTTCTTCTACACTCGATTTGTTCCAACAACGGTTGCATGTAAACGGTTGAAAATAAAATTATAGTAGGCCTATCCTGCCAAGAAATAAAATGGAAGGACAAGTGACAAATGCTTATAAAAATTTCGTAATTGTTGTGTCAGTTTCCAGTTTACTAGCAGATTCTCCTCCTGACTTAATTTCATTGGGTATGGGCGAGGCATATTACGAAGCCATTGTTGATATATTGGCCGAAATTGTTGTATCCGTTATAAAATTGTGATTTGTCTTAAATTTTATTTTGCGCAATAAAAGTGTGTAAATGAAGTTTTTTTTAAAAAAAATCAAGCTTGATAATTTCTGACTATAAAAATAAATAAAAATATTTGACTCTGCGGGTATTTGAACTTGGGTCAGAAAATTATAAATCCGTCACGCTACCGCCTAGCTAGACCATGGCGCCATTTGAAAACTTTGCTCAATAATTTACTATATAGACAACATTTAGAATTTTTTGTTTCTTTGCATGCAAATATCTCAAAAACTAGCACCCATTTTAAGAAACGACTAAACCACAGACTTATATGCTGTGTAACCTTCAACATATATGAAGGAGATCGAAATCCGTTCTGAACATGTCTGACGGTCGCCAAGTTAGATTTAAAACCTATAGATTTATAAACACAAGTATTTTTTCACCTTCCTGTTGTCTTCTGAAATAAGCTGCAGTCTGTTCTCTTTTTATATTTTATTCACCTGATGTGTTATTTAACAGTAATATCTTAATTAATTTAATAAAAATTATTTTTTATTTAGACCATGTCAACGCCAGGAAAGAAACTAAGCGGTTCCCAGAATCGGAAAAAGAAAACTACGGCAAGAAAAAGAAGCACTGAAATCTAGAGTAATAATGGAATCATACTTAGAAAAAAATCGCAAAAAGAAAATCCAGAAGATAAAAAGGATGAAGATGTAAAATCAGATTCAGAGTCAGAACCAGATTCTGGTTGTACACCTAATGCTGCTAAACTTTTATGTACTAATAACACAACTCAACAAATACAAGACTCTGAAGAAGGTGGCCCAAGTACATCAGAAATGTTAAATCCATGTTCACATCTAATAAAAAGCACAGAAACACTTGCTGTAATTCCGGACGTTCTGGAGTTCGAGGATGTTGCTTATTTAAAATTTAGCAACAATCTTCCAATAATATCGAACCAACAAAAGAAATGATTATTCGTGGATCTTGCACATTTCAAAATGAAACCAATTTAAACGCAGCAGCAACATTAACTAATCGTCTAATGCCAAAATCGTGGTTTTCTCGACGGGTCGGCAATGAAAAGGAAGGAACTGAAGCTAACCGATCTTGGTTATTATACTCACCAAAAAATAATGCAGCGTACTGCTTTTGATGCTTACTGTTTATTACATCAAATTCCGCTACACAATCTTCTTTCGTAACATCTGCTGGTTTTAATAAATGGAAGAAAAAAGATAAATTGATTAGCCATGAAAGAAGTCCAAATCACCGGAAATCACTTACGGCTTCGAAAGAAACAGAACGAAGATTAATAAGTAGAACGGGAATTGATGTATCATTAGAAGCGAACATTCAGTCCGAAAAAGAACGGTGGCGAAATATATTGCAAAGAATATTAGCTTGCATGAAGTATTTAATTACACAAAATCTTCCTCTACGTGGCCATGTTGAAAAACTAGTACTTCAAGATGGTACAAATGTAGGAAACCTATTATCTTTACTTAGACTTGTAGCTCAGTTTGATCCGCTACTAGCAAATCATCTTCAACATGACACAGAAGCTCCAAAAACTGTCTCATATTTGTCACCACAGATTCAAAATGAATTCATTCATCTTCTAGCATCTATAGTTCGAAAACAACTAATAAACGATATCAAAAGAAATAAATATTATGGACTTTTGTTTGATTCAGCTCCTGATATCTCTCATCGAGAAAAAATGTCCCAAGTCGTTAGGTATGTAGATGTTGATTTTATCAATAAAAAAGTTTCCATCAAAGAATCTTTTTTGGGTTTTATTGAAATACATGCTAAAGATGCAGCCTCCATCGAAAATACAATTTTAGAGAAATTAAATTCCGATGAAATTTCATTAACAAACTGCAGATCACAATCTTACGATAATGCTGCCGTGATGGCAGGTCACACAACTGGCGTTCAAAAAAGAATAATAGAAAAAATCATAAAGCATTATTTATAAATTGTGATAACCATTCATTGAATTTAGTAGGAGTTACTGCAGCTAAACAAGATACAATCGTTGTGACATGTTTTGGAATAATTGAAAACATATATATCTTTTACTCACGTTCAACGTTACGATGGGAATTATTAAAAAATGCTTTAACAAAAACTGTCAAACGTGAATCTGAAACACGATGGAGCGCCAGAGTACAAGCGGTTAGCGTTATCGTCGATGGGCTAGAGAATTTAGTAGAACTATTAGAAAAATTAGGAGAGGTCACTACCACTACAAGTGACACCAGAAGTGAAGCTACAATTCTGTTGCAAAATATACTAACTTTTAATTTCATAACTTCAGTTCATTTCTGGTATGAAATCTTAAGGAGGATTTATCGTGTGCAGCTCAGATTACAAGATCCTAGGATGAATTTTAGAGAAGCGTTCCATGACTGAGCTAGCCGAAATTCGAGACAAACTCTGTGAAGAGGCAATAGAAAAAGCGAAATCTCTTTGTGAAAAATGGGATATTGATACAACAATACGTGTAAGAAGACGCCGCAAAATTCCCGGAGAATTGGCTACAGATGTTGGTCTTTCCGGAGAAAGTGAAATTTCTCGCGTTATGAAAAACGTTCTTGATCGTCTCCAACAAGAAATATGTACACGATTTACACAACCTTAATTTCAAATTTGGATTTCTACTAGACGTTGAAAATTTATTAAACAAGGATAATGTTGATAATGACCTTGAAAAAAAATGTAAAAATTTGGGTGAATTTTATAATACAGATTTCAATGGAATAGAACTCTTTATCGAAATATGTGACTGCAAAATTTTACTCCGCAGTAGAAAAGAAATTGAACCTAAAACTCCATTAGAATTTCTTACTTTTAATAATCTCGTATGGAGAAGATGTTTTTCCAAGCCTGAGAGTGGCATTTCAAATACTCCTGACTATCTCAGTATCAATTGCTAGCTGCGAACGTTCATTCAGCAAATTAAAATTAATTTTGACATATCTACGACCAACGATAGGACAAGATCGCCTAAGTGACCTAGCATTTTTAAGTGTGGAAAGAGAAAAATTTGAAATGATGAACTTTGATGATATTGTTGATAAATTTGCTTCATCAAAAGCAAGGAAAATTTATAGGTAGTAGTTAGTTTCATTAATGCATTGTAATCATATTATTATTAAATATATGTATCTCCTAAGAGATAATAAATATTTACTTTTTTATTGTTTTAAAACTGCGTGTTTTTAAAATATTTCTTTATAAATATGTAAAATAAAAAATAGGTATCTTTTGAACTAATTCTAGATGATCATATACATTTCAAACTCTAGTCTTGTTTTCTCAACTACATTTTTGTCTCAAATTTAATGCCTAACTTGAGCCTATGACTTTATTTATTTTACTTTATTTATTTATTAATTTGCGAGTATATTTTACATATAATATTATATGGTTTTCGAATGGGGAGAGAGCGCTAAAAAGGTATTGTGCCCCGGGCGCGAGTTAAGCTCGCTACGCCACTGCATTTAGGTTAATTTTTTAATAAAAGAAAACTAATATTAATAACATAACTCCTTAATTAACCCATTACCACTAGTTTATTAGTACGCTACTGCTAACTACAGAATAAAAGTCAGTTTTTTAGGATAGATCTTCAGCGGGATCCACGTCCTCCGGAATTCCTTGAGGTCTGGCCCATCAGATGCGATTATGCGATTTCTGGAATGACCAAGACCGTCCAGGGTCTTCAGAGGGGTCATGTTTGGGGCCAAAAAAATCTTATCCCTTCTTCAGCTGCAGCCCAAAAAGCAGTATTTAAAGATGTCACAACAATCGTAAAGTGTGGCCAAAATGATAAATTGAGATCAGATGAAATGTATCATCAAATTTTGGTAGAAGCTAACTCTATGACAAGTGGCAATTCTGAAAATAGGACCCGGATTCAGAAGAGGCTCAAGAGGAAAATAAAAAAAAATCAAATCAGATGGATGATTTATAGGCCTACTTGAGGACGGCCCTTTCGACAAAAATAGTGACCAGGATGCTCAGCCATTTAAATCTGATTATTTTTAAATGTTGGACATACTAATTGCTGAGTTACAAATAAGATTTTTGGACAACGATGATTTATTAGTGAGCCTTGATGAGCTGGATGTAGACAAAATGGTACCATTGAAAAATTTATGTAAGTGAGAGAAAATTTAACAAAACTATGTTGCTGCATAAATATTAGTGTTATTTATTTATGTCCAATTCACGATTTCAACTTTGAATATATTTTTATGCCACTTGGGTTGAAACTTTTGGTACATGGGATCCATGTACAAAGAACATTGTTATACACCTTACCCCAAAATTAGTGGATGCTGCTGTTTCTTCGAACAGAAAATTTCATTGGCAATTAAATTTGGAATGTAACCAGCATTCTTGATACCTTGCCACAGGGGGACCATAGTTTTTATGATTTTTAGGTTTTTTAAGTAGTTTGTATATAGATGCTAGATATTTAAGTTAATTTATTCTTTTCTTTTTTGAGTGTAACCTGTAAGTTTCTATGTAGAAAATAAATTAGATTTTTCAGGTCTAACAATTCCATCAAGGGAAGATGTTACCATGGTCAAAGCTTATTTGAATCATTGCGAGAATAAAACGGAAAACACAATGCGATTTTTGTACAGGCTGCGATTGGCGTTCAAAGATACATATGAACATTTATCATCTGTGGCGACCACAGGATGTAGTACTACTGTGTGAAAATCTATGTTTTCAACTTTGACTGCAATCGACAGGCCTCAAAGGCTGTCAATGGGTCACGAAAGAATGGCAAGCATTGTATTTCTGGCCTTTGAAAAGAAAGGAACGAAGTCAGTTGATCTGAATGAGATCCTATGCATTTTTAATAATATGGCAAATCAAAGAATTCGTCTGATCTAAGGAAGGAGTTTTTATTATTATCTTGAACATAATAGGTTTATGGCCACGAAACTACTATGCTGTCAGAGCAGGCAGAGAGATTATACTCCTAGGTGGCCGATGGGGGGGAAGGTCATAACCGGCTTGCCAGTGGACTTGAGTGAAATAAAATGGCTCTTGTGGACCAAACACACAACAACCTCTATGGTTAACAACCGTAGTTGTAACTCGGAGCTTGCACATGGTTGAATACCTTTCAAAGTCAACATGGAAGGAAGTCTTTTAAGGAAAATTCCACCGCCTGGCAACAACTTGGGAAGACTGCACTCGGATACGGTGGGCAGTCACTTGAAAGATGACCTAGATGAGTCGGAGCATCTGGAAATACCCAAGACTAACAGAAGAGCAAAACTTAGAATTAAAAAAGGGCAGATAAATAACATATCAACACACAATATAACCTCCATCATCCAACCAGGAAACTCAGGATTTTGATAGACAAAATAGATCGTCAAAGGATATTGTTGCTGGAATCCAGAAAATGAGAAATATCGATCACGAACCAATAGAATCACAAGTGTATAGAATTTACAAGGGAATACCAGGAAAAAGTGTAATGAAGCAGTGTCCACAATCCAGAACAGGATTCATAGTCAACATCAAAATAATAGAGTCAATAGCAGAATTCAAAACACAATCTCCTACATTCTCAACGCTAACTATAAAAGCTGCCAATAGAATATACATGATAATAAATTCCCATGCCCAAACTAGTGATAAAAACAATAGGAAAGAACATGGAGAAGAGGTGGATGAATTTTGGGAACTTCTAGATCAAACAGCAACAACTATAAACCAAAAAACACCAAAATTTTAATTGGAACTTTTTAACTGCCCAATTAGGAAGGGAAAAATGATATAGAGATGTAACAGGGAAATAGCCAGCACAAAGAAGAACAAACAAGAATAGCATAAGATTGGTGAAATTCTAAAGAGACCATGACATGATCTCAAAATCAACATACTTCATGAGAATACCAAATAAACTCAAAACCTGGAAACACCCAGGCTGGAAAAATGGAGGATGAAAGCTGGATCATGTTTGTATGAATAAGAATTACCACAGAAAAATCCTTAGAGGAACAGACACTGGATCAGATCATTACATGGTAAAAATAAAAATTAATTTCACTCCGTTGCAATGAAAAGATACCACCCCAAAAAGAAGAGAGCCTATGACCCACATAAACTGATAAATAACACGGAATATGAAAAAAGAACTGGGAGTATAAAATTAACTGATGACCTGGAGGAAATAATTTCCCAACTGAAACAAATAGCTGTACAAGTAGCCCCAATAAATCCCAAGAAAAATCATCAATGGTGGAATGACAAATGTGATAAAACTGTAGAAGATACACATCAAGCTTGGGTAAAATATCAGAGTCAGAAAACCGAAGAATCACACTTGGAACTCGCAAAGCAAAGAAAGCTAAGAGTTAAACACCAATACCAAAAAGATATACTTTTTATGACAGAAACAAACAGCAAGAAAACAAACTAGCAAGATTACTACAAAATATTTAGCAGGCAACTCCTAAGATATGATCCTCCAACACTAATGCTAAGGGAGCGTCCATAAACTACGTGGCTCTGTCTAGGGAGGGATGCGTTGGCTGCACTATTCATATCATTTAAAATGACGTACAGAACACACAACAGCATGTGAATACTTATTTCCTTCATTTATCTATCTCCGTATGTAATTTACAATAGTATAACAAGAGAAAATAGTATGAAATGTCTGCTGGAACCAAAAGGGGATAAAAAAGTTATGTGAAACGGGGTGGGGGGGAGGTTGGGGGGACTAAGAGGGGAAAAGGGGTTTCACAGGTGGCCAAAAAGGACCTACATGGCTTATGGACGCTCCTTAAAGGATAACAATAATAAGATGGTCCACAGCAATGAAGAAAATACGGAAATCCTAGCAGAAGCTTTTAACAGACTACTGAATTGCGAGAATCCTCCAGAACTTCTTCATATAAACACAGAAACCCCAATAAAAACACCGACAGAAAATATAAACCCACCAACAATACATGAAGTTTACAAAGCTTTAAGAGAGCTCAACAACTACAAAGCAAGTGGAGAAGCTCAAACAGGTGTGGAACTCTGGAAATATGCTGCAAAATCAGCAAAGATATCATTACACGAATGCATGATGAAAATCTGGAACAGCTAGCAGAACATTGGACTACAGCTATAATACATCCGTTATATAAAAAAGGAGAAAAATCAAACCCAGACAATTACAGAGGTATCTTCCTCTTGGATCACACATATAAAGTCTTTTCGAGAATACAATCGCTGCAAGGGTCAACTTGAACAGGAACTAGGAGAATATTAAGGACGATTTAGATCATGTAGAAGCTGCCTAGAACAGATAATCACCTTAAAACTAATAATGGATGCCTACAGAAGGAGACAAAAACAACTAGTAGTAACATTTGTAGACTTCAAGAAAGCCTATGATTGTATACATATTGTATACATATTAAGGAATTTTGGATTCCATACCAAATTAATAAAAATGATCAAATTAACCCCCACAAATACAAAATCCACAGTAAGTTTCAGAGAAGAACTATCTGAACCATTTATAATTAAAACAGGGCTAAGACAGGGAAATGGTCTTTTACCACTGCTCTTCACCTGTGCCCTTGAATGCGTGATGAGAGAATGGTACAAGGAAAATCCTAAAAACATAAAAATTGCCACCAAGAAGGATCAAATAAACGTAAATTGTTTGGGATTCGCAGATGAATTAGCATTACTAGCTAATTACATATAAGAAGTCAGGAATCAAATAATAACAGGAAAATAAAAATAGTAGAACAATTTAAATACCTGTGCGAAATTATAACATACAACTTGAATGAAAAACCTGCCTGGCAAGAGAGAACTAACAAAACGATAAAAGCTCAAAAACAAATCTGGTCTACATACAACAAAACATGTCTATCAATTAAAACAAAATTAAAACACTACAAGACGGTGGTTCAGCTTTAAAGTTACTCAGAAAAACAGAATTGACAAAATTTTATAAGTGGAGAGAAGAATTACAAGAACATGTCGAAATAAAAAAGATCAGAAAGAGGGACAATGCAGGAGAGTGTCAAATGAGGTGATGTGCAGGGAACTGGAGCCCATCACAGATACTATACGCAAGAATAGAATTTCTTTCCTTGGTCACATTATGAGGATACCAGAAACCAGATTAATAAGAAGAATAATAGAAAAACTTTGGAAGCTGAAGCAATAGGCAGGATGGATTAAGCAAGTTAGAGAAGATATGGAAGAATCTACGAAACAAAACAGAAAAAATAAAAAAACTGAAAGACCAAAAAATTAGATTTAAACCAAAAATAGACAAACGACACACAATGAAGACGGTATTTACAGATGAGGAAAGACAAAGAAGATCACAATGAATGAAAAGATACTGGGAAATTCGGAAAGATCGGTGCATGGACATGCCTAAGAAGATAACTAGAAAATGACTTAAGTGGTCCAATGAGACCGTAAAAGCCTAATAATAATAATATGTTTGTGGAAATAATAGAAACCTGAATAAATTATTTTTTTTCTCTTATCTATCACCCCTGCCGACAGTTAAATACTACCTCACTCACTCACAATCACAAGTATGACAAAAATCGATTCACCAGATTATGTCAAGTAAAATTTTAACTTCCGCCCTACCTTAAATTCAACTCTAGCTACGGCCCAGTCTATCCCTATTCTTCATGAGCACATTTTTATCCTCTCTTTTTGTTGATATTAATTCCTTGCTTAGGGGTTTCAAGCTTATCCTGCTGTTTTCCAAATCTACTATCATATCTTTGCCTTCTCATCCTGCTATTAACTATCTGCACCAGCTGATTCACGTTGTTTATTTATATTTTCAATCTAGCTATCTCATTCAGTGATATGAAACACTATTTGTTCAAATATATCGCCAGCATTATAAATTTTACAATCCTCACAGCCATAAAGCACGAAAACAAATTTAATACAGATGTATGTGTTTTTATAGAACAATTAATATAAACTTGGATTTGAAGTCTGGTGTATAGAGAATAAGGATCATATTTTGCGATCAAGGTATGAAAACAAACGCTAGAAGAATGTTAGTAGAGGTGGGCAAAAGAATCGTGAATCGATTGAAAGAGTCGACTGGTCTAAAAAAACCGTTTTCTGAATCGGCTCCCTTGGAAGAGTCTCGGTTCACTCAAGAGTAGGTAAAGGGCAGATGAGCCGTTGCTGCTCGACAATCGCTCACTGACTCGTACAGGTTCTGAGTCGTCAGTGTTAACGACTCTCGGCTCACTCGCTCTCCGCTCAGCTCTAGCTCATTGGCTCTTCATGGCTTTCGGTTCTCCTCAACTCTTGATATTTGCGTAACTCGTGATTCTTTTCGACTCATTAGCCTAGTTCCCACGGCGTGTAGCTAAGGTTGGCATCTTATTTGTGAGAAAATAGAGATTATTTATCTTTGAGAGAGTAAAATTAAAAACATATGAAAAAAATTTAAATTTAAGAATTTACTGTCTTAAATACATTTTTTTTTTTTTTGTTAATTGAACTAGTTTCTAATTTTTTGTTTCCTTCCAAAACGTTATAGATGCCACCACATCACAAATTTAGATTTATAAATAAATTAACAAGTGCATTCTGTCCCATAAATTGTATATTTTACCAGATATAAGTCTTTCCGCATAATTTGAGGACAGGGTAAAAAGTATGCCGAATTCAGAGCCATTTGCCATTCCCACGTTGCGTGGATTTTTAAAATTGGGAATGGCCTGGAGTATTTAATTACGATGGAGCGCGCCAACTTCTCGTCATACGTTCTTTTTCACTGTTTTTGTTGTTCTTCAGTTCCTAATTATTGTGAATAATGCAAATATTTTGCAATAAAAATTAACGAATATTATGAATTGGACCTTAACAAAGATTTAGCATGTGCCGAAGCGGCCTATGTACTGTTCACTAGTGAGGTTTTTAGGTGGAAAACGGTGGAAGGAGAAGACGTTGGTGGATGGTGTCGTACATGAATATAATAATAATAATACTGAAAATAAACATAAAATTTAAATTAGGCCGTTTAAGCAAACACTGATTTATTCGTTTATAGATACAATGCTAGTGATATATTGATTAACTTAAGAAAAGCACCATCTGGCAGATTTGAAAACTTTTGCCAAATTTATTGAGTAAAACTGGATCATCTGAGCGAGACGAGATACAAATATGCTTCAAAATTAACAATTACAGTCTGCAACAAGGGCGCCAATGACCTTGCTGCCGACGCGCCCTAAAGCCGCCACAACAACAATCTGCAACAGGCCTTGGGATCGGTAATGAGGCTTGTTAACAATCTAGCAGCAAGCCTTTGATGTCGGATGATTTCCAAACATTTCACGAGAACAGCCGAGCTATCTTGAATTACTGCGAGCAACAATGGATATTTCCGTTTCGACCAACACCATTCTCGACAAGCTACACTCCGAGGGAAGGAACCGTTTGAGTTCTATAGATCAAATCGATCTTTCCGCTTCATTCCATTCAAATCGCACATATTAGTCCTTATGACGAAACGAAATGAACGCAAAATGGTGGGACGAAAGAAACAGAGCGTCCTCAAATTTAATTAAAAATTGTTCATTTATTTATAATTCTAAATATAGAATGCGGCACCAGCTATACCACGTTGAAATGAAACAACAAATTTTTTAGTTAGACCCGTAAGGGCGAAAAAATGTGTATTTAAGGCAATAAATACTTAAATTTAAAAATACTTTTTTTCTAAATAAGTTGGCAACCCGGCGCTGGATAGATTTAAGTACCGTGAGTTTTTATATCATCACTGCACATTTCTTTGATGATAATACAAATCTGAAATCCAGATAAGCATACGACTGAAAATATATCTAGATGGGTAAAAGGGGTATTTGATCAATATGAAATATAGGTTTTAAAGTATGTACTGTGGTAAATAACAATGCGGCAAACATTAAGGTGGCAGTTGCTTCTTTAAACCTGAGGCACATAATCTATTTTGCTCACGGCCCTCAGGACTCCACATACATTATGTTCAGGGGCGGCCCTAGGGCGGTGCGAGCGGTGCGACCGCACCGGGCGCCGTCATATGGGGGGCGCCGAAAATGCAGCGATAGATCGTTTGAGCAAAAAATGAAAAATAAATTCTATAATAACCAAGCCTGCTATTCACATATTATTTTAACACAATAATTATCCAGAATTTATAATCGTAAGAGGTTCAGCTTAAAGCATAGTCGTATGTAATTATAGAATCGATTCAACTTGAGTTGCGACTCGAGTAAACTCGAGTCACTCGAATCAAGAAAATCTTAACTCGTCCCATAGTTTGCACTCTCCGGTGCCGCGCCGCGTTTCCCGCACCTTCTTCCTTCTTTTTGGGCTGTAGTCTTGGAGTTCATTCGCATGCGGGTACATGTTCATGGGCCGAGATTCAACATACTTATCTTTTTCCAACATATTAGATTGATTACAATTAACGTTGGTATCGTAAATATTTGCAAAGCATAATGTGTCTTTTAAAGACAAGTCGCTACCTACAAAAAAACTATCTGGCGCACAATACTTAAAAATAAAACAAAACCAACGCGAAACTGAGAAGGCTTCAAAATTGCTCGTAAAATTTTTTACAGTTGAGAAGTCATCTGAATCGTCGTCACTGGAACTAGTTCAACATGCAACGGAAGAAAACCTATTTAATAGAAGATATAGAGCAGATTTAACAATGGCTGGTACGTCGTCTGCAGCTCGAAATATTACAGAATGGGGTATACCAGACATACTACCACCGTCCCCTGCAAATAATGATTTTTCAAAATCGTCGCTCATTGACTCTGCAGCCAGAGATGAAATATTTATTCGAGCAACGGAAAAATCCAAGAAAATGTCATGGACGTCATTTTTCAAGTACGCACTTTTGAAGAGTAATGCCAAATGGAGAAACTTATAAAAGAAGATGTCTTCTTTATTCTAAATAATCAGATAAAGTATTTTTTTCTGTTTATTCAACATAAGATCTCACTTTTATTTGGGAAAAGAAGTACATGACTGGAGCTACTTATCAAAGCGTCTCAAAACTCACGAAACTTCAAATCTCCAGTACACCATGCTCAGTTGGACACAAGCATTGATTTGATTAAAGAACTTCAGTCTAATACACAAGCATTGGTAAATACAGATTGAAGACAAAAAATAACAGTGCGCTGCTATCCTCGAATTAACGGTGTCCAAAATATTCTTTTTAACATAATTTTTTGTTCAGAAGAAGCTTTGGATCTAAAATACTAAATACTTCTAATAATGTTAATTTCTTGGGTATATTGCAACTGCTGTGAATATATGACCCTGGGATGATGGAGCATATCCGACTTATTACTAATAAGGAAACTAATGTCTATTATTTTGAAAAATATATTCAAAACAAATAAAGTTCGTTATAAAATTTTGACTATGGATATGCCAGCTAACTGATTTGAACTCCTGGTGTCAGTCAAGTCGAAAATTCTTTAACATTGCTTTTGTTGACTGTAATAAGGGAGAGTCTATGATGATCCACGTAACTCCATTTTGGCCTTCTGTGAAATCCTCTTCCCCCAACTAGCCGACGAAGCTTTTGCCTCTACTTCCCCTCCCTCTGGATGGCACGTAGCTATCCCCCTTGTTGATTCCAAAAGACATTTTCTACTGTTTTCTCTTGACAGACTATCATAAATTACATACGGAAATAAATATTCACATGCTGTTGTCTGTTCTGCAGCTTATTTTAACTGTGACAAATAATATGAATAGAAAGTTACGTGGCTTGGCTCTGAAACCCCCTTCTCCCCCCACGTAGCCCTGCGTAGCTTTCCTAACAACCCACAGTTTGTTTCCTAGACCGAGTCACGCAGTTTATGGACGCTCCCTCAAGAGCAAGTCCAAGTGCGTGTTTCGTTGCTTACAAGCCTGAAAGTATCTCTTCGGGGCCTAGGAGCTGGACTCCCTGGCCTGTTTAGTAATGATACTATGCATAAATGCGATTTGGATATGAACGATTGTCAAGGCCAAAGATATGATAGAGGATCCAATACACCAGGAGGAAACAAAGGTGTCCAAAACAGAATTCTGAACAAATATCTTCGAGCATTTCTTAACCCACATAAGTGTCATTAAATTTGGTAATACATAGCAGGTGCCTCCAAAACATTTATATCGATTTCCGTGTCCGGATTTCATTAAAGAATATTTGTTCTATTCGCTTGATCAACAAAGCGAAGGGAAGCGGTATCCAAGCACTTACGACTATCGCCAAATAAATCTTCGAAACTCGTTTGGGGAGTTTCTAGCATCGCTACAGTTCGTTATCACTACTTTTCAGTTCACGACGCCCTTCTGGAAACGAATTATTCAGTTGCAGCAACAGAGGTCTTGTCCCCGAGCCAGATTATGGAACAATTTGAGTTCATAGTTACAATGGTGACTTTGAATAATACATTGTTTCAAGTAAATATTGTAAACAAGGCTGAATTTAGATTTATGAAATAATTCACAATTCCTGGGAAACAGCTCGGAATCTGAGAAAGAATACCGAGGTTATTCATCCGCTCTCTGATAACAGAGAGATTGATTCTCAGACTATTACTAAGCCAGTCAGATCTCGATGAAAGTATAGATTGTTTTTGTGTTCGAGGCCGTAGATGAGATAGTAATAGATCCGGAAGAATTGTTTACAATGAACGAGTTTCAACATGTGATCGATATAATTGAGAATGCGTTGGTCAATTGCGTTGGTCGCTCAATTTAGACAACTATCCAAATTTAATAATGTCCAATTCCTGAAAATTCCGAATTGGAATAATTCTGTGAAAATTGAGAAATATGTTTAACTGACTGAGAAACATGTGCCATATTTGGTTGTAAATTGGTTGAGGAACTTTCTAAAACTGTATTGTTGATGAGGCTTGAATCAGCAGAACCAATAAAAGTTCAGCTTATGGAATAAAATGATTAGCTGGATGTATGTGCGAATGTGTGGACAGCACTTCAAATTTTACCAACCATACCTGTAACTGTCGCTAAAGAAGAACGAAGTTTCAGTAAATTAAAACTTATCAAAATTTATTGACGATACCTGCAGCCTCTATATCTATGGAAAATAGTATTGCCCGAGTACAAAAGCGAGGAAAATTGCAATCTAGGCCTTTTATTTATTATTTTATTTCCTCATTTTTATTTTATTTATTATTTTAAATATTAAGAACTATGAGAATTTTACATATACGTAATGTGAGCATGGTGTATGCCATAGTAGCTTAAATAAACTTCTTCAAACATACAGTGTTTTTTCTACTGTTATTGCTTCTCATTCATACCGCTGCTATCCTATACTAATCTTTCTGAGGTTTGAATTATTATTAATACACAAAGACTATTTCTGCCCGCCGCTTAGCTCGAGAGGAATTCGTAACGCATTCATACACGAATTCGTATTTGAATCCCACGGGAACAACTTTTTCAATCGGGATAAAAGTAGATAGCCAATACATTATTCCAAATTTTATCCTTAGCCATTCAGAAGTTTCGACGTGAAACAGTAAAACCATCCAAGCAAACAATCTTTTTCATTCATAATATTAATAGGATGTAAAAATTGTGTGTTATCTTAAGTGAATCTATAGAGAAACCTTAATCACGAACAAGCGATTGCTCATTTGGGGGCGCCACGATGAGATCTCGCACCACCTCAAAAACTTGCTAGGGCCGCCTCTGATTATGTTAAATAGATTTTTAGCTCTTAAGGAGCCTATTATTGCAGTATTAGCACTTGTCAATCCTCACGTGACGTTTACAGAGTCTGAATGCTAAATTGTTACGTAGGCTGTAAATATTGTCTCTGGTAAATATGTTAGAAGTATTTTTTGAAGTGACAGCGGTCTCTGCTTCAGAAACTGTATACCTCTCAAAGATAGGTATGTTGCATCGTGGCATGAGAAAGAGAGTAAAATTAAATTTAGAAAATAAACAACATGGATCAGCCAGAACTTTGTTTTAAGGATCCTGAGGAAGAAGATCGTTTACCTAAACCAACACCAAATTGTTCTATTTGGAATGATTTTTTTCGAAGGCTGGACAATTAATGACTGTACGGTGAAGTCGACGCACATAAAAAAATAGAGATAAAATGATTTCTGTAAATATTAATAGTAAATTTTGTAAACTGCATCATTTTTATTGTAAAATTAGTGTTTTGATTTGTTTAAATTATAAAATATCTTGTTTCATAATAAATAACTTACAATTTAATTATTAAACAAAAATTTCATTATATCAGTTAGCATTTGTTAATAATTTCCTCCTCATGAGTTAATAAACCACGATCATGTTCTACCTTCAAAATATCTCAGAAAGAATCGAAGTCGTTTAAAAAAATCGTTTCTCAGCAAGCAGTGAATCGACTCCAAACGATTCATCAAAAAGAATCGATCTGCCCATAACTAAATGTTAGTAGTAGCGTAAGCTTGGAAATGATTAGCCAAGGAATTGCAATACTAACCTAGAGCACTTGGCCCTACTGAGAACTGCATCCGCCATTGCGCATGCGCGCTGCCGAACAGCAGCAGAAGCAGCAGCACTGATGACGCAGAGACGTGTTCTCTCATTGCTTGTACGATGCTCACTGACAAACAGATTTCATAAGGCTTCGCCGCCTAGCGTCGTCAGCATGCAGCTGTGCTTGAGCAACAGGGAAGCAGGAAGAACGGAAACGCTCATTTTCCTTTCCATATAAATGAAACGACAGGAAGAAACTGTTTCAAAAATTTTATTTCGTTATTTCTAACGTCATGAACAGACATGAATCGTGACTTTCGTGAAGGCAGTAATGAACAGGATACAGACGTTTACGGTTACTTTTTTTTTATTTCGAATTTGAACCTCTTTTTTTCCACCTCAAATGTACGTCATGAAAATAATTTCGTTACAGAATTTTTCTTTGCTGACGTGGCAGAAATTTTAACACAAGACTATAAATTAACGAAACTAATAAAAACAATTATGATTTAACAACATATATAAAACTGTTAGCAACAAACTTTGAAATAAACTGAGTAACATTCGGCCAAATGGACGATACGATTTATTATTAAGACGCGAACAGCTTAAACAGAAATTACGCTACTGCCATAAAATTAATCGCTGCTAGAGTATACCAGTTAGAACTCATTCTGGTGTGATATTTGTGTGACAATTTAGATTCTTCGGCGCATTGTTAATGGAATTATTAATAACTATTTGTCATCATCAGAAATCATCACGTATGTAGCAAATGGATTTATAATTATTATTAATTGCGAAGGAGATAATTTCCAGGTGGCAATTTTCCAACATACATAATTAAGGTTTATTTTACCTTAAAATCGTTCACACTTTGGTACATTGTTCATTAAATCCTTAGATAATTTGTTCAATTCCTTCACTCCCACAATTACAAACGATATATTCCTAGTCCCTTATGTCTATTATCCATTGATAATTAACTGCCATTATTATCATCTCTTAATATATTCATCTAGGCCTAATTGGTCAAAATATGACTTATGCATGTCCACAAGTCTCTTGACTCTCCTATCCTGCAATGACTCCCGACCCAATTCTTTCATCATTTCAGTTATTGAGTGCACCCTTTCGCAATTTCCACAAACAAATATTGCTGCCCTCCTTTGCACCCCTCCAACTCCAGTATTTGATATTCATAATGTGGGTCCCATATCATACCACAATACTCTATCAAGGGTATGACCAAAGTTTTGTAAACTATTTCTCTCCCAGGTATATCCTCTCCAACAGATTCAGTACTTTGAACCCTTTACCTTCAACCTCTTCCATGTGCCCGCCCCAGTTTAGATTATTGTCAACTGATAGTCCCAGGTATTTACATTTTATTCCTTCAATGAACAATTTCCCTTCAACTAACAATCATACACAACTTTGTTTCCTATCTATTTAGTAACTTAGCTCCTTTTGATATTTATTTTCATCCACTTCTGTCCACCCTCCTAGATATCCCTTCCAGATCCCTTAGTATTTGCTCACAATCCTCTCTCAATGTACAGAACTTACACACTAAAATTGCAGACACATTGAGTGACTGGTTTAGTTAAATAACTAGGGACAATCATCCTGTGATGGGAGGGAATGAATCTGAGGAGAGTCTTCCTAAAAGTATAAATGAGGAAACTACAAAATTTGAAATAAATTCAGGAAATTATGAATGAAATCAGAATTCTAAACAAAGGTAAAGGGGTTCGTGTAGATAATATTACTATAGATTTATTAACGATTGTGGCATATGATATTGTACCTTACTTTGAAAATTTTATTTAAAATGAGTTTGGAATCTTGCTGCTTACCAGAGGATTGAAAAAGAGTGATAGCAGTACTGGTTCATAAAGGAGGGATTACAAATAAGGCTGAAAATTATAGGCCAATTAGTTTGTTATCAGTGATATGCAAAATGATGGAGAGATTCATATGCAACTATGTAAGAAATGTCTGTGAAAAAAGAAACTGGTGTACATGTGACGCCGCCTGGGGCTTCACCTTCTGCACGTTTAAGGCTGCTGTAGGCCGAAATATTGCACTTCTCTTGTGTTTGTTTTTTGTTCGTCGTCCCAGCCGCCTTCATCTGTGGTAAGTGCTGGGTCACTGTTTATTTCCCTATCCTTCCTTAATTATATATATATATAAAAATAAGATAGGATAGGGAAAATAAACAGTTACCCGTCACTTACCACAGATGAAGGCAGGAGGGCGAGACACGTAAAAAAACAAAAGAATTACACAATATTTCGACTTTAGTCTTACTCATGTAGGAGGCGAGACATATGGCAGGGGGAAAGATGTGGTCACATCCGAGCCCGCCACATGAAATATATATATATATATATATATATATATATATATATATCAAAGGGGTAATTAGATGACTAGGGAAATTGCCACCAGATTGTTGGCTCCATCACAATTAAATTAATAATAATAAAAACAACAAATTATACAGCATGTTTTGATAATGGAGTATTTCCAAATCAGTTGATGGTCTCAGTTTGTGAAGCACATGATAAAGAAAAATTTAGGCCACTATCTATGGATCCGATTACATAGAAGATTTTTGAGAGGATCTCCCAATTTACAAATATTTTGAACTACATGATACCCCTGTCAATCAGTTCGGATTTAAGAAGTTACAACTCTGATTGTTTAGAATACCTGGGAAACAAACTTTATGTTAGTTTTCTGATTTCTCCAAACTGTTTGACACCAAGGGCAAGGCGAGTTTACTGTTGAAGCTTGGATACTTAAGTTTTGAAGCAAAGGCTGTAAATTTAACTTCTTGTGGTCCTGTTCCAACATAGAATCTCAGGCCACCTCTACAGACTATTACCAGCGGAGTTGCCTTAGCACTCCCCCGCTGGCAGTATGGTAACCATAGCGATCTAACTCGGTTAGACGCGACTTGGCTAACGTCCCGAGGATAGAAGCTAGCACGCTACCATAGACCCATGATCCCCGAGGGGTTATAGAATGATGAGTTGATAGATCAGATTGGCTTACTGTGATATGGGTATCCCAAGAGGGATAGCACCTGGAGAAGGGATTTAGTGCTTCTGTGGAGCTTATGCTAGAAGTAGTAATAACACAGGGTTGAGCGCCAGGAAGTATATTTACGAATGCTCTCACAGAGAGTAATGGTACATGAACAGAAAGGTTACTAGATAGATCCTCACAATAGATTACGGCCCATTAGAACTGGATGGTATGCTTACATTTGGCGGCAACAGAGGGTGCATAGGCTGGCCAGTCCCTGGGCTCGATCCCAGCGGGCTGGTTCGAGAAGACCATGACTCATCAATTGAACTCAAACTGAATAAACACTGGCTCTGGTTGACTGATAAACACTGCCCTCCCTGATGGCTCAATCAGCCTATATACCTCTCGAATGCCTCGGGGCATGAACTAATATGGTAAGGGACTTCGAGTGTTACCAAACAAGGTCGGCGCGGCCGCCAACTTGACCTAAAATGGTCTTTCATGCGCCCTCCGTCCGATGGGGCACCGATGACCTTAAAAAAGTACGCTTACTGGCTCATGCCCATTCGTGGTATTCATTCTACTCATAGAATATGGCTTGGCCATAACAAACTAATGCCTATCTAAGAAATAAGTCACAAGTGGTCTCATTCAGCAACAATACATCTTTTCTTAGGATAATGGAGATGGTGTTCAGCAGGGATTATTTTTGCTTTTTTGTTACTTATTTTATATAACCATGACTTGCTCCTAATACTGAACTCAATACATTATATGTAAGCAGAGGATCTATGTCTAAAAGTAAGATAATCTATCATTTTGGATAGTGAGATACTTTCAATAAAGATAAGTTTCTTACAGATTGGTGTTACACCAATTTAGAAAATATATGGCTATACTTGGCTTTAATTTAATCTGGATGGAGTGCATGTTCTGGTGGTAATTTCCCTACACACCCATTCTTCCCCCTTTCCTGTACCCACCTACTTTTGCCCTCTATAAATTTCAGCTTTAAATTGTTTCACGGTATTTGGTAAATTATTAATCAATTCCCTTGGTAACTTATTCCAATCCCCGATCCCCTTACCTATGAAAGAATATCTTCCCACACCCTTGTGCCTGAAATCGAGTGCCAGTTTGTGGTAATGGTCATCTCTTCCCTTCCATGTATTACTTTTAATTCTTACACTAATATCTTTCCACGCCTCATCACCAATATATCTTGTATACTCCCATGACTCTCTTCATCCTCTTTCAATGAACTTTAACTACAATTCTTTGAAATATTTATACAGTCAAATTTAAAATGACAGATACATATTGATTTAAATTACAAAAATCACCAAAGGATTCTTCATGATTAGGAGGCTTAAATGGTACAATGACTACTTTATGTTTATTTGGTTACAGCTATTACTTACTATCTGTTATATGGGATTATGCTGTAGACAAATAGCTCATATTTCTGATCCCTATTTATTTTACAAAAAAAGTAATTCATTTGTTATCTGGAGCAGCTCCCAGAACACTCTAAAAGGATTTATTTCTAAAGTTAGATATTATGATTATCTATACTTTTTGTAAAGAAGAATAAACACATTTTTAGAGGACACAGTTATATTACTAGGAATAAACACGATGTAAGAAACTTATGATCAGTTTTCAGTTTTTAAATAACGTATAAAATGTTTCATACTGTTTTGTTTATATTTATCTAGACATTATGATCAGAGGTACCATTATTTACTGGCAATATTCTACAGTTACAGTGCTGAGGTGTAGGCACAAAATTTACTTATTGTAGCTCAATTATTATTTTTAATTTTTTGCATGAATGTTTACAATTATAATTTAATTGAAGGACAACACAAAAACAAAAAATATCTAGTCTCTCAATGCTTTGGCTAAGAAATGCAATGCTAAAATCTACTTGTTTTTAATTGTCAAAATGCTGTAAACAGAATGAAATGTACACCGAGGCCCTGAAGGTTGTTATAACAATAAGCTATTCTTTACTAAACTCTAGATTTGTAACAAAGCATTTTAAAATACTATAGTTTTGTAACAAGCCATCTAAAATATAGGTAACACTGAAAGGAAAGAAATGCCAAAAGGCAATATTTATATGGAAAGGACAGGTGAAATACACCCAACACTCACCAAAGTTGAAGAAGGAGGGCAGCAGCAACACAAAACAACACAAAAACAAAGAAAATACAATATTTCGGGTTAAAACGCTTTTTCAAGTCAACAGATGTCAGTGGCTGGGCTTGCGCAAGACTTGCGTTCGACGCAGTCACTCATAGAATTCTTAGGCATTGCCGAGGTTCAATCAAGGTGTGGGCTACAATTTCCTATGTGTCTTGGTTGTTGCACAAACTATCAATGAGCAAGAGATTCTACAACCTCATGTGCTTCCCTACATAGCAAGACTACTAGTGTGCCATTTTTTTAACAGGATAATGCTGGCTCATATCCAGCACAAGTTCCCTATATAACTTCAGTCCTTTTGACATCTTGCCTTGGCCTACCAGGTCTCAAGACATGTCACCTGTAGAACATGCACGGATCCAATGGAAACATTGGCTTCAGCAATCAGCAGATCTATAGGCTCTGGAGTGGCATATACAGCATAATCTATGATTAAATTAAAGATCTCAAGATGCCAAACTTTATAGACATATACATCCCCAATAGGGATGAAGCAACAGGGTACTTGAGATACTTGTATATTGTCCAAATAAATGACTAATTTCCCTATTATATGTGCCATGTTTTATTCCATTTCGACATTTTCTTCTGGGTGTACCAATTTTTGTGACAATCTGTGTATTATAAATTCCAAACCTTTCACTTTTTTAACCTATCCAGTGCTCATATCCACTCCTCTTGTATTTGCCTAATTTCTGTATGATATAGTCCCTAATGGTCTGACCAAACCAGCTGATTAACAACACCACATTTTTCATACCCTCAGTGACTCTTTCCTGATCCATACCTGTAACTATCTGAATACCCACCTACCAATCAGTTTCCTAATATAGCTACAGAAGTATGCAGTTACATCATTCAAGATTTTTGTCTAGCTACAATTTACTTAATGAAAACAGTTTCCCTGCTATTGATTCCTTATTTAATTGTTTCATAAGGTCCCTAATTCCATGCTACTTTTACCCTCTTTTTAAGCATCTGCACTTTCCATTTTAATCTGTACGTTCTGAAATTCTCTTTATTTCTTCTTTTGAAATAATCATATCTTCCCCCAATCTCATTACCTCTTCAAATTGATCCAATTTTCTCCCCTCTTTACTTGTTGTCTTTCTTCCCATACTGAACCTGTCCCTAAAGCATCTCTTCAAATCCTGAACCCTTGCACATTCTTATAATTACAAGTATACCCACCATGTTCCCTTCACTGAACTGCATATCCACTACAACTGCCATGTGAACATTTATCACACTGCAAATAATTCTAGTCAGACCCAAAGAGTTTTTGATTATGTTTATTATAATAGTAGTAAAGTAATATCATCTTACGACCTGATGATAGAGTTTCTTATTTGTCTTGTATTTCACCTCTATCATGGATGGATCTACAGTTTAACATGGATTATAAGCCATGGAATATTATAGCATGCAAAGCAAAGCCCGTAAAAAAAAAAAAAAAAAAAAAAAAAAAAAAAAAAAAAAAAAAAAAAAAAAATCCTGTCTGAACTAACAATTTAATTCAAGATTGAATTTTGAATGGAAAAAACCTTTTTGAAGAATTATTTATTTATCATTTCATTTTAAGATAATGCAACACTACACATAAAACTTACAACCAGATTTCTTAGATAATTGCTCATGGACTCGTATTAACCCTTGAGAACACTGATGCTAGAAGACTGTTATTTCAAAGTAATCTTTGCCTTATGTTATACCGAATAATAGCAGTTACTAGTAGATTCATTTACATGGATTGTTATTGCATACGCTACTTTCTTAAACCATCAGTTAAGAGCTACATGACCTTCAGACTGTGTGGATTGCTTCACACAAATTCTTTTTGCAAGAACAATCTTCACAACAAACTGTAATTTCATTCCTCCAAATAAACTGGTGCTGCTTGTTTGCTGATATCACATCAAACATTTGGACTGTGAGAATTAACTTAAATAAATTTAAATTAACAGTTTCACATCAAAATAAAACAATCCTATTTACGAGTGGGACCATGGGTTACACATGAATCAACATCCAAACAGTATTTTTAGGTGAAATCACATTCAACGAAAAAATGTATTAGCTTCCTCAGCTTTTCCATGTCACATCAAAATGAAACACACCCCATTTTATTTACGGGATCATAGGCTATACATTAATGGAAACCCCACCAAAATCCAACTAGTAGTTTTTGCGTAGATTATGTTCAACAAAAAATTAAGACTAACACAACAATTGTCTTAGCTTGCTGAACTCGCATCAGAATGAAACAAACTCTATTTTATTTGACTCACCACAGGCTGAACACTTAATCTAAATCCCATCAAAATTCAAACCCTGAGATTGGCGTGAATTGTGGTCAGCGAAAAGTATACTTAAAAAAAACTTAACATTTGAAATGTATCTTCTCTTATATACATTATATCAGGCTGTAAATTAATCAAAACCCCATCAAAATCCAACCAGGTATTTGTTTAAATTTATTAATTTGGCAACTCACTCAGTTTTACGACATCACATCAAAATTAAACATACCTTATTTTACATGCATTGCCACGGAGTGTACGTTAATCAAAACCCCATTAAATCAAAACAATAGTATTTGCATGAGTCGCACTGAAGAAAAAATTATCTTAAATTATTAAACATTATGACACTACATCAAAATGAAGCATAAAGTATTTTACTCATGGGATGTATATTAATCAAAATCAAACCAGTAGTTTCTGTGTGAATCACATTCAAGAAAAAATTATCTTACCCTTATCAGCTTTATGACATTGCATCACAATGAAAGTTACCCTATTTTAACTACGGGCCCACAGGATGTACATTATTCAAAATCTCTTTAAAATGTGGCTAACAGTTTTTGCATGAATCATATTCAATGAAAAAATTATACTTTTTTAAAAAAAATTCTCAGCTTTCAAATATCACACACAAAGATGAAACATATCCCATTTCAGCCTCAGGACCAGGACATGCAGTAAATGAAAACTTGCCAAAATTTGACCAGTGGTTTTTGTTTGAATCCATTCATCTCAACTTGCAGACTGATAGACAAAAAGGTTTATTTTTTAAATAATGATAATAATAATAATCTCAAATGTACAGACTTTTTAATTAGTTACAGTTTTATCATACGTACTGGTTATGATGTCAAAGAATATTATTAACAACTTGATGATAAAATACATATCTCTTTTATTTCTTCCAACTTGTCAGTTTAGTAGAATTGGAGTTATTCAGGAGATACACTCACCCACGTGAAAAGCTCCCTTCATTTCTTGCTTAAATGTTATAACTAACTAAATATCCAAAAGTAAACATGACCCCATTTTGCTGAATTAAAGGTTAAGGCACATGTTTACCAAGATCCAATCAGCTAATAGACTGTTCACTAATCATAGTATGATACACTAGCCAGTGCCCATGACTTTTTTCATATTTGTCAAGAATTTTGAAGGTTATTATGTTTTTTGCACTGAACCTTAAATATTTCAAGGATAAAACGTGCCTATGTTCCTCACTACCAAATCAGCAACCCAATAGTGAAAGTCCCGTCTAAGTCGGTTCACACACTAAGTATGCTGCATATAAAATATTTACATTTGTTAATATCTGATAAAACTTTCAACCACCATATCTCCCACACTCTTATAGCTACTGACATGCAACCATTATAGTGATACAGAAACTGAGATTACATTGGATATGTGAATAGCCTCTCTATATGCCCTGTCAACAATCAATGCCAACAATCAAGGTCAACAGTCAATGCCCACAATCCCACCAGTATTTAATGATTCCCGGTGATATATAACCAAGCCCATTAGGGAGCGTGCACAACTATGTGGCTCCGTCTGGGGGGGGGGGGTTGGCTGGAAGGCTACGCTGGGCTACGTAGGGGGTGGGGGGGGTTCCGAGCAAGGCCACGTAGCTTTCTTTTCATAACATTTTTCACAGTTAAAATGAGGAACAGAACACACAACAGCATGTGCATATTTATTTCCCTCTCTTAATTATCTCCGTATGTAATTTACAATAGTCTGACAAGAGAAAACAGTACAAAATGTCTTCTGGAATCAATAGGGGGGAAAAGCTATGTGCTACGTGGGGGGGGGGGGGGGGTAGAGGCAAAAGCCATGTAGGGCTACTTGGGGAGGAGGGGGGGGGGGTTCACAGGAGGCCAAAATGGAGCTACATGGTTTATTCACGCTCCCTTACCCAAAGGCAGCAGTCACTTGACAATGGCGGCAGAGAAATGATCGCCGAAACGTCGTGCGTAACAAATTTTCTCAGAACATTTCATCTAAACAGAATTTTCATTACTGGTCAGCTACAAATCCGAAACAACTGCATGAATGTTTCCTGAATAGTCCTAAGGTTACTGTGTAGTGTGTGTGGTGTAACGAAAATTTGTGTCATAGGGCCACACTTCTTTTGAACAGGGTGGTCGAAACATTAAGGTCAATTTGCAATGTTATCTGTTGATGTTGAAAAACTTCCTGATCCCTTAACTTAAGAGAAATTGTTTAGTGTAAATGAAGATGTGGTTTCAGCAGGATGGGGCAACAGCCCCTCCAGCCAATGAGGTAGTGGATGTTTTGAGAAGCAGTTTCATGGCCGAATGATCTCATGTTTTGGGGACATTGAAAGGCCAGCTCACTCCCCAGACCATAGTGTTTGTGAGTTTTTTTCTTGTAGGGCTCCTTACAGCATGACAACCCCTGCACACCCTGCACACTGAAAGAAGCCATATGCCAAGAAATTGCCAATTTGCCTTGTACAATGTTCGACAGCTTCAGTGCAAGGCTGAAAGAATGCTTGGTCAAAAACAGACATAATTTAAAATCTTTAACAGATGAAATTGGTTGTTCTGATGTTATTTTCATTAATTTACCTGAACACCCTATTTCCTATCACTTTTATTTTTCATGTTGTTTTTACTTTAAAACCGTAAGATCTCTTTGCCGCACCCTGTAAATAGTATCACCTAAAGATACACCATGAAACCTTATTTTACGTTCAGTTTGTGTTAATAATCTTATGTTATCAAGCATCAAACTGATGATTTCTCCTTGAATACTGATGATGATTTCGCACATCCAAACCTTGGTTGATCTTTCCTGGCTCCTATAAATAGAAGCCCAATATTCAAACCATACCTATTAGCCAGAGCCGGATTAAACCAGCGAGACGCCCGTAGCATATGTGAAGAAGAAGCCCTTTGGTTTTCGCTGTCCAGGGAAGTGGTGGAGCTAAAAAAAATGTCACCCATCTGGCCTGAGGGGGAGGCCCCCGTAGGCGTGGGGCTGCCAAGTAGGTACCACGGGGCCCTGGGGCCCCCAGTAGCTGTGGGGCCACCAGAAGGCGCACCGTCGCCAGAAGGCATGTGTGGCCCCCAGAAGGCACAGGGCCCGTAGCATTAGCTAACACTTGCTACATGGCTAATCCGGTAATGCTACTAGCTCTTGAATTAAAAAGGTTTTTACCCTAACTTGCCGTCTGATTATTTTACCATTTGTGCCATTATGCATCTGTTTCATTGCCATTGTTCATAAAGTTAGAGAAGGCTTCTTTTGCTATCCTTAACAGATTACACTACCACAAATACTTTATATATATATAAAGGATTTAGCCACTAATAACAATAAAATAAAATTTGACACATTATATAAATGTTTTGACGATTGTGATGAGCAAAGGTGGGTCACATGTTACCCACAAACATACTTGGATAATGGTCTGACTGGTAAATTGTAACCAAGTTACCTTACTTCCCTACTACATCCCAACATCACTCGCTCTAGTGAATGTAGGACCTTGAAACCTGGCCTAATCAGTTGGCCACTATGTCCTGCCTAACTCAGTTTAGCATCAAATGATATGATAAAGATATTTACATTAAATGCCTTGAACCAGCAATTCCTCCTCCATCTTATAATCAAAAGAACCTTATTGTAGCTACATAAGGGAAAGCAACCTGTATATCTTTGCCTGTGTAGTGACGTGACGAGTATTTGGCCAATCAGAGGCAGTCGGGGAGTAGCGGCGGATGTGGCCGAAGGACAAGTTGGACGAGGTAAAAGAAGGAGAGGTGTTTTTTTATTTCTGCAGTATGTAGGGAAGTGAATACCCGGCATGGTACAGTGTCGTCAAAACAATTCAGAACTGTGACTGTGCTCTAGGTAAAGTAGACAGTGTAAACCAAAAACGACCGTCTCTTTATTGTAGAGCACTGTATGTGTGATTTCACAGATAAGTAAATGCCTGTGCTGATGTCAACAACACAGGAGGCTGCTTCTTTGAATGTGAAGTTCCAAAGATAATTCATGGTCAAAATTGTAAAAGGTGATTCATAATGTTGAATTTCGAGGCAATTAAAGATATTACCTCACATTTACTCTGACATTTTCTGAACTTTTTTTCCAACTTTCTGTTGTTGGCGACTGGGTCCGAGCATGTAACCTAATTAATCATAGTTAAAACAGTAACATTCATCATAGTTTTACTTCTTACACGGCTCCTGTGCATGTATCAAAGCAAATTTCAGGATGGATACAATTTCAATTCAGTTTTGTAAGAAACTGCAGTTATTGATTAAGTGGAAAAACATCAAGACAGTGAAAACTTTTAATTATTTGTGGAAATGTGATAAAGGAAGAGAGACAGAATCAATAATAAAGTGGTATTGGTGGAGCAGGTAAACAAAAACCAGAGTTCCTAATGGGAAAGACATTCAACATACTGTCAGTGCAGCACTGCAATGGCCAAGAAGCTTGCAGATATTCCAATCTATTAGTAAGAAAACAACAAGGGCGCTTGTAGCTGCAGTCACTAACCAGTCGCCATGGGAATGTCAGATCAACAACATCCCACCCAACATGGAACTGGACAGCAGAAGCTGCTTGTAAACCAGTGACAGCGATCAGAGGAAGACATCAAAAGATAAGCAGAAATCAAATAATAATCCTTTCCTATTTCCTTTAGGTTTTCTGTACATGTTATTACCCAGTTTCCCAATAGGTTTTAGTAGTAATTCCTGAAGGAAAGAAACCTACACATATGAGATTTCTTTTCTCATAATTACCACTTTTCCTGCATTTTTGTCATGGCACACGACATGACATGGTAGCTGGTGCTTGCTTACAAAGGCAAACTAACATGCCTGATCATAACATTTCTGTTGGATATTGATTTTTTTTATTATTATTATTACACACTCATTTGGATAAGAATTTTGCATCACATGCAAATAATTGTTCCTCCTTGGGATTTTTTTTTTTTTTTTTTTTTTATTTCTATGTTGATGGTGAAAAACGAACTTGATAGATTTGGTTTAAGAGGTAGGTTGTTGTTTTGTGTTCTGATAGATTTCTTGTTTGATTTTTTTTTTTTTTTTTTTTGGTGGGAGGCTCTTGGATTAATATGGCTTTCGCAAGTGGATCTAATTCAAGGAGTAAAGGAAGACAAGTGTGGAAAGAGAAGAAAATAATGTTTGGAGTTTAGTTAAAGAATTTAAAAGTAAAGTAAAAAAGGTGAATGAATATTATTTCGGTCTGGAAGAATGCTTCAAACTAACATACAGAAACTTGTGAAGGAGGTGGCGTATCTAATCATTTTCCAGTTGAGGAAGATGGATCTGAAGAGCAAGGTGGAAGATACTATTCAGAGAATCAAGTGCTTGTTTTCAGGAAATTTAAATGACTGCATGGAAGAAACAGATATGGACATAGACAATTAAATGGAACTGTTGAATCTTATTATGCAATCAAATCGGAAGTTAACAAAATTTTGGAACAGCGCTATCCGGCACAGCATAGACCCATTGTTGAGTCAGAACGTTTCTTAGCCAAGAATGAACTATGGGAAGGTTTGTGTGACTTACTGGATTATATTGACCACTTGTGGGAGAGGATGAAGGAAATCATAGAATAGGATTTTGACGAATGGATTGTGTGTGCTCAAGAGGAACACCAATGGGAAAATTTTGCCAAAGAGAATGAAGATAAAGCAATGCCTACTGCCAGAAACCTCTTTTAACTACTGAATGAGAAAGATCACTTGGAAATTGTACTAAGTAATACTATTTTCACAGCAGAAATTGAAGATGCAGATAATCACACAGAAGCTTGGGAAGTAAAGGAGGACATCAGTAATTGTCAAGAAGTTATTTGTGTTGTTACAGATGAGAAAACTGATAATTTGTTTACAGAAGAAGCTGATTCTTACAAACAGGTTGTGAGTTGAAAGCTATAAACATTAACCATCCTAGTTGTTTTGAGGAATCTGGGATCCAACAAAGTAACATAAATGGGATTTACACAAAGGAGAAATGACGGAGAAAGTAATGAAAGAAAGAGAGGTAAGTGAAAATTATTGCAGCTGTACCGGGGCTAATCAGGAAGCTAAACAAGATGACACAATCAGACCATCATTAGTAGATGCCTACAAAACTAATGGTCCCATATCTACCAACATTAACACAGTGACGGTCTACACCTCAAGTGAATCAAAGGTTTTGAAAACACAGCAAACATAATGGAAGGTTTGCAATGGTCAGTAACAGAGCAGGCTGTTGACAGTGCGCGGCCAAGCGACAATGAAACAGCTGATGACAGTAACAAATTTGAAGTTCGGCCAGTGACTGTTTGTTTACAACAGCATGAGATGAACAAGGTAAAGATGATGGTTTTGAAAAAAAATATAAGGGAGTGACAACTGTTCAAGGTTTTGATGGAAAAGCTTTGAGAAGATGATACTATTTGGAAACGAGCAAAGCTCACAAGGGCCGTTTGATGAGAAGAAGAGAAGAGACTTCCATCACTGCTGGAGGAAAAGCAAAACAAGAGGATTGAGAAAGCAGGACAGAAGTGGAAGAAGAGAAAGGGAATAAATTTGTTTGATGAAGGGAGAAACACACTAAAATTTAAAGGGAATAACAATTTTTTGGGAGGGGTGATTTGTTTGGTTATTAGGGTGAGGCAGGACCACCCTACTGACAAACACGTTATCCCTACACCGGTTCCAAATTAACATGGAAATATGTTTCCACTTTTTCCTTTCTGGGAAACTATTTTATTTTGCTATGGCAAGAACAAAATTTACGTTATCCGTAGCCTCCTACACTCCGCTGCATAAGTGAAGACGAGTGTGTGTGAGAAAGAAAAGTGAATGGTGCGAAGTGATTAGAAATCAAACAAGCCAATAACTGTGAAGCACAATTTATGTAAAAGGGTGTATGCATTTTTTTCTTTTTCAGGGGGGATGGACTATGGACTTATTATTATTTTTTTTTTTTCAAGTTATTCATATTTGGAACATTTATCTCACTTTTGGCAGGCAATTTAGAAATGTGTAATAATTTTGTGAGATGTTTTGGTTAGTAGTTTCTGGAGAAAGGTATGAGTATGTGGGAAATTCAGGTGATCCACACTTGGAGAATGGCTTTGTTTACGAAGTCAATACATAATATAAGTTTGTAAGAAAAGAAGTTTATGGCAACCATTTAAATCTTTGTAAAATGATCTATTAATCTCTGTTTGCTGTAATTTTGGGTATGACAGTAATGATTTGTATTGCACTGGTAGGATTCAATTGTCTTGGGAATATTTTTGGTGTATTTGTGTGTTTCTTATATGTATTTCCATGTTTAGAATTGTTTACTTTGCAATAAATGTTATGAATATGTAAATGTAGTGACCAACCACTATAGGCATGTTTCATATTGGCTTATTGTAATTTGATGAAGGTTGAAGATTATCCTCGTGTACCCAATTTCTTTATGGTTTAATTTTTATGACAAATTTTACATTTATTAATTAATCTTTTGCCTTGTTTTTGGAAGGGGTGTGACTATACAGGGGCAAGCAGCCTATATATCTTTGCCTGCGTAGTTACGTGGAGAGTTTTCCACCAATGAGAAGCAGTCGGGGAGTAGCGGCAGATGTGACCACAGGACAAGTGGGATGAGGTATATCTCCTACAGAAAGGAGAAGTTTTTTTTTTTTTTTTTTTTTTTTTTTTTTTTTTTTTTTTTTTTTTTAGTGCAGTATGTAGGGGAGTTAACATTCGGCATGGTACAGTGTCATCAAAACAATTAGAACTGTGACTGTGCTCTAGATAAAGTGAACAGTGTAAACTGAAAAAAAAAACAGTATCTTTATTGTAAAGCATGGCATGTGTGATTTTGCGGATATAAGGAAGATTTAGTGGTGATGTCAGTAACACAGGAGCCTGATTTCTTCGAATATGAAGTTCGAATAGATAATTCATGGTCAAAATTGTAAAAGGTAAATAAATGTGTTGCCTCACAGCTACTTCTGAATAATAATTTCGAAAACCCTATCATTTTCTGAACTATTCCAACATTCTGTTGGTGGCAACCAGGTCCGAGCTTGTAACTTATTAATCATAATTAAAGCAATTCATCATGGTCTTACTTCTTACATTATCTTTCTACCCACCACCTAAAAAGTGACTCTTCGTTTTATATTCCATGTTGCCCTACCCAACAATAAATCATTTCTAGATCACCAAGTATGAGGATCATTCAATAAGTATTGCGAAAAACCAAGAGATGGTGCGCACAATGTGAATACTTTTCTTTTAGTAAGCATTTTTAATTACTAGATGGCAAATAAACTTTCAGCTAACTTCATCATGTGGTTTTATTGCTATTGTTGATTGAAGCAGACAAGTATTGTTCATTTAGAAAAATTGAACAAATAGTTTTTGAACCTGTAATTAAAAACTAAAAAAAGGGCTTAAAATTGAAATAAATCAAATCTAAGCTGCATGAAATTCATGGTACATCTGCTCCTGCGATTAAAACTGGTTAAATGTGTTTAAACATGACTGCACATCCTGTGAGAGCTCAAAATTATTAACATTATTCAAAGTTGAATTCATGAAGCGAGGTGCAGGCCGGCCTGCTGACCGGTTGTTTGTTACCCCGGAATTCACTGATGCGAATCGGCAATTTCTGAACATCGCTGATGCAAATCCGAGGTTGCAAGGCCGGTCAGGGCGGTTCATGAGCTCTCTTGGCTCGGAAACATCGTAGTATTCACATCAGCTCTCGTACGTTTCCCCCGCTGCCTAACTTTAACTTTGTCGTCTGCCTGGGGAAATTACCATTACTTGAAAGCGAAGTGGACCCGCTCCTCGGCCGTATCTTCTGTAACATTGTGGCCAATAAATAGAAGTTAAATATTCGTGGCACTAATGCTTTTCTGCAAGATTTCCCCGCATTCCAACCAGTTCTGCAACTGGTAGATTAAATCGCAGTGGTGTCAGGAAGTTTCTAAGTAATAACAGCAGAAGATTGTAAGGAGCGGCAGAAGAATCCCGGGAACGGCAGAGGACGTCGTGGTAACGATTCGCTGCAGATTGGTGGAACCCATCCCCACATGCCAAGTCATCCGGCCTCCCTGACAATCCACACAAGATAAACAACATTAAAAATATCCAGTGAAAGTGACTTCTTCCAAAATCAACAATATAGTTTTAAGTGATCAACAAATTCCAGTGCTGAAATAGTAGACGCAGCAGGTATATCACAAGGTACAGTGTATTCAATTTTGCACAAAAAAGTTAGACGTAAAAAAAAAGAAATCTGCAAGATCGGTGCCACATTTGCTCTCAGTGGAGAATAAACACAACCTTGCAGTCGGCTCTGAGGTTGTTTTGATGCTTTTCTGTCACAATCCTAAGGTGTTTCTGCATCAATACATAATTGTGGATGAAACACAGACACATTATCATTCTTCAGAAATTAAGGAACAGTCTAAACAGTGGGCTTTTGAAGGTGAATGGGCTCTAAAGGACGCAAAGACCACAGTTTTTTTGGAATGCATGTGGAATCATCTACATCGATTACTTGGGAAAAAAAAACAACTGGCGCTTCCTATACTTCATTATTGCACCGGTTAGGCAAAGAAATGAATAAAAAAAAGTCCTCATTTGAAAAAGATCCTCCTGCATCAGAATAAAGCACAGGTGCATACCTGAAAAGTTTAGTTAGCCAAAATTATGGAATTAGAGTTCGAATTGTTAGAGCATCCACCATACTAGACTTTTTTTAATTTCCAAACTTAGAAAAATGGCTCAGTGGACAACTGATATTATTTATTAAATATGTGTTACTTGCATAGTGCATCAGACTTCATTAAATGCAATCATAGTACATATTTCAACTAGCGGAAGTTAGTTATATGTAGATCCAGGCCAAAAAAAATGTGGTCACTTTATATTTCTTAGCTCCCATTTTACTCCATCGATGAAAATCCATCCAATTGTCTTTGGATGAATTGCGGTCCAACAAAAAGACAGACAGGTCAGAAAAAAATTAAAAAGCTTTATCTCCATAGGTAACTAATAATGTCCTAGCCTCATTTTTGTTAAAAAATATCTTGAATGTAGTCTTTTAATCTTCAGTGATTTATTATACGTATGACTTTTCCAGCAATAAATGTAAGTTGGTTCTCGTAGTAGAAGTGTTTATAGTAAATTATATAAAGGCAGCCAACCAATACACCATTTGAATAGCACTACATTACTGTTTTTTGTATGAGCAGATTGATACTTACTTTTTATGGTTTCTAAAAGCAATCCTCCCTCCATGCACGGTCATAAAATAGTAGCACAACAGGATTGAAAGACGACCATCAAGTTCTAGCATAGCTTTGACCACAGTGTACTAACCAACTCAATAAAACAAGGTGAAAAAGGGTAAGTGTACCCTCTATCCCAAGCATCATGGACCAACTAACCAGTCCGTCAAATTAAGTCCCATAGGGAAAAAAAGAAAAGATTTTGAAGGAATTTCCTAACCAATAACTGGGAGTCACCAATATATTAGTTAATTATATAAGTTAGTAATAAGCTGCACATCCACTGAGCAAATGAGGAAAATATATAATGTACAATGAAGTATGAAAAGAACTAAGTTACACAACACAGTAATCTGAAGGAGTATATGAACACCGTGATATTTAGTTCACATTTTTGGAGAGTGAGAGGTACACACTATACTAGCCTTTGAAGATGTCTTAACCATGTTATGTACTGACAGAACCAATTAAAAAACTGGATGTTGTGGGCAGAAATATACTAGTTAAAGATATAAAATCCCTAATAGTAACATGTGTTTTTTTAATCTAGATAGAACTTTAAATTGTAAAAAATAACACAAAAAATTAAATTTTGACGAAACTGTTTGTTTTATTTGTTTCAGTATACTCTGACAAATCATCATGAATAGACTCACGCTGGAACAACGCTACGAAATTATCCAAATTTACTTTGAAAATCAGTCGTCGATTCGCGCAACTTATAGACGACTTCGTCATTTGTATGGCGTACATAATCGTCCATCTGAACAAGCCATTCGTCGAACTGTGGATAGATTTCGTACCACATACTCTCTAGAGGATGCAAGAACACCAGCACGTCGAAGGAATGTGCGTACTGAAGACAATATCGCCGCTGTAAACGAAAGTGTGGAAGAAGATCCAAATTTATCGATTCGTCGTCGGTCGCAGGAATTGGGGCTCTGTCCATCCACTACGTGGAAAATTTTGCGCAAAGATCTCGGCCTACACCCGTATAAGATCCAGCTGGTGCAGGAATTGAAGCCACGAGACCATTATATGCGTCGTTCTTTCGCCGATTGGGCTCTAGAGCAGTTGGAAACTGACCCGTTGTTTTATCGCAAAATTGTGTTCAGCGATGAGGCGCATTTTTGGCTTAACGGGTTTGTTAATAAGCAAAATTGCCGCATATGGAGTGAGACCAATCCACAACAGACCCTACAGACTCCATTACATCCAGAAAAATGCACCGTATGGTGCGGTTTTCACGCTGGTGGCATCATCGGACCTTATTTCTTCAAAAATGAGGCCGGAGCTCGCGTTACGGTCAATGGAGATCGTTACCGCACCATGATCAATGATTTTTTGTTTGAAAATATGGATGACATTGATCCGGAGGAGATGTGGTTTCAACAGGATGGCGCTACGTGCCATACGGCGAACGCAACCATCGACTTATTGAAATCAAAATTTGGCGATAAGTTGATTTCGAGAAATGGACCTGTCAATTGGCCTCCAAGGTCGTGCGATTTGACACCTCTCGATTATTTCCTGTGGGGCTACGTGAAGTCACTGGTTTATGCTGATAAACCAGCAACAATTGACGCCTTGGAGGCCAGCATTGTTCGTGTTATTCGTGACATATGGCCAGCAGTGCTCGAAAAAGTGGCCCAAAATTGGACGTCCAGAATGCACTTCGTCAAGAACAGCCGCGGTGCCCATATGCCCGAAATCATTTTCAAATGTTAATGTCACGTATTGATCTTTTGAATAAAAAAAAAATTTTGATTACAATTTAATTTTGTGTGTTATTTTTTAAAATTTAAAGTTCTATCGGGCTTAAAAAAACACCCTTTACATTTCAAAGGTAGAAATTTCACAAGTGAAGATCAAGCTAGTGGCTTGGTTGGTTAAGATGCCTTACTGGACACCAGAACGCCTTTAATTCAAATCTTGGTCTCAACTGGAATTTTTACGGGTCCTTGAAACTGACCTTAACCTGTGCCAAAACCTTTTTTGGTTCATGTGGAGTACTTTAGGTCACTCCGTGGTTCAGACAAAACTGTACATCCCCTTCTCCCATTAGTATTACTGCATTAGGTTGAGGTAACAATGAAAGGTGCAGATTGCATGGTAAATTGGAACACTGTCGTTAGGCAGCCAAACAACTCGGAGTCTCCCAGCTGATGACGCTAGAGGCATTTACTTTTTTCAAAAGTGAAGTCTTCCAGAGGATGTGTCAACTTTTAATTTAACATCTATCTTTCAGCCTACATAAACCCTATTAAAATCATCACAAAAATAATAAGGGGATGCCAATAAAATTGATTTTCTGACCACATAAGTTGTGATAAAACATACAGAAATACAACAATAATAACCAAATGTCATGTTAAAGATTCCAGCGATATTTTCTGACTGGTCTTCATAGTTGGAGAGCGATCAAAGCCTCCATGAAAACTTCCAATTAATTTCACATTTAAAAGCTTCTGTGCATTTTCTGTTGATGTTAAACATCATTTCCATACCATTCCAAGTAGCATTTAGTATTACAAGTAGATTAACAATGTCTTATAGTATGGCTTGGCCTATAGCCATATTGAAACTCTATTTAAGGGCACAAATTACCTTGCTGTCGGCATGCCGAAGACCTAACAACAAGAAAAATCTATATTAATGACATTCTTTGTCACATTTTTTACATATTCCAGATTATTTAATCAGGAAAGACTATTGGTGGGTCAGTTTACCAAGCTCATTTGCAATGTGTAATAATATTCACCAATCTGTTCATCTGCCACCTGGTAACTCAGTGGTTAAGGCACTTGCTCTAAAATCTCAGGGTCCCGCTGCGATCAGGAATTTTTAAGAGTTCTACTTATCACTTGAGCTATGCCAGAAGATTCCATGAGGCTGTAACTAATCTTAAGCAATTACAAAAATTAATTTTATATGGAAAGGATAGATAAAATACACCCAACACTCACCGAAGTTGAAGGGAGGATGGCAGCAGCAACACAAAACAATACACAAACACAGAAAATACAATATTTTTGGTTAAACCCTTTGTCAAGTTAAAAGAAGTAGGTGGCTGAGCTCGCGCAAGCCTTGTGGTCGACGCAGCTATTCACAGAATGAAATTGACCATTGGAGGTGGTGGGGGGAGCAACAATAACATAACCACAAGTATAAATCACAAGAAAGATTAAAATTGGAAATAATAATAATCAGATACTACACGCTCAGATCAAAGCAATATGTGTCAGTTTTTGTGGACTTTAAGAAAGCTTATGACTCGATAGATCGGGAAGTGCTTTTGAACATCCTTAATGAATTTGGAGTTGACCTAAAATTATTGGCAATAATTAGATCCACACTGACAAACACAAAATCAAAAGTTAAGTTTTTAGGATGTCTGTCAGATCCTTTTGAAGTCACAACTGGAGTCAGGCAAGGTGACGGTCTATCTCCACTACTTTTTAACTGTGTTCTCGAAAAGATCATTCGGACCTGGCGAGCAAAATTAAAGGAAATTGACTGCAGCTCATCAAGAATAGGAACTAAATCTAAAGGGATCACAATAGACACTCTGACTTTTGCCGATGACATCACTATCGTATCAGATGACTTAGAAACTGCTAGGATCCAAATTGATTTGCTGAAGGAAATTGCTGATCAAACCGGTTTACAGATATCTTTTGAGAAAACAAAATTAATTACTAACATCAAGGATGCTCCACCAAAACTTCAAACCAAATACGGGGACATTAATCAAGTGGAAAAATTTAAGTACCTTGGTGAGATCATTATGAAAAATGGTTTGGACAAAGAAGCTATTCGGGAAAGGATTCGGAAACTAGAAATAGCCTACCAAACTTCGCGAGAGGTCTATAATAAAAAATGTCTTTCACAAAATACGTCATTATGAAACAGTTTTGAAACCAGGAGTTTTGTATGCAGCTGAAACCTTGTTCCTGAATGCCAATAAAGGACTTCTGGGAGAACTGGAGAAAAAAAGAGAGAAAAATTATTAGAGGAATTCTGGGTTCCAACTTTAAGAATGGCGTCCATCAAAAGAAATCCAACAAAGGAGTCTACAGCAAAATAGAGAAAATCACTGAAACAATCCGCAAAAGACGGGCTCGATTCTATGGCCACCTCTAACGGATGGAGGAGAACAGACTAACAAAAAAAATCTTTAACTTATTTGATTCCAGACCCAAAACTGTAATGCCCTGGTTCGTAAATATTAAAGAAGATCTCCATTTGATGGGGCTAGAACCAGAAGATGCTTTGAACAGAGATATGTTTCGGAAGAAGTTAATGACAAGTGGGACAAGCCGAGACGAACAATCCAATGGAAGATGCGGTACACTCTGGACAGAGGAGCGCAAACAGGCGCATTCAAAACGAATGAAGGAGTTCTGGGACCAAAAGAAGAAGAAACTCGCTGCCAAATGCACAAAGGCTTAACGTGGTCCTAGTTGGCCTCAACGAATAAATAAATAAATAATAATGAAATAATAAATAAATTTAAAAATATCGAAAATTTTTGAAATAACGTCTATAAATATATATGAATTTATTGTGCTGGTCAGTGATGAGTGTACAGGGTGAGGATGGAGGATATTATCGGAAATTAAGGTCTGTGGGATGTCTAGTCTGCAGGATGTGTTGATATGCCAATTCCCACCTGCGGAGTTCAGATTGGGAGGTAGTATCTGAAAGTATTCTAGTGGCTCTGAATGTGAATCAGTTATTAAGGTCGCAGGTGTTGTGAGTACTGGCATGGTGAGCAACAGGGAGGTCCAGATCTTGGGAGTAAACTATTTGTCTGTGACCATTTATTCTGATGGATAATGAGTTTGAGGTAAGGCCAATGTAGGAACTTTGACAGTAAAGGCAGGTGAGCTGGCATATGAGATGGGTTGTTGTGCAAGTCAAACGACCTATTTTGGGGTAGGTTTCACCAGTAGTAGGGTTGCAATAGGTAGTGGTAGGTAGATGAATTGCATGTTTTGCAAGGGGATCTCTTACAAGGGGAGGATGCAAATGGTGGTTTAGAGCATCAGAGGGTTGATATTTATGTACAAGCAGATTTTTTACGTTAGGTGGTCTGCTGAAGGTTACACGGGGTGTGGTGGGAAGGATAGTGGGAAGAATGTGGCACATTTCAGGAAAGGATCTGAGGATGTTATAGACCAAACGAAGAATTTGGTTTAGCGATTCCAGGCCAGGGAAAAACTGGGTGAGAAAAAAAGGGTTCTGGTTGGTTTTGGGTTGTTTGTGTCAGTATGGTGGACAGTTCTTGACTCCTGATAGCTGTTTTTGGACTAATTCTGGAGGATATTTGCGGTTTATGAGTACCCGGGTCAGGTTGTTGGAGTAGAGTAAAGGATTCGTGATCAGAGCAGATGCGTTTGTCTCAAATGGCAAGGCTGTATGGGATGGAACGTTTTGTATGAAATGAATGGCAGCTATCGAAATGGAGATATTGTTGTAGGTTAGTGGGTTTTTGTGGACAGAGGTGTGTAAGTGACCATTGTGTACAGAAATGACCACATCCAGAAACGTGATGTCAGTCTGAGAGTAGGACCAGGTGAAGTTTATGTTATTCAGTGAGTTCAAGCAGTCAAGAAGCAGGTTTTCACCATGGGTCCAGATCATAAATGTCATCTATATACCTCAACCACACAGTGGGTTGTTGGGTAACCTTTTGAAGAAAACATTCCTCTAGTCTGCCCATGACATGGTTGGCATAGGAAGGTGCCATGCGAGTGTCCATAGCAGTGCCTCGTATCTGATGGTAAACCTGAGACTGGAAGGAAAAGAAATTTTTGGTAAGGATGAATTGAGCCAAAGAAGTGAGGAAATGAGTGGTAGGGAGGGTGTGTGGGCGACGACTGTCGAGGTAATGATCTATGGCACTGAGGCCCTGGCCATGATGGATGTTGGTGTAGAGTGATGATACATCAATAGTGACAAGGAATCAACTTGCTGGCAGGGGTGTAGGGATTGACAGACACTCTAAAAAGTGGGGGTATCTTTGACATAAGATGGAAGAGCCTGAACGAAAGGTTGTAGGTGCTGGTCAACAAATGCAGAAATGCATTCAGTGGGAGACCCAAAGGCAGCAATTATAGGAAGTCCAGGATTGCCTGCCTCATATATCTTGGGCACGAGATATAGGGTAGATGTCCGGAGGGTTCTTAGGGGTCAAAGACAAATGGAATGGTGTGAAAGACCCGGTAAGGCGCCTTGGAGGCTGAGGAAGGAGCGGATTTCTGTGGAGATCGAATTAGTGGAGTCAGTGGTATGAGGTAGGTAAGTGGAGGTGTCAGAGAGCTGCCTGAGGGCTCCAGCTATGTAGTCACTTCGATCCTTGGCCACAGTGGTCGACCCCTTATCAGCTGGGAGAATAATGATGTTTTTATTTTTTGAAAGTTCACTCATAGCCTACATTTCAGCACGGGTCAGGCTGTTGGAATGAGACCTTGAATTCAGGAAGGAATACGATGAGAGGGTTGACATTAGGATACCTGGAATAGGAGTAGGAGATGATTTTGAGGAAGGGGACATGGATATAACTGCGATGGAGGTAGGAATTGTTGGATGCTGGGCTCCAGGTTATCACATCGGCTATCACCCCTGTGTATTTTATCTATTGTTTCCATATAAATATTGCTTTGCAGCAGTCCTTTCCTCCCATTGTTACAGAAAACTAATTTTCTTATTTTTGGGGGTAACTTTGTTTACGTACATCATGACAGAATTTCAGAACAATTTCAATGTTGTAAAGTTAATGTAAGTGTGTATAATATTTTATAAGCAACATCAATGAATAGTGCACTAGATTCAGATTTGAACAGAGTATTTCAAGAATCAAAACTTCTCTGGATTCTTTTAAGAGAGATGTTGAGCTTTATTATAAGTTGACAAAAAGATTCATATGTTAATTCAGTTTAAAAAAAACCTGAAGATTAGGCACAAAATAAGCTAATTATAAGTTTTACTTTTTAAAAATCACACTAATCTTACTAGGTTTATTAGAGAATGAAATGAAAAAAGTAAAAGATGAATGTATCCAGAAAATATCTGAAATTAAAGCCACCTCAGTTGGGAAACATCTTAATTTTAGAACCTCACTGAAAGAATTTACTGATGTGTCTATGGCTACAACATAATTATAGACATATTTTATAGAAAATCTTACAACTCAGATTAAAGAAATTTCTAATATTATTAGGTATGATACACGTTATCATCTTATTTAAAATAAAATTAAAGGGAGCAAAAAATATGTAACTAAATAAAGATCATTAATACCTAAAAAAAATCATGTATTATTAGCAAAAATAATCTGTTTAGTACTTGACTGTTTCATACTTTTAAAGATAATACAATAATTGGAAGATCAGAGTGATGTTAATGAACTACATTGATTATACACTTCTTATCCAGATTGAGCTACTCCAAACTATTTGATTGGAGTAAATTATTGTGATTCAATATAACAGCAACCATAGACTCGTTTGATGAAGTTTACATTTTATCCTCATCCATAGTAGAATCAGGCATTTCTTTAAATATTTCCTGGGTATGAAGTGCAATTTCTTGCAGAAATTCTTCTCCTTGTGGACAAACTGTAGTTTCAGGCATTTCATTTGGCCTAAGAACCATCTTATACTCACAAACCTTCTTACATACTGACAACATGCTATTGTCATTATGGACCTTTGCAAGGTGTTTAGCAACTTTAGTACGAGTTGTAAAACCTTTGTTACACTGTTCACACTTATAAGGGTATTGTTTGGTATGAAGAATTAAATGTTTATTATGAGTACTGCTTACACTAAACGTCATGGGACAGAATTTGCATTTGTAAGGACGCTCACCAGTGTGTGCCCTCCTTTTATGTACTGATAATAAAGAAGTGTGCTTAAATTTTCTACCACACAGACTACACTGATAGGGGAGAGGATTGTCATGCCAAAGACGATGAAGGCGATATGTGCTGTTTGATGAAAATGTGCGACCACAGCGTTCACAAGTATATCTAACTTCTTTTGTATGTGTTGCCTTGTGTTCTTCTAACACTACTTCAGAATGAAGGCCTTTACCACATATTTCACAATACACAGCATACTTTCCAGTGTGTATAGATGTATGGTACTTCAATCCTGAAGCAGTTTGAAATAATTTGGGACACTGCTGACAAGCGAATTTTCTTTTGTGACGCTCATGTCTTTTTTCATGTTCGATGAGTTTAGTACGATCTATTATTTGTTTGCTACATATACGACAGAAAGGTTCTCTGTGAGTCATTTCCATGTGCCTCTTCAATCTCAATTCTGTCAGAAAAATATTCTCACAAACGTCACATTTGTAAATTAATCGTTCTGGATGGCTTGTTTCATGAATTTTATGGCTTCTCAAACTGGAAAATACTTTACTGCAGAACTTGCAATGATATTTTTCTGAATGTATTTGTTCCATGTGCTTCTGTAGAAGGATTTTATCAGCAAATACTTCTAAACAAATATTGCAAGAAATAGATTTTGTGTGTTTTTCATGATTTGCGAGATGCCTTTTCAGGTTATGTAAAGTTGTCAGCGTTTTAAAACACATATGACATTTGAAAATGCTATTCTCACGATGACTGTCACTAGTATCACCATGAATTAGTTCCTTATGATTTTTTAATCTACCCTCAGTGATGAACTTTTGGTTACAGCAATCACATTTATAAGTTGTTCTTTCAGGATGTGTGAGTTCATGTTCTCTACATAATTTCTTGTTCACAAACTTTTTCTCACAAAATGCACATTTAATATACTTCTGATGTTGTATTATCACATGCTGTTTGAGGTGTATTGCATCATTTAGTTCTTCACTACACAGTTCACATTTAACTGGACCATCTAGACACTTTTCATGTTTTAACATATGCCGTTTTAAATTGCTATGTGTTGAAAATTGTTGATTGCATATGTGGCATATATAATTTTCCTGAAGACATTTAGAATGATGCCTGCTGGTTACCTTGTTTTCCATTTCATTATATGGCTGATAAATATTTAATAAAGAGTTAAGTGTAGTTGAGAAATCTGTTCTTTTTAGCCGATTGGAGGGTAAAAGTTTTCCTCTGCTTTGCAAATTTAATACAGCTTTCACTTTATGTGATGATATATTTTCATTACCTGGAACACTTCCTACACTGCCAATGTTTGCAGAATACTTCAGATCATTATTATCACCCTCATAAGTTTTTTTGAATGAAATATCTCCCATATTTGATGCATTAATCAACATTTTGTCTCCAAAAATAATAAATGGTGATTGATCCGATTCTGCTTGCTGCGGTGAAATAATCTCATTCTGATCTACAAGATGACTCAAAAATTCTTCAGCGACATCATTAGATCTATCAAATAAAAAATTATTGGTCAACATTTTTTCAGATTTATTCAAATGTGTCCAATGTTTTTTTGAACCGAGATAATCCCACAATGTGAATGGGTTTTTATTCTTGCCATCTGATACCTCATTTTTTTTAGTTTCTGTGCCTTTAATTATCAGAGGCCTTCCAAAGTCCAAATTCTCCTCCAAAGTAGAGAAATTTTCTAATGCATCTTGATACTTTTCATTTACTTTCAAAGATGAATAAGCTGTTTTACATCTTGTAATTTCACTACTCACAGACACCAGAACCTCACTATCCAATGGATTAGGTTTGATTGTCTCAGAGTTTCTGGTGTTATTACTTTCTAATAAATCTACCAAAGCTATTTTTCTGGAATCTTTTAAACTATTCGGAATGTTATTCATATTTCCATTTGTGGAAGTAACATCTTCATTACCACCAAATTGGATATTTTCCCTAAATGATCCATTTTCAAGCAAATATGAATGCACACCACTATTACTTGCCTCAGGAATTTCTTCCCCAATTTGATCTGGTGTTTTTTTACAGCCTCTTTCAAGTGACTTATGATGTGACACATTAGCTGTAAGCAGCAAATCATCCTCAACTGAGATAATTTTGTCCTTTCTCATCTGGCTGCTTTCTTTATTGACTCTCACAATGCTTGGATTGACTTCTTTTCTCACTGAATGTTCCTCAAAGTGTGTAACATATGCTACTTTGTCCTGGAAGCACTGGGCACAAGACTTGCATTTCAGAAAATATGAAGCAGATTTAGGAACGTCTATATCCGAAACATCTACAGATCTTTTATATTCTGCATTTATTTTGACTTCTAATTTTTTGCATTTATGTTGCTTGAAAATAAAAATATCATCATTAGAAAAATTACAAACACCACAAATGTACATCTTGGTTAGTGAATTATAAAAATTTTCTTCTGAGTTTACTCTCGAGAAGTTTCTATGACTAAGTAAATCTGAGAAGGGACGAGTATTTGCCGTATCTCTGAAGCCTTCTTCACAGTCAGAATTATTATACTGCTGTCCTAAATGAGATTTCAAGTGATGAACAAAAGAATCCAAGTCAAAAGTTTTAAAAATACAAATCACACAATTATAAATAGTATCTGGTAATACAGTTTCATGAATTAGCTTAGCAGCTCCAGTGTCATCATTTTCAGCACATGTTACACCATCCTGTTTTTTAGGATTAACAGCAGTTGCTTTGACTTTCATATCTTCATAAGTGCACTCATCTTTTGGTGAAGTGTAATGTGTCATAAGCAAATTTTTCTTGTCTAAAGCAAAACATTCTTCACACCATACCCTTAACATCTGCAACAATAAAAAAGAGTTACAGTGTTACCATTTGATTACTATCTCCATACTATAATGACATGCACGCAAATCAACATTTAAAATTTTTCAGCAATAACTATGTCAATCGTGAGTTCACAAACACCAACTTTTTTTTATCACCTGAGAATGACAATAGGAATTAAAGTAGGAAAGGGAAATGAGCCACCACTTACCCTTAGATGATGGACGTGGTAGGCGGACACACAGAACAGACAAAAATACAACTGATAAACAAATTTTCGGGATGAGCCCTTTGTCAACAGGAGAACATAATGGGAGGAGGGCGATGTTGGACACTGAAAGACTGTTGAACAGGAACATGGTGTGGGTAAATTCAAACAGAGGACAGGGAGAGGGGGTCAATGAATTGGAGCTAGTAACCGAGCAATGCACATAATAATACATTAAAATGTTCGTTACATATATTTGAGAACAAAATAATAATAACAATAAAAGAATCTATGCAGTTAAACATCACTTCTGGTATGTGGGACAGTAGGCATGGAGGCAAGGAGAGGATAGAGGGAAGGAAAAGTACTGACTGGGTATTATCTCAAGTTGAGACCAGGAGGTTGCCTTGTGCCTACTTTGTATTGGTAGGCAAGCTCACCTTCTGAGTTCAGGGGAGCTGCTGTTGTTTGGGAGGACTCTGATAACACATACCGTGAAACAAGAGTTAAATTTATTAGTGTCATGGGAGATGGCATGGATAGCTACTGGATGTTTAGTATTCCAAGTGAAAACTGTCTGTCGGTGGCCATTCATTCTTATGGCTAATGGATTGGTAGTCAGGCAGTGTTTGCAAGTTGCTGGTATATTACATGGGAGGTTTCACAGGCGGCGTGTCCTATGATAGGAAAGCTCTTGCCAGTGATATGGTTGGTGGAAGCGGTGTAGGCATGGTGTATGTCACACATCTTACAGCGGGGAAAAGATCCTTGGGGCTGTCTGATGGGATGAGGAAGACAGAGTTTGAGGACTAGGAGTTGGCTGAGGTTGGAAGGCCTACTGAAACAAGTTCTGGGAGGGCCAGGGAGGATTTTTGGAAGAATGGATCTCATTTCTGGGCAGGTAAGTAGGAAATCATAACCCTGCTGAAGGATTCTATTGATGGATTCAAGGCCAGGGATGTATTGTGTAACTAGGACTGGGCTATGATTGGTGTCTGGGGGTTTGGAGCAGTCAATAGGTTGAGCAGGTTGCAATGTGGCTCGTGAAAGTTGCTTGTGAACCAAAGCTGGAGGGTAATTGCAGGATACCAAGCTTTGGTTCACAAGCAACTTTCACGAGCCACATTGCAACCTGTTCAACCTATTGACTGCACCAGTCGGTGTTGTGCTATTGTCCTATTTGTGTAGCCAACTAGTTCAAGCTCTTCTCTGACATGTTCAATGGAGAAGTTAAATAGCATTCCTCTCAGAATCATTTTAATCTGCTTTTCTGGGGCCATGGGGAACATACAGGGGGCAATGCATTCTTAGCAAGAAAGCTTTTACCTCCTTATAGTCGACCAAAGTCTTGGTCATTATTTTGTATAATTCTCTCCCTGCAGGCATTATGGTAAAGGCATCCTCTCACAGGTATTTCACAAGTGTGTACAAGGTTCTATAGTCTTCTTTGTATGTCACAATAAGGGAAGCAGGATTTGGTTCCTTTGTTTCATGTACTGTCCCTATTTTTGCTTTTTCATGTTTCTTCTGTTGTTTGTTGGTGCATTCATGATAGTGTTGGTGGCTGGGTTCATCTAGACAGCCAGGGCAGTGCAGTGTGGCACCATCCTTCACAATCCCCTTCTCAGGCATCGATGCAGCTGTACGGCATTGCATTCCTCCCTTCCCCTCCTTCTCAACCCACCATTCAGCTACAATGATTACCAAGAACCACACTGCAGTTCCAGTTGCTGAAGCACATGCTTAGGACCTGAAGATAATGGTACAGAACGAAAGCTTGTCTTTCAACATCATCATCCACCATCAAATCCATGAAGATGATATTTCAGCGATATTCTGGTAAAGTCTTTGACTAAGCAACTTTTTTCACTGTGGGTGCTGGCAGCCAGGTCGTGGAATTTCATTTTGATGGAGCGAATCATTAATCAGTCAGTTATGATGGACATAATGAGGTTCAGGAAATCAGTAACAAAGGGAGACATAACAGATGTATTTATAAGACAAGGCTCTCAGAAAGAAGGAAGTATTTTAGGGAGAGGTTCAATGTGTGGAAGATAGGGACTATTACAATAGAAAGTAAATTTGAACAGGTTAAAGAATGAACAGGGGAAGAAATATTTGTCTCAAAACAAAAAAATCAAGAAGAGCACAGAACCAGCATACTACAATAGGGATCTGATAAGGTTGAAGAGATGGTGAGAAGGGAGCATAATAAAGAAGCAAGTAAATAAAGAATTAATAGAAGTAAGTAGAGAAGCTACCAAAGATAATTTCATGAAAAATGTCATGGATATGCATGGATAATGCAAACAGAAATTTCTACAGGTATATTATAAAAATAAGAGGGAAGAAAGGAATTCAATCAATTATGGATAAGGATGAAGTTACAGAGAATATGAAAATGACTGAGATACTGAGAAACTGGTTTTGTGAGACTATTATGGATTAATACACAGTGACAGATCAACAAAAAGGGGGGAGAAAAATAGGGTTGAGAACTACAGGCCTATTACTTTGACTTCAGTAGTGAGCCAAATGAATGAGTGTAGTACAGCCAGCAACATTAGGAAAATCTATGAGGAATAGAAGTTGTTTGTAAGTCAGCACAATGGATTAAGAAGAAATTATTCACGTGAATCTCAGTTAGTACTGTACATTATGTACAAAATATTTCACATTAAATGAACAAAGGGAGACAAACAGATGGCATAGCATTGGATTTTTCTAAGGAATTTGAAAGAGATAGCCCTAGAATGGCTGTGAAATGCAAAGGGATCTAGACGGGATGGTTGATCAATAATAGAATGGAAACAAATGCTAACAAGAGTCAATCGGTCTATCAAAGACCACAATTGCAACGAAACAACTTTTGTGAATTAACGACGACACTGTTTGGCGCATAAGATGTATGCCTTTTCTGTTTGTTTAATATACTAAAACAAGATTTGACTAGGAATGAAGCAAAAATGAAAATACGTAATAGAAATAATTTTTCATCTGTTGTGTCAGCGGGATTTTAATCACATTAAGTAAAAAGACAAATCAGTTATTTTGCAGTTATGCTTGTTCCAATGCTGTAACTAAAAAAACTTGAAAATAGATTTTGTGCAGCTTTATAATTGAGTGGTTCTGGATCTATTTCTGTTGTTTTTCAATGTATTGTCAGTTGCATACATGAGAGATATGCCATATCAGGATGGTGGAATGGATTAGATTATGGTGTGAAAATTAAATTTGATATAGGCTATGTTCTTGTTTAATTTATAGCTGTGTTCTAATTCAAATGTGTGATAAATAGATCAGTTGGACTTGTAGTTTACAGTACCTGTATATAGTCAATCTTATTACTTAGTGTTCCACACATCTATAAACTGGGTAATTTTGTGTACTTTAAGAATTTGCAAGGTTTATTGATTTTTTTTAATGTTTTGGTATTGTCTTTAACAGCAGAATGAGGATAGTTGGAGATGAGGATACAATTATATATCAAGTAGTGTTAAAATGAATTTGATTTAGTGAATTATGTTTGTCCTTGCTCGGAAAACACTCTGGTTCCCTTGTAGATCCTGCAACATTTGAAAATGTTCACACTGTGGGTACAGCTTAGGAGCCATGTTATGAGGTCTTACATTAGCACGGTGATCTACGGTAATCTTAAGCCAACTTATTATGTATACAGATAAGAAAATGAAGGTGTTTAGCGATTATTCCATGGAACGGGACTTGCAGGAATAAAGTGTAATACCTAGTTACATCAGTTAACAGTAATTAAAACTTGGAAGAACACATTGGGGAGATTGTAGGTATAAGGTTCAGAAAATTTCACCTGTTGGAGAGAATAATTAGAGAATGTACCAGGCAAATAAGAGATGGGTTATAAGACTTTGGTCAGGCCCTTCCTAGAGGACTGTGGAGTTAGGGTGGCAGCTGGATTTGTCTGTGGAGAATACCAAAGGTTGTACTCAGTGACTGAAATGATCAAAAATTTGGGATGGGAGTCATTGTAGGATAGAAGGCAGGTGAAAACGAATTGTGGGAATATAAAAGGCACATACTGGCAATGAACCCTGGGTAAAATACTGATGGAATATTTTGAAGTAGAATGTGGAAGGTAAAAATGAGGCCATGGTAATAAATATGCAATTGACTTCGGGCATAAGGGAGTAGGAAATTTTTTATTTGTAGATAAGTAAGTGAGAGACTGAAACAAATTACCTAAGGAGATAATGAACAATACATCTCCGACTGAGAAGGAATTTAAGATAAAAATATGTATGAACTGTAAGTAGGTGAGTAGGGAAAGTGAAACTCCATCACAATCTATTAATTTTTTTTATTATTATTATTATTTTATTTTTATATCCTGGTACATAATAGCCCAGCACCTAGTTTCTACTCTGGGCCCATATTTCCAATATGTTACAAGAGGTACATAAGATAAAATTATAGTTTACATCTAATAGTTAAATATTGTTCAGGATGTAAAACAAGTTAGTAACGCATAAACTTATCAAATTTCACAAAATTTTGTTACATAATTAAATTAACAATGTGTAAGAATGTATATGATATGTGTTAGTGTTTTTTGATATATACATATATACTGTAAATTAGTAATTTGAATAACATACATTCACACACAATACTACTATATATAATTAAACAAAGAAACTTTCACATACACAAATCACTTATTTCACTGTTGTCCCACTGTTTCTCACTTTGTATATTTACGACACTTTTACACATTTACTCCCGGCACAGCCACTTCGGAGTAACTTACCTCCCTCAGGAGATGACTTCTGGAAGTAGAGGCGTCCTCCTTCGACCCATCGGGAGTTCCTTTATTCGGGAATTATCACTGCTTGGTCGCTGTCGGTTGAAATGGTTTCTAAGTGCCAAGAACCTTTCTTTGGCTGCTTGTGAGGCCAGATTGCAAGCTTCATCAAGATAGTACCACAATTCCTGGTCACGCAATATGTCAAAAATTAGCCTGCCCTGTAATATTTGCTGATATGGGGTTCTTTGTTCCGCTGTTGAAATACACTCCCATACAACATGTTCCGGAGTGCCCTCGCTTCCGCAGTCACAGCTACCACTGTCCACTACTCCTCTTCTTTGCAATTCACTGTTGTAAGGGCCATGACCTGTTATGTAATGTACCAGCCCAGGCGATGGGAGAAGACGCGACATTTTGAGCCTTTCACAGACACTTGAAAACATATCATATGTCCTTCTTCCTGTTGTGCTATCATTCCACCTTTGCTGCCATTCTTCCAATAACAATTTGTTTACTTCTGCAGCTGTTGTTGCTGGTGCTCCCATGATTTTCTCTACCTGTTCCGGATTCCCTTTCCTGAGCCAGTATAATGCTCCCCGCTTGCGAACTTCCAAGTCCAGAGGCCACACCCCCAGTGCCACGGTAAGGGCATCAGTTGCTGTTGTTTTGTAAGCACCACTCAGCCTGATTAGAATACTTCGCTGTGTCCTCCTCAAAAGTTTGCTGGGTTTTACTTTTCTGAGGTGTTTCGCCCAGACGCTGGCTGCATACCCTACGATTGAAGTTAATATTGTATTGTGGTATATTCGAATAACAAGCGGTGAAAGTTGGAAACGCCTTTGTCCCATACTGATTAATTTATTCATGACTGAGGTGGCTCTCCCACATGCTTCCTCCATATGGGCCATAAAATTTAGACTTTCGTCTAATTTCACACCAAGGTATCGACTGAAGGGACTTCTTCTTATTGTAACTCCGTCTATTTTAATGGTTGGATTGCTCTGTAATCTGCCTTTCAGTAACATATAACAGGTTTTTTGAGGTGCTAATCTTAGTTTGACTTGTCTGCACCATCGACTGAGTTCACGCAGAACCTTTGCGCTTTTAGCCTCAATTTCGGCTCTGGTTTTACCCTCTATAATTAAGAATAGGTCATCTGCAAATACAACAAGTCCCAGGAGTTCCAGGCATTCTTTGCAGCCTTGCCATTCCCGGTTCAAGCCCAATGTTCCAAAATATCGGACCAAAAATGGATCCCTGTGGGCAACCCTTTGTTAGTTTTTTATCAATGGATACTCCAGGACACCTAAGTTTGACATATCTGTTCTTACAGTAATCTTTAAAGGTGTTATACAAGTTCTTTGGACAATTAAGTTCCTTAAGCCGTGCAAAAAGTGCAGGTCACCATAGATTATCAAATGCCCCAGATATATCGACAAGAACCCCTATCACGTAATTCTGATTTGAGTTCTGTATCAGATTCATTGTCCGGTTGATTGCATCTTCTGTAGATCTCCCCACTCTGAATCCATATTGGTTTGGATTCATCCCTTCCTTCTCCCAATGTTCTTGTAACCTCTTGCACAGCACCTTTTCTTGTATTTTTCCCAGCACGTTTAGCAAGCAGATGGGTCGATATGATTTAGGTAATTTTGGATCCTTGTCATCTCCCTTCTTGATGATTAATATCTCACTCTGCTTCCAGATGTTTGGTACTCTTCCCTGATTCAGGCATGCATTATAGAGCTTACACAGAGTGGGGGCTACTGGCACTACCAGTTCTTGTACTACTTCAGCTGGAATACCATCCGGACCCGGAGCTTTATTCCTGGACAAGGCATTTATTGCTTGTACCACCTCCAAGATGCTAATATCAGGAGTGTCGGTGGTACTTTGCCTATGTTGGTCAATTTCCAGATGGAGCGCTCTGTGCTCCATCTCGTCATCTTCCATTTTATCATCTGGAAGGAGTTCCTGGAGTAATACTTCTGAAGTAGATTTCCAGCTCGTAGTCATGGTTTCATCTTGTTTCTGTACAGTAGACAGTATAGTTGGGGGTTTTACCTTCCCTGCTGCAATTTTGTATGGGATACCCCAGGGGTCTGTACGCAAGTTTGTTTTCACAAATGTTTCCCAACTTTTTTGTTTACTTAGTATTAACAGTTCTCAGAATTCACTCTTAATTTGTCTATATCTTTCCAGGAGCTGTCCTCTAACATTGTAGATGAGGCAACGTTGGTAATCTTTTCTTGCTTTGTGCATCCTTTGTCGTAGTCTTTGCAGTCTATCAGTCCAAGGTCTATCGACTGTGCCAATAGTTCTCTTAAGAGGAATAGATCTCCTCATTGATATTTGGAGTGCCCGAGTAAGGTCCTTTGCGGCTCGATCTACATCATTATCATCTAATAGGATTTCTTGTTGTGTAAAACTTTCCCTCAGCCTGTTCCAGTCTGCCTGTCGGATGTTGTAATGCACCTTGGAAGTCTGCGCCTCTGATGTGTCAAAATCGTTCCTCCCTCTGACCATCTCAAAAGTAATAACATTGTGATCACTGGTAGTTAAAAATTCTAAAACGTTCCAATTCCTCAATAAGTTCCCACCTCGCAGATTGGTCAAAGTTACATCGATGTTTGACCTAGCTCCTGCTCGGTTGCTATATGTAGGGTTTATGTGGTAGATTTCTTACTTCTAGATTCAGTTCACTAATAGCTTCCACTAAAAGCTCGCCTCTCATACTTGTCTCCCCGCTATGCCAGAGTTTGGATCTAGCATTGGCGTCAGCCATTATCACTATTGGTCTGTTGTCTAGGGCAGTGCACACTTCTCTTATCTTCCCAATGTATGGTTCAATGGGATCACTATATTGAAAATACATGTTGACGAGAATTACACTACCCCAGCCAGCAATGAGCTCCACACATGTCGTATGTTCATCACAGAACTGCACTATCTTAGTTACAGTAACTTGTCTGGATAGCACTACTATTGCTGTCATAGGGTTTCTACCTGTTGAGATTATCTGTGACGATACCGGCATGTAAGGAATCTTCCCGAAGCATGAATGTGTCTCCTGAAGGCATATGACATCCCATTTATGTTCCTCTGACAGCTTCCTCACCTCCTGCAAAACCAACTTGCTTCTCCTGGCGTTTAGTTGTGCAATTCGTAGCTTACAAGACATTTTGTGTTTTATGGATGCCTGGTGTGGATATTGCACTGTGGCCACGGGAGTTTTGAATCGAAAACTATACGCCCATGAGTTAATACGTACTGTTTATATATTTGATCGGGATCAAAAGTTTCATTCCTTCTTTCGAAGACTTTATGCACAAGAGATAGAAGCTGAGAAGTCTCTGTAGGAAGATTGATAGATTTTAGATGTATACGATCAATCACTTCTAGCTGAGGGAAGGTTACATATTTACCGGCCGGATGCGCTATTCGAGTTAGATGCCTCAGCGCCACATTGAGATTCGGAGCCTCCTCCAGTCGACCGAGTTTTAAATTAGTTTCAAAATCACTGTATATTGTTTTAGGGTTTATAGAACTGCGTCTGTCTGCTATGTTTCCAATCTTCAGCGGTTGTTCCACCAATTTTGGACTCGCTACAGGTCATGAGTAATGTTCAACCCAATTTGGTCTGTCTGTATTCCAAACCAGACCAATCCTTTTGACATAAGGGTTCCGGGGGTGACTGGCGGAACTAGAAGAGATTTCGTTAATCTGTAATAAGTGGTCGTCCGTCTGCGTTCCAACATCTTGTTTCTTACGATTCTTCTCCATTTTTAGTTTCTCTCTGAAGCAGGCAGCCCTTTTTGCATTTCTTTTTTGTCTTGAAGGGGGGTTTCCTTTCGTTTTTGTAGTCTGCTTCCCAATTACATCCTCAACTATTTTCCTAATTACATTAGCCAGTTGAGAGTATATGTCGTTTCCCATATCTATTCCTTGTATTAAACTATCCATAATCAGTCCTGTTTACAGCTTGCTGTAGGAGTAATTGGTAGGTAGGACACTCTTTGCCCTTCTTGTTGCAGCTTTTTCCCCATCTGTTACACGGTATGCATACTGAAGGTTGAGAACTTTTCTTGCACTGATCCCTTTGGTAGTTTTCTTCTCCACAGTGTGAACAAGAACTATTGTTCTTCTTACAATGCTTACTGACGTGTCCTAAATCCAAACATTTATTGCATTTTGGAATGACAACGTAGTCTTTCACTGCTATAGCAGAAAATTCTATGAAGACTTTCTTTTGCTGTAACAGAAGTTTCCTAACAGAAGGACTCACCTCCACAACCTGATGAACTGTTGCTCTTTCCCTAGGTCCAGTCTTAAATTTTGGTTGAAAACCATCCATAAATTGTCCTTTCTCTATTTTATCCTCAAGGTTTTGCTGGTAGACAGGATCAGCAAGGTTGTCTACATGAATTGTTATTGGTATGTCATAAAAAATCATGAGTGGCCTTTTTTCTAGGGAGTTCGCATCGCATCTTATCAGCCAATTCCTTGTTATTTAGAATTTTTTGCGAATCCTCAGGAGATTCTGGCTCCACTATAATACCATTGTTAGCTGTGCGAATTCTGTTGATTCTAATTTTATCCCTCCCAGGTTTTATGATTTTTGTAACTTGTTCAGCCACTTGCTTCGGGTTCTCCCCCCCCCCCCCCCCCTTTGGAAGTAATGAAAACCGCACTTTTTGTGGACTGAGTGATTTTGGGATTCACACCAGTCGATCCTCCAGATTTCGTCATTGCAGCATAGCTGGGGACTATTTCTCCTCTATTTTGTTTGAGTTGCTCATTTTCTTTTTTGAGTGTTTCATTTTCCTTTCCTAGCTGAGACAACTGGCCCTCCAAGAAGGCGATGTTTATTGCCCAACAGGCTAGCTTATCTTTTATTTCTCTAACTCTAACTTCAGTGAGTTTTTGGCCACAAAAATCGTTTAGATGCTTGACTAGTTCCACATACTCGTTTCCAATTTTTTCACTACACTGGTTTAAAACCCTGTCAGAGTTTTCTTCTGGTGACCCCATGTTGGCGGCAGCAGAAAAGTTGTTTACTGTAGTGACTCACCGCAGCTGATCGCCAGCATCAGGTGTCCGGCGCGGCGTGTGTGCCGCGCGTAGCCGTTGACTCGGCAGAGCACCGCTGGCAGGTTGGAAGGCGCCGACTCAGCTCGACGACAGCGCTCGCAGCGAGGAACTGTTTGGACGTGAGCCACGTACCAATCAATCGATTATCACTCGATAAAAACTCAACGTTTCGAAAAGCTTTACGTCCCTTCGCTCACAGGTCTTAGAATGCTTTCTTAAACTATGTGTTTTATACCAAACACTTAAAGTTTCGTTTTTCCACAAGTATCGCGATCAAAAGCGAGAGCGACCCGACTGGCGACACGACGCGGCGGCCAACTTAACTCAATCTATTAATATAAAACGCGAACTGTCACGTATGACGTCACCTGTCACGGCATGATGTTAATCTATGACATCGCCCTATGACGTCACGCTTATCACCCAATTTACGATCAGATATGTTGTTCTAGGTTATAAATAGACGTTATTTATAACAGTTCTATTTAGCTAAGCATCAGTAACTAAATTGTCAGAACACTGAAAGAAACGTAAGTTTTTTGTTTAAATTGACATAATAATTATTAGTTGCTTATATTTATTTAATATTTATTTGATGTGAAAGTATTCATTAAAATCTTTGGCTATAGATATGTAAGATAAAACATTTGACTTTAAAGAGAGCATAACTAAGTTATTGTTTAAAATAAATTTTTTAATTAGTGCCCTGTTAGTTAAATCATTAGTTCGTTTGAACGATAACTGTTCCACACTCATCACAATCTATACAACCTAGACTACAATTAATCTAATATTAGTGGGCAAGACGTAAGTTGTTCATATTTTTTTATTTTCCTTTGCTTTTACTGATGACATGTTTCTGTCGTATGTAACTCCATTAGCCATTCAACCGTTGTAATACCGATTTGAATCACGGTCTAACGTGAAAGGCAGATGTAAACACCCTTGAAGATTTTTGATTTAGTCCATATCGCAATGAATTATTGCCACTAAAATGTGATAAGTACATGTATTAATATGCGTGTAACTGAAGTATTGTTTCTCTGGCGGCATGTTTAGCATAGCATGTGGTTAGGGGATTCTACGATAACCATGGAGCCGCAATTTGATGATAGATTCTTATGTAGCTTGACGAAAAAAATTGAAGGTAGAGAATAAATTTCTTTGATATCTCACTTAGTTCTCAAGGTATTGTATCTCAAAATTGACGTGGTTAGGTTGAAATGCGGCCTGAACCAGAAGAAAAATTTCACCATTGTCAAATTTGATCATGAAATCGTATGTAACTCGAAGATACAAATCGAAAATAAAGAATACTTTATATATATATATATATATATATATCGCTTAGTTCTCGAAATATTGTACATCAAAAGTTAGGAGGTTAGGGTGAGATCTGGCCTGGACAAAAAAAAAAAAAAAAAAAAAAAAAAAAAAAAAAAAAAATTTTTTACCAAAAACCACTATATCAACACGGCGGAAATGCACTCTAGGTGTTTTATTTTCTTCCTTGTGGTTGTTGTTTGGTTGAAATTTGGCCTGGACCAGAAGAAACGTCACCAAAAGCACTAGGAACTATACCTATAACTGATTTTTAACATGCTATACCTTGAAAAACATGAAAGATATCAAACAAATTTATTCTTTATTTTGGATTTGTTTTGTCGAGTTCTAAAAGAATTCATTATCAGATCGTGGCGCCACTGTAATTATTGAACTGTCTGTGGTTAGACTGAAATGCAACATGGACCAGGATAGTGACAGAAACATTTTGTTACAGTGTAAGGCAATAGGAATTACATTATGATTTATTTTTTGTATTTATTTAAGCAATTGCTAAGAAATAAATTGCCAGAACACTGAAAGAAAAGTATGTATTTCGTTTAAATTGGCATATTAATTATAACTAAATTAATTGGGATCTATGCGGGCTAAACCACAGTTAAAACGAATATTACGTGGCATAACATTAGTTGTTAAGATTTATTTTAGCATTCTTTGTTTTCACTGTGGACATTATTTCAACTGCATGGAATCTATGTCATCTGTTAAAACATCGACCTTCATCATAGATAATAAAAAATAAAGATGTAAAAACACATGAAGAATTTGAATCAAGTTTATATCGCGATTCATGATGACACTGAAATGCGATACAGGGAACATATTAATTTGCATGTGATTGAAGCTTTGATTTTCTAGCAGCAATATTAGTGAAGATTGTGATTAGACTGAACTGCAACGTGGGCCAAGTTGACAACTGAAACTTTTTGCTACATCACAAGGGACAAGAAATTACAGCACACTGAGCTTTATTTTACAATAATTCTGTTTTGGTAAGCAACTAAAAAGAAATTAATTGCCAGAACACTCCGTCAAACCCATATTTTTTACAGGCTTTGTGGCTAGTTAATTAATTATAAGAAGAATCAGAAACTCATCCTTTTAAATACTTAAGTTTCCTGGTAAATTGTTGTATGGCATTAATCCCTGCACAGTGTTTTATTTTGTGGCTCAAAAGTAAGAAACAAAATAAGAATGTATTGTGCTGTTCGTTTTAATATGACACACCTGAAAATATATATATTTTGATAAAAAAAAGTTTACATGAGTGCAAAATGAAATGTACCTTACATATGATGGCATATGAAAGTTACGTTGGTTTAGCATCAACAGTCAAAACCACCATTTCCAATCACACTGTTAATGCCAAAGATAGTATCTACATTCTATATAAACGAATGTAAAATCAATGGCAAGTTTTTGTGATATCAGACCAGCTGAAAATTTGCCAGTGAGCTTACATTTGTTTCTATAGAGTACAGATACTGGCTATGGCATGAACAGTGTGATTGGGAATGGCTGTTGTGTACTGTTGACACTACACCCTATCGTAACTTTCAGGTGGAATCATACCTATGGCACATTTCATTTTGCATTCATGTACACCTTTTATCAAAAGGTATATCCTCATGCACATGTGTGTAAGTACAATTCGTTCTTTTGCATTGTTATTTTATTTCTTACTTTTGGGTGGCGGTAAAACAAGAATGCAGTAGGAAGGAACTGTGCTATTCGTTTGAAATCTGCCATACGCATTCTTTAGGTCATACTTTTCAGGATTTATTTATTTAGGATTTGATGCAACATGACATTTATAAAACTCAACAACAATTATACTGTACTTATGGAACAACTTTCTTTCAAAATATATATACATAGTAGAACACACAAGGTCCACACGTGATGAGGCCACTACATCAGGATCGCCAGCCACAACCACTATAACATGACATCAAGGTGCTCTGGCGTAGCCAAATTTAAATATTCTGGACTTCCACGAAAAAACACAGAGGGCAATCCTGTTAAATACAGTTTGTGAAAACCGCAATCACAGTACAGAGAATCTGCCCAGCCCCACGTGTAGATAGTTGAAACAGTTCTTATCATACCATATCTAATATGATTTAATCTACACCAAATCGACTGTGGCAAGTTGAATCCTGGTAACTCTGAGCAGGGATTGTTAAACTTGAAATATATCCTGTGGTGTTAATAATGATCATTACACTGTACAGATATCTGTAGGGATGAAGGAGTTTGATATTAGACTGACAACAGTCTTCCAGGCAGGGCAATGTGACTTCAGCCATGTTTCGTATTCCCTAATGTCTCCTTGGATGGGAAGGGGAAGTACCTTGTTGCTCAGTATCCTCAATCATAGTTTTATTAGGATCTTTTGCCTTCTAATGTGAGGTGGTGGGATGCTGTTGGGCACCGACAGCCACTGGATAGGTGTAGGTAGAAGTGTGCCAGTTATTATGCACATTGTTTGGCAAAGCTGAATGTCCACCAATTGGGTGTGACAGCTATTAAACCTCACACTAGAGCAGTATTCTGCTGTGGAGTAAACAAAGGCCAAAACAGTTTTCTTAATGTATTCACATCAGCTCCCCATGAAGTTACAGCCAGCCACTGAAGTAGATTGTTCCGACTTTTAAGCTTGGCAGCTGTTTCTGCAGGTGCCTTTTGTAAGTGAGGGACCTGTCTAATGTAACACCCAGATATTTTGGCAAACTGTTAAACTTCAGCATCTGGTCGTTAAACATTATATTTGGCTGGTAGTTCATTTGTTTGTTGCTAAGGTGGAATGTAGCTATTTTTGTTTTCTGCAGATTAGGTTGAAGGTGCCACTTTCAAAAGTAGGCATCAATTTCCTGAAGGTCTTGAGTCAGGATTTCTTTAGCCTCTGTGAAGTTAGTTCTCTGCTCTGTTTGGTTGATATCATCAGCATACATAAATCTGTGAGAGACTGTGTCTGGCAGGTCATGAGTACCTAAATAAGTTAAAAAGTTGTAAGAGAACAACCGAGCCTACTTTTTGAGAAAAATGTGCACATTAAAGCAAAGTTTTACTTTTTACAATGGAGGGAAGCTAAACAGCAAGAAAACATTACAACAAAGGATTCAGCCAACATTTCAAGAGATTTTCATTAATTTCCTAGTGCCGGCGGCATCTTATAGATGCCCGTCACTCTCATATTTCGGCATTTTTAATTTAATTTGTGGTGACTTTTCCGAAAAAGGAGAGTGAAAAATATGAAGAGGATGGATTTTGTCAAAACAGGATTCCAAGAAAAATTTATCTCTATGTCTGTAAAATTAGCTACTCCAGAAGAAATAAGAAAAATTATCAGGTCCCTTAAGATCAAATACTCAAGTGGTTATAATGGGATTTACAGCAGATTAATTAAATTGTGCTCCACAGAATATAGTAATGTATTAAGTTATCTGTTTAATATATCTTTACTTGAGGGTACTTTTCCAGAAATGCTTAAGTATGCTGTAGTTAAACCACTCTATAAAAAGGGAGATAAGTCAGCTGTATCGAATTACCGACCAATTTCATTACTAGCAGCCTTCTCAAAAGTTTTTGAGAAAGCAATGTACAATACTGTTTATGAACAGCTTAAAAATAATAATATTCTAACTAACCACAACTTGGTTTTCAAAAGGTTGTTGTAGTTTTTTTTTTTTTTTTTTTTTTTTTTTTTTCCTGTCCTTTAGGCTGCTTCAACGTCTAGGTTATTAACGCCATAGCTTAAACACGGAATGACAATGTGGGATAAAATTAACTCAACTACCGTCTGCATGACCGACTGTAAAGGGGCCGGCCACACAGACAGCATAATAAAATGAGAAAACGCTGACTAAAATACTGCCCACATGGATGACTGTAAAGAGGTCAGCCATGCAGGCAGCAGATTTAAGTAAAACACTAAAACAATGGCTGTAAAATAGCCATAAATGAACAAACTAATAACATTGGCTGGTTGGCTATAAAAAGGCCAACCAGCTTACACAAACACTGAAACGACAAACTGGCTGTCTGTAAACTGGCCATCCAGATGTAAAATCTCAATTTAAAAAAAAAAATAAGTAAAACAAATAAGTCAGTACATGGATTGGTGGTTGTAGACAGACCACCAAACCATTCTAAAAACTAGGCTGATCTACCCAAAATTTTAGGGGTAAGACCGACCAGATTGCAAAATTTTAAAACCTTCACCACATTGTCATTGTTTAAAATAAGGGACAGATCGTTGGCTAGGCATCACATACGGGTGGGTCTTCACGGCGGAGAAGAAAGCTATGTGTCAGAGGACAGTGCCCTATACGGAGGTGAGTAAGGAGAATCTCATCCCTCCTTGCCCACTGGAAGGAGCTGCTCCACGGCTGAATGGTCAGTTTGACTAGCCGGAGCTTATTGTGCTCTACCTCCAGCCACTGCATCTGCCAAACATTAAGAACAATTCTTTGCGTCTCCCAGGCAAGGTCTGACTTTAGAACAAGATCAAAGTCAATTCTGACCTTGTTGCAGGCTAACTTGGCAGTTTCATCAGCTGCCTCATTTCCCGATTCCCACATGGCCTGGCACTTAGGATTTCCATAGGATTGAAGGGAAAGGAAGGCGTCCTGGATGTCCTGGACCAAACAGTCTGCTGGGTACATGTTTACTAACATGCCTGAATACAACTGAGGGAATCACAGCATATGATGTATTTCATATAACAACTTACCTTCATTTGCTGGAGCGGCTTTAGCAGGGCGTAGAACTCGGCAGAATAAACATTGCACTTGCCATCCCGCTCAAGGGAACACTACGGAGCAGCCTACTCCGTTAGCCTGCTTAGACCCATCCGCATATACCGGGGTAAAATCCTGATGCTGGTTTAAAATATCACTAAAAATTCTGGTAAAAACACTGTCAGCTTGTTGAATCTTGACAATTCTAAAATCATTCTGGGTCTCTTTAAAAGCCGGGGAGGAGACTTATTCAAACCCTGGTGATAAAAGGAGGGCAACTCAAACCCATACTCTTCTAAAACAGCCTTTGTACAGTGGCTGAATGGTTTGGTCGGTCTGCGGCGATTAGCATATAACCGTTCGAAGTTAGGTGTCATCACTACATCGTGCACGGGACTAACAGAAATCGTGGCAATATGTACAAAGTGTCACACCATGAGGAGATGCTGCTGGGTGGAAAGTGGTGGCTCACCAGACTCAGCACAAATGCTGGGTATTGGGCTAGTGTGATAGACACACGTGACGAGCAGAATTCCTGCATGGTCGACACTATCTAGTATCCGAAGATTGCTGGCCCATGCCGAGCCATATACGATGCAACAATACTCGAGACGCGACCGTACAAGGGCTCTATAGAACTGTAACAGGCAGGAGTGGTCAGTGCCCCATGACCTGCCAGAGAGACATTTTAAAACATTCAGAACTTTCAAGGCCCTGGCTCTCACATCCTTTGTATGTGGCAGCCAGCTAAGCCTTGTGTCTAGACTGAGGCCCAGAAAAAGAACAATATCGGTAAAAGTTAAAACGGTGTTCCTCAAGGTAAGGTGGGATGCAAGTAAAATAGTTCTACTTCGAGTAAAAAGTACACACCGGTTTTTCTCAGCAGAGAAATGAAAACCGGTGTGTACTGACCATTCATCTAGCCTGTTCAGCACTTCTCAGGCTGGACGATGTACAAAAAATTAGAAAGTCACGCACAAATAAGGAGTACCGCATGGGACTCCTTATAATGGCTGCAATGCTATTAATAGCAATGGCGAAAAGTTTAACACTTAAAACTGACCTCTGAGGGACACCGTTTTCCTGAATAAAAAGATCAGACACTTCACCGACTCGGTACTGGAAGCAACGACCAGATAAAAATGATTTGAAAAAAAAAAACGGGTCAGGTTTTCCCTAAAACCCAATTCATGTAACTGTTTTAAAATAACATGCCGCCACGCAGTATCGTAGGCCTTCTCAATATCAAAAATATCCGCACCAGATGTTGGCTGCAGATAAACGCCACTTCCAGCAGGATCAGGTTGTCCAAGGTGTAACGGAACTTCCTAAATCCACACTGAAAGTGACTCGGCAGATTAAGTGACTCAAGACACCAGACGTGGTGGTGATTTACCATTCTCTCCAGTGTCTTCCCAACGCAGCTTGTTAGGGCAATACTACGACAGCTACCTGGCAACAATTTGTCTTTCCCAGGTTTTAAAATGGGAATTAATGTTGCTTCTTTCTACGAGTCGGGGAAGTGACCTCCGGGCCAGATATCGTTAAAAATCTCTAGAAGGTACTCTTTGGCATCTTTGCTAAGATGCCTCAGCATCTGGTACTGGATCATATCAGGCCCTGGAGCGGTGTCATTGGAGCTGTTTAATGCAGACTCCAGCTCCCAGAATGAAAAAGGGCTATTATACATCTCTGTATCCGACGAATCGAAGCACAGCATTCGCCTTTCGGCAGCAATTCTTCGTTGCTGGGCCCTAAGGTCCAAATTGGCAGACTAAGTGATGGCAACGAAATTCTCTGCCATCAGCTGCGCTATACTTCATTCGTCGGTAACTACATGACCTCGATCCAGTACTCCAGATACTGGTGGGTGGGAATACCTTCCGGATATACGGCGGATAGACTTTTGATGACGTAGTGGAACGGTTAATTGCGCTCACAAATTCCTGCCATGATATTTTGTTGCTCTCCTTAATCACACGACGCACACAGAATGCTGCTAGGTTGTCGGCTGTTGGATGCAACCTAAACCGGCGTAACGCCCTTCAACTACCCTGAATAGCGGAACGACATTCATCGTTCCACCAGGGGACAGGCGTGCTTCGCAGTGCTCCGGAGCTTTTAGGCATGGAGATGTCAGCTGCATGGTGAATCACTTCTGTGAAGTGTTTCACCTTCTGCTGTATATTGTTATGCAGTTGCAGAACAACAGAAAGGCGAAAGAGCTACCAATCTGCATTCCTGACGTTCCATTTGTGTCGTGAGATCCCTCCTCAATGACTGACTTCTATGTGCACCCATATGGGGAAGTGGTCGTTTCCATGTAGGTCACGATCCACTTCCCAATGCACGGAGTCCACTATTGAAGGAGAGCACAATGAAAGGTCAATGGCAGAGGGTGATCCGGAAACAGTGGTGAAATGCGTCACTGCACCAGTACTGAGGAGGCATATTTCCTCTTGCTCTATTAATCTACCAACCATTCGGCCTCTGGGGCAATCGGCGTTTGAGCCCCACAGTGCACTGTGTGCGTTGAAATCTCCTAAGTGGAGGAATGGCCGAGTGAGCTACCGCAAGATGTTGAACAGGTCGTCATAATTGACAGGCATGTTAGTTGGTAGATAAATAGAGCATACTGTCAATTGAATGGGACCATGAATCCTCACTGCCACTGCTTGTAAATCAGAGGTGAGAGCTATAGGTTCCGAGTGGACAAAGTTTCTGACAAACTCAGCCACTCAATCCTTCGCTCGATCACCCTTGGTATCGCCCTTTCTATGTATGCCACATCCTCTTAGCACTGAATCATGTGTAGGTCTAAAATGTGTCTCTTGTAAGCAGAGACACAAGGGTTTAAACCGTGCTAAGAGTTGGACTTCCTATTTGTGAGCCTGAAAACCATTGATGTTCTACTGAAGTATGGGAGCCACCCTAAATATTTGGTTGGGGTGGGTCCTCCGATGGTGACTGCTGAGGAACGGGACCAGGTTCGTCCACCAGCATCTGAACGTCTTCAGGTTCCGAAGACGATTCTTGTTCTAAGGCCTCAGAGTCTTGCGGGCTTTTCTTCCGCCAAGGCCTTTTCCCCCTCTTCTCCCTGCCAGATGGGGGTCTGGGGAGAGAAGAGTGAGGGGACTTCAAAAACTTAGTGGGGACTGTGTGTTAAAACTTCAGCCCGCGAACTTTCCGCACAGTTTGCCATCTGCTACAAGCTGATGGCATTGTGCTCATGCCCATATCTACAACGGACATCTGCGTAGCAACACTATCCTTCCTGGTGGGAGTTGATAACATTTCAGGAAACTTGTGGCGAAGACCGGTGGCGCAAGTGCCTTAAACTGTTTCTTCGCCTCGCCATAGGATAGTCATTCCTTAGTCTTCAACTCCTGTACCATCTTTTAACTGCTTAATGTCTCTCAACAACGAGGTCTTTAGAGACGGGAAAGGATGGTGGGCAAGGAATGGGAAGTAATTCGGCCATGGCCTTTTGAAGGAAGCATCCCGGCATTTGCCTGAAGTGATTTGGGAAACCATGGAAAACCCAAATCTGGATGCCCGGACGGGGATTCGAACCGCTGTCCTCCCGGCTAGCCGTTACACCGCCACGCTCGGTGTACCTTCTTTTCTTCAAGGTACAGGCTGCATGTGATCCGGAGCAGTTGACGCACACTTGTGGGAGGGTACAACCAATACCAGGCTCATGTGCTGCCTTTCCACATTTCCCACAGGTGGGGTTGCCTTTACAGTTCGCCGTCATTGCCCAAACCTCTGGCACTTAAAGCAGCGCATCGGGTCAGGAACATACGGACGAATGTTCAGATTGAGATATCCAGCTTTTATGGAATGGCAACATCGGAGTGTTGAACGTCAGGACAAAGGTGGCAGTCTTTTCAAGACTGCCATTCACCCTTCGTGTGATCTGCCTGACCTCGACCACATTTTCTGTCCCCCATTCCTTAAGGAGTTCCTCGGATTCAATATCTATAAGATCTCTACATGTAATAACTCCTTTGCCAGAGTTTAAAGTTTTATGGAGTTCGCATTTAACTGCGAACTCCCATAGCTTCTCTCACTTAAGGAGTGCGACAGCCTGCTTGTAGGTAGATGTCTCTAGAAGCAGTGTCCCGTTCCTCAGCATTTTCACGCTCTTTAGGTATCCAGCTATTCCCTCTAAGCCTTTCTGTATATAGAACGGAGAGTCCTTTTCAAAGGATCCCTCTGTTCTTGCCTTTATTACAAAGGCGTTATCAATTAGATAACCCTTGCCATTACTGTGTTCTTTTTCAGGAGGAGGGCTATCCACCCTCGAACGCTTCCTTGTACTGGGTGTATTTATATAATCCTGTGGCACACCTGTACTGCAGGTTTTTTTTATTGGATTTGAGTGCTTTCATTTTGGTCCCACGAGTATTAACAGTATAAGAGGAAATGCTAATACAACAGGGGTGCTCCTGTGGCTGCACGCTAGCGAGTGATCTGCCTCTCACCCAATCACCTCCTCGGCACGTGGCTGACCTTGAAGTTGAGATTTTTTTTATACAGGTTTGTACTATCCTCGCAATCCGAGCGATGAAGGCAAGATCCCCATTCTCCTAGTCACACAACGTTCTACCGCCACACCCTACGCTGGTCATTGAAGGAGTTTATGAATGGGAAACTTGCGGCACTTACAAATTTCCAGCTCGGGCACCACGGGTTTGCCAAACCAGTACCTAGCACTTGTGTACCGGGACCCTGTGGGGGGTTTTCAAAAGGGTCATTCAACAAAACAAGCTATATTCACATTCACTGACAATATTTTAGAAGGAATAAATGATAAATTAATTCCAGTGAGAATTTTTTGTGACTTATTTAAGGCATTTGACTGTGTAGATCATAAAATTCTGATATAGAAATTAAAGCATTATGTTAATAAATGGCTTAGTTCTTTCCTTCTAAACAGAAAACAGAAAATGTCAATGGAGAATTTTAAGGCTGCCTTAAGAGGTCCACTGTTTTCTGAGTGGAAATTAATCAGATGTGTAGTACCTCAGGGTTCTATATTGGGGCCACTATTGTTTTTAATATTTATAAATGATCTGGTTTAATCCTAGACTGTGATGCCGCCACTCACTGGCGTTGACGTGACGTCATAGTGACGTTGTTTTGACGTAATTTTAGGTGAAACTAGCATTTCATCATCCGGCAGTGAACCTCTGATGAAATACGAGCTTCACCTCAAACATTGAACATCTGGTTGTGTTATCGGACATCTGTGGCTGCTTACCAGCGGCTGCCTGCATCTGATCCACCTTCGGGATATCAGTTTATGTTGATATGTACAGGTTTAAATTATTGTGACCGAGCGTAGCTCGGTCACAATAAGGATTAATACATCAAAACAACATCACTATGATGTCACGTCAACGCCAGTCAGTGGCGGTATCGCAGTTTAGGATTAAACCAATGTGTTTCATCTAAAAACTCAAAATTTGTCCAATTTGCAGATGACACAAACATATGGATTAAAAATACTCCAGATTTATCTACAGAATATATTTCAAATTATGTCTTTGAACTTATTAATAAATGTTTTACAGCTAATGGCTCGTCTTTAAACTTTGATAAAACTCAGTATATGCAATTCAGTACGTCACACTGATTAACACCAGATATAGACATGCAATTTCCAGGCCAGTCGATTCAAAAGGTAAAGTGTATGAAATTTCGGGTAATATCAAGATGAGGATACCGCTACGGCCTCGTGTAGTAAACACACAGATCACGTGGTATATATGACATCATTGTGACGTATGGTCCAGGCTGCATTACAACATAAACTCAAATGATGATTGACGAAATCATATTTTAAAAATATGCGTTTCGATCATAATGCAGCCTGGACCAAAGTGAAACGTAACGATTATGCACGATATTGCAGATAATCCATGTTCAGATCATATCTATAGCTGTTACTGTGTTGGTACGTGCAGACTGAATACGTCACAATGACGTCATATATACTACGCGAGGCCGCAGCGCTATCCCCATCTTGATATTACCCGAAATTTCTAGGTTTGTATATTGATCATAATTTAAATTGGAAGTTACATGTTTCTGACTTACTAAAGCGATTGGGTGCAGCCACATTTGCAATTCGCACAGTTTCAGCTATATGTGATCTCCGTATAAGGCAGCTAGTTTATTTTGCTTATTTTCACTCCTTATTGTCATATGGAATAATATTCTGAGGCAATTCTACCCATAGAGACAAAGTGTTCAGAGCCCAAAAGCGAGTAATAAGAATTATGTGTGGGGTTAGCAATAGAACTTCATGTAGAGATCTGTTCAAGAAGTTAGGAATTTTAACATTGACAGCTGAGTATATATACACATTAATGTCCTTTGTAATCACAAATTATACTTTGTTTGAAACAAATAGTAAAATATACAATTATGGCACTAGAAGCAAAAATGAATTTCACAAGGATTACAAGTCACTGTCATTTGTTCAAAAAGGGGTCCGATATTCAGGGATAGCCTACATATCTTCAATAAGCTCCCAACACATATTAAATGTCTAGCAGATGATAAAAATAAATTCAGGAAAAAAATTGAAAGAATTTTTAATTGACAACTCCTTCTACTCTATCGAATAATTTATTTCTAAGGTATCTACTAAACAACTGCCAGTAGCTTGTGTAAATGTAGTTTACATAAATTACCATGTATGCTATGACTGTACAGTGTACAACTCCAGGTGTATGTATTATTTAATTGTTTACTGTACCATGTATGCTATGACTGTTCATCTTTTGGTGTATGTATTATTTTGTTATGGAATTGTTTAATGACCCTGTAGGCTATAATTTTATTTTATTTTTTACTTATTGCTTTACACCTCGTCAACGGCTAAGGTCATTAGAGGCGGGATGGGACTGGGGACAAGGAACACGAAGGAATTTGGCCATTGCCGTTTTGGAGGAGCATCAGGGCATTCGCCTGGAGTGATTTGGGGAAACCAAGGAAAACCCAAATCTGGATGCCTGGATGGAGATTCAAACCCGCATCATCCTGAATGCGAGGCCAGAATGTTAAAAGCTATGACTGTACATCTACTGGTGTCTGAATTATTTTGTTATGCAATTGTTTATCTGCAAAGTGACAACTTTCCATATTCCACAGAGTCAGTCTCTTATATTGGGATCAATGGAAAATGAATGTATTGTATCGTATCGTATAACGAAGTAGTTAATTCAGATTTCAACAGGTCAGTACCAGTTTCGGGTAGGTGGAGAAAGTGCCCTCACACCCCAGAATGAAACGTACCTTAGATGTGGTGCCACATGAAAGTTGGGAAACGGTGCACCAATAACAGTACATAACCACCATTTTCAATCATATTTTTCACGCGATTCTACACAATCTAAACTTAAAATTCCTAGATTCTTGTTCTATAAAAAAGTATATGTTTTTTTCATTCTGGTCCAGACTGCATTACCTATCAATCATGTCAGTATGTTGTCCATCCGAAAATTAGGCGAGTTAAAGTTATCACTGAAAACTTAATACCTCAGTCTTGTGGTGCAACAAAGTATGGTTTGGCAGCAGATCATAATTTACATCTAAGCATAGCACGTTACCTTTCTTGAATATATGCTGATGTATTCCAGCTCCTGCCCTGATATAAAATCAACCCCTTCTTCCTCCTCTTCGATTAAAGTATACTTCTCTTTTAAATAGTGCCTTAAATACTTATGTGCAACGTTTAGAAATTGTTCCATTTTAACTAAACACTTTAAAAGCGTCGAACAAAGACCACAAACAACATCTTCTACACAAACTACAACTACAACAGTATCTCCCATTATTTTTCCAATATTTTCTAATAAATCAGTGTTCTCACACAAATCAACTAAACCAATTCCTCTATCAACAATAGCATTGTCGCATACAAAACATCGAGTCTCTCCTCCGTGAAGCATTTTTCTACTGTTCATGCAAACATTTCCAGCGGGTATTTCGACCATTTCATAAAAATATAATAACTACTCCACCTAACTTCAGCTGCATTAATTACCAGAGACAGTAAATTAGTTGTAGACTTGTAGTTATTTGTTTGTCAACAAACACGGATCCAGAGACACACAAAACAACGAAATACAATCACAGATAACGATACAGCTGACACTGCAAATATTTTTTTTCATAAACCGATTTATCTGAAATGTACATTACTATGTAAAGAAAAAAATACGAAATGGAACTTTAACTATTCTAAAGTGTTATAGAATTCAAATTTCCAATAAATTTTCATAATCTTTTAAACGGCCCCTAAAGGATCAGTATTATGGTCTATAACATTGCACAATATTATTGAGTGTTATTGAGGTTCTCCCTAGTGCTCAATAATTATTGCATAGTTTACTTGACTTTGAAACGATGGACGCCAGGACGCTGCGGCTGTTCCTATTGCTTTACTGTGCTGAATGAGGAAGAAAAAAATAAGGTGGATAAAGAATTGATATATACTTAAAAAGCAACTCTACCTGCAATTCTATCAAATTCCTGGGAATAATTATACAATCAAATTTAAAATGGCAGAGGCATATTGAATTAATATCGAATAAGGTCGCTAAAGGAATTTTCATGATTAGGAGACTTAGAGGTACAGTGACAACAGATGTATTACACTCCAATCTACATTTATTATGGTTATGTCCACTTCTACCTATCCTATGGAACTGTCCCTTGGGGAAATAGTTCCTACTCACGGTGTCTCTTTGTCTTACAAAAAAAAGGAGTTCGCCTGATATTTGGAGCATTACCCAGAACACACTGCAAGGAATTATTCTTAAAGCTAGGAATCATGACATTATCGGGTTTATATATATATCAATGTTTACTTTTTGTAAAGAAAAATCAACACCTCTTTAAAAGACATACTGAGGTACATGATCATAACACTAGAGATCATGGAGGAAGGAAATATATGGAGACGACGCAAGAGACCTTCACCACGCATTGAAGTGAAGCAGGGCGGAGGAGGAGTGGGGGGGCATGGCCGGAGTGGAGGGGGCATGGCCGCTTCCATACAGTCACGGGGAATATGTACAAAAACCTCAAGGGGACTCTAGGATAAACGTGACGCCGCAATCTGGTGATGGATTATTATGTAAGTCGATATGACAAATAAAAAATGAAGAATAAAATGTTTTGATATCCTGCTTAATTGTCGAGATATTCTGTCCCAAATGTGAAATGGTTTTGGTTGAAATTCAGAAGAAAAAATTGGTCAAACTCAAATTTGATGATGGATTCTTATTTAAAAAGACGAGACAAATGAAAAATAAAGAATAAAATTTTTCGATATCTCACCTAGTTCTAGAGATATACTGTATCAAAAGTGAGATGTCTTGAGTTGAAATGGAGAAGAAAATTTTTGCAAAAGTCAAATTTAATTATCGATTCTTATGTAACACGATGAGACAAATCAAAAATAAAGAATAAAATTTTTCGATAACGTGCTTAGTTTTCGGGATATACTGGGATTGGGTTGATATGCGGCCTGGACCAAAATTTAATTCTGCCATAGCTACAATGAATTACATGCAGAATGGATATTTCAGTTTTTTTTACTACCACTTGTAGTTAGGTTGAAATGCGGCCTAGACCAGAATAAAAATAGTTATCTTGTTAACATACATCGTAAGCTTAATTCGAAATGGCTGGAAGTAGTTTCCATCGCGATATACGTTTTGCCACTAACTTGGTTCTCATGAAATTACTAACAGTAATAGATAAATTCTTTGTCCCTCATGGAACAACAAAACCATTCTGGTACAGACTGCATTTAGACCTAACCACAATCTCCATTAAATTATCGCTACAGAATCAAACTATGTAGACATACCCACACACGCGTATTTGAATCGCAAACTGTATTTGCAGTAACAACATCGTTTGGTTCATCAAGATTCCTAGATTGCATAGCATAATTTAACACATTTCATTTCATCATACAGTATAAACTGCAACGTGACAAAAGAAAGCGCAATACTAAATTCACTGAATCGTGGTGTAAAACTCACCCACTTAAATCTCATTTTCACCACTCGTTAAAAAGTAATGCTAGTCTATTATGTGCAAAATAGGAAGGTATGCTGATTTTCTACACTACACCAACAAAAATATGAGATCAAAGTCATCCCATTGAGAGCTATGACTAAATATTTATAGACAGGCAGCGAAGTTTTCAACTTCTACAGCTCACTTCAACAACGATAATTAGAATTCAACATACTTATGAAATGATATTCCAGGTTCTTTCCTGTCTGGCCTATTTGTGCAACCGTACGCAACACAAGATGGCATTATAAAACACTTATAAACGTTACAAAATGAAATAATCACTACATCTAACTCAATGTGAACATCGCAATTGTTTGGAAGCGCAATATCGCCGCTGCCGCCACTGCGCATGCGCGAGCCTGCTTCACGGATTTAACGTCACTTCTCCTCCATATATTTCCTTCCTCCATGCTAGAGATAAGCACAATATAAGATGGGTGTGTAGGGAAATTGTAACCGGAGCCTGTGCTCCATTGCAATTAAATTAAATAAGTATTGAATACTGTTCACTTAGCATAACTAAATGTTGTTTTAAGTCAATGTGAATCAGATTCTTGAACTATCTACCTAAGAATCTGAGAATGATGACACTAAATAAATGTAAAAATAGCACTAAGGATCTTATAACTGCAATATGTCCTTATAAAACACAAGAATTATTTGATGTAATATAAGGGGAATACTGTAGGAAGTTTTGGTCTAGGAGAAAGAAATGAGCGAGGAAGCAGGTTGCTAGAATTTTGTGAAAGATATAAGCTAGTAGTGGCGAACACACTGTTTAAGAACCATGCAAGAAGAATATACACATGGAAACGTCCTGGGGATACAGGCAGATATCAGCTAGATTATATCATGGTCAAACAGAGATTCAGGAATCAAGTACTAGACTGTAAAGCGTACCCAGGAGCAGACATAGACTCGGACCATAAATTGATAGTAATGAAGTGCAGGCTGAAATTCAAGCGAATAAGGAAGCAGCATAAGCAGAACAGACTGGAAGTGAATAAACTGAAACAATCTAGCACGAGAGAAAAATTTGCAGAAATGGTAGACTTAGGTCTAAGAAGTAACTGTGAAAGGAGCTCAACCGAGGACGAATGGAATGCATTAAAGACCGAAATAATGAAAGCTGGCAAAGAAACCTTAGGCTTTAGGGAACAAGCTGCCCGAAAACCTTGGATCACAGAAGAAATTTTGCAGCTGATCGATCAGAGGAGAAGGTACAAAAATGCTCAGGATGAAGCAGGAAAAGAGCAGTACAGGCAATTTAGAAATCAAATAAATAGGAAATGCAAAATAGCAAAAGAAAAATGGCTACAAGCAAAGTGTGAAGAAGTAGAAAAGGAAATGGTTGCAGGAAAAGTAGATGTTGCATATAGAAAGATCAAACAGAATTTTGGAGAAATGAAGAAAAGAGGTATGAACATTAAAGCTGCCGATGGGAAACCTCTTTTAAGGTCAGAAGATAGAGCTAACAGATGGAAGGAATACATTGAGAAACTGTATGTTGGGGAAGACTTGAGCAATAGTGTATTGGAAAAGGAAGGCGATGTCGACATGGATGACTTAGGAGATCCTGTTTTGAGGACAGAATTTAATAGAGCTCTGAATGACTTGAAAGCAAATAAGGCAGTTGGAATTGATGAGATCCCTGCAGAACTTCTTAAATCTCTAGGAGAGGAAGGAATCGAAAGATTATTCAAGCTGATATCAAAAAGTTATGAAACAGGAGAAATTCCAACTGATTTTAATAAAAATATCATCTTCACACTTCCAAAGAAAGCACAAGCTGACAAATGTGAGAATTATCGCACAATTAGTCTAACATCACATGCTTCAAAATTGCTGACCAGAATAATATACAGAAGGATGGAAAGGGTAGTAGAAGAGACAGTAGGTGAAGATCAGTTTTGTTTAGGAAAAATCGCGGTACAAGGGAAGCAATTCTGTCTTTAAGATTAATACTTAAAGGGCGGATCAAGAAAAACAAAGATACTTTTATGGCATTTGTTGATTTAGAAAAAGCTTTTGATAATGTTAGGTGGGACAAGATGTTCAAAATTTTAAAGAAGTCAGGTCTAAAGTATCGAGACAGAAGAATCCTCTATAAACTATATAAGAATCAAGTGGCTGTGATAAAAGTAGAGAATCATGAGAGACATGCATCAGTTAAAAAGGGTGTGAGACAAGGTTGTAGTCTATCCCCTTAATATTCAACTTGTATGTAGAAGAAGCAATAAAGAAAGTCAAAGAAAAATTTCCATGTGGCATAAGTTTTCAGGGAGAAAAAATCAGTATGCTGCGATTTGCTGACGACATTGTCTTATTAGCAGAGAGGGCTGAGGATATTGAGAAGTTATTGAATGGCATGAACAAAATACTGAAGAAAGATTTTGGACTGAATATAAATCAAAGTAAAACAAAAGTGATGAAATGTAGCAGAAATGACACCAATAATAGCAGATTAAATATAAAAATAGGATCTGATGCAATAGGAGAAGTGAGTGAGTTCTGTTACTTGGGAAGCAAAATTACAACCGATGGCCGAAGCAGGAATGATGTTAAAAGCAGAATAGCACTAGCAAAAAGAGCCTTCATGAAAAAGAGAAACCTTTTAGTTTCAAATATTGATCTAGGAATTAGAAAGAACTTCTTAAAACTCTATGTGTGGAGCACAGCACTTTACGGTAGCGAAACATGGACTTTAGGAATACCGGAAAGAAAGAAACTTGAAGCATTTGAAATGTGGTGCTACAGAAGAATGCTGAAAATTAGGTGGACAGACAAAGTAAGAAATGAACGAGTTTTAGAAATCATGGGTGAGAAAAGAAGTTTATGGAAGAAGCTTACAGGAAGAAGAGACAGGCTGGTAGGTCATATTTTGAGACATGCTGGATTGGTTAATTTGTTAGTGGAGGGAACAGTTGAAGGTAAGAATTTCAGAGGTAGACAGAGATTAGAATATATGAAGCAGATAATTGAGGACGTGGATTGTAAGGGGTATGTAGAAATGAAGAGGTTAGCACAGGATAGGAAGGGATGGAGGATTGCATCAAACCAGTCTAAAGACTGACGACAGCAAAAAAAAAAACAAAAAAAAAAATTTAGTTACATTATTTATCCTATATTATCAGTGTAAATGTAGTTTACATAAATTACCATGTATGCTATGACTGTACAGTGTACAACTATATTATCTTATATTATCAGTTGTATTAACATGTATATATAATTATAGCATGTATATGACGAAGCCTATTTCAATATTGTATTGACTAATGGTGAATGAAATGATATGATATGATATGGAGTTGGAAAAGTTCACACATGAAAACTTGATGATGGAATTAAGCATAAGGGGGCCAAGCGATTACAACAACTTTTAACGAATGAATGGATCTGAATTTGATGCGTAACTTGAGTTTGTTTCACCTAAGAATAAAAAATAAAACACAACAATGTCCATCACACTACGTTTTCTTGCTACTGATAAGAGTTGCAGTTCACAAGAGCAATTTAATCTCAAAGTATTGAAGTCATAGTTACTGAAACGTGCAAAGCGTAAATATTTCCACTAAAATACAACATTAATGTAAGTAATCAAACCATTTCACCAAAATCTTGGATGTGTTTATTTTTTCTGAAATGTGTACAAAGTATCGTTTTTTAAATTTTTTTATAAATCGAAAGTAATTAAAAAAATTATAACTTTGTTTGCTGAAATAATAAATTATTATTAAAAAACAGGAAATGTTTACTCATAGATAGCAAAACAAATGTGGCACGATTTGGATAATATCTTGCGAATACACTGATCAGCCAGAACATTATGACCACTTATCTAATAACCGGTGTAGTGATCTCGATCGATCACTTGCCTGAAATACCTCATACTTTCCAAGACAGTATCCAGGCTGGGCGAGCATGAAATAGTTGAGCAATAGAAGCTGTGACCTGAGAAGTAACACGCATATCAGTAAGTCCTAAGTCGCCAGTTGCCAAATGCTTGCCATTACTGCAACCTGGTAAAGTAACTTCATACAGCAGGTTAGCCGGGAGTATTGCCCTCCTACCCCCCCCGTGGTGATAGAAAGGGGCAAGGGTCTGTCAGTCTCTCTACAAAAGTATTTCAACGTACCACGCCGAGGTCGTCGACGCCGAGGACGTCGACGCCGGCGCCTCCGCGCCGATGTAGCAGACCAGTAGAGGATGCCAGACGTCTAACACACAGGTGGGCACTACTGCGATAGCTGGGTGTGGACAGTTAGACGGTCAGATTCATGTGGGCATAGTCTTGTAGAGATATTATCAATATTCCATTTAATTTGGGCTGCGAGACACCCATCACTTACATGCTCGCCTAGATCTTGGTACTATCTCTAATGTTTTGTTCAGAAGCCATTTAAACAATGTAAATATTCACGTATGCAACCATTCATCACCCATTGCTCATGTAAATAAATATGTGAATACGCAACTGCCGTTTACAGTAATTTAACCTCCATTCCTAAATTAATATCTGAATGGACTAAGCCATAAAACCAGTCAGGTGTTGCAGTAGGGACGATATCGGAACCGTGGTCAATTTCTATCTTCGTCCTTGATCCATGGCTCCAATAGAAGTTTACCCTGTCTGATCTTATCAATCAGCAGACGGGGTAACTACACGGGTATCTTCACCTTGACCACGGATAACAGTGGCGACGCGGCTTGGCATGGAAGCAACGATTTGTCACTGCGGCAACGTCCAGTGACGATGATCACGAGCTTAATTCAGTCATAGGTTGCGATGTCGTGGTGTTAACATTGAAAAATGCATTGGTTGTCGGCTGCGGAGGCCCATCGTTAGGAATGTTCGGTGCACTATGTGTTCAGACACACTTGAACTCTGCCCAGCATTAAAATCCGATGTTAGTTCCACACAGTTCGCCGCATGTCCTATTTTACCAGTCTGCCCAGCCAAGATGTTTGACATCTGTAATGCGGGGTGACCGTCTAACCCTCGACGTTTGGACGTGGTTTCAACTTTGTTTCCCCAGTTGTTGATGACATTCGCCACAGAACTCCTTGTACTCCAACAAATCACGCAGTTTCAGAAATGCTCGCGCCGAGCCTCCGGGCCATCACAATCTGCCCTCGGTCAAACTCAGATAGATCGCGCGTCTTCCCCATTCTAAATGTGGATAGCACGCTCACTGATATTACTTGAATCGTGCGTGTGTCTGACAAGCAGTCATTCGTCGTCATGTGACGCTGCTATCACCTGGCTTTACGTCTCGTCGAGGTCATTAGAGGCGGGATGGCACTGAGGACAAGGAACGAGGATGGGCTTTTAATGGAATGATTCCAGCCTTCCCCTGGAGTGATTTGGGGAAACCATGGAAACACAAATATGGATGCTTGGACGCGGATTAGAACCGATGTCCACCCGAATGCGAGGCCAGAACATTAACCAATCACTCACCACGCTCGGTGTTATCACCTGGACGGGTTTATATCGATACTAGGTAGATGGTCATAACGTTCTGGCTGATTAGTGTATTAAGCAGAGACAATATAATAGAGACTGTTCCATGGAGGAAGGAAACACATGGAGGAGAAGTGACGTTAAATCGGTGAAGCAGGCACTAAACTCTCCCGCATGGCGGCAGCAGCAGTATTGCGCTTCCTAACATTGCGATGTTCCCAGTATATCGCGAAAACTAAGCAAGATGTCGAAAAATTTTATTCTTTATTTTCGATTTGTCTCGTCGTGTTACATAAGAATCGATCATTAAATTTGACTTTTGCGAAATTTTTCTTCTCGATTTCAACCTCAATTTTGATACAGTATATCTCTAGAACTAGGTGAGATATCCAAAATTTTTATTCTTTATTTTTCATTTGCCTCGTCTTTTTAAATAAGAATCCATCATTAAATTTGACTTTGACCAATGTTTTCTTCTGAATTTCAACCAAAACCATTTCACATTTGGGACGGAATATCTTGAAAACTAAGCAGGATATCAAAAAATTTTATTCTTCATTTTTTATTTGTCATATCGAGTTACATAATAATCCATCACCATTTTGCGGCGTCACCTTTATCCTAGAGTCCCCTTGAGGTTTTTGTACATATTCCCCGTGTCTGTATGGAAGCGGCCATGCCCCCTCCACTCCGGCCATGCCCCCCCACTCCTCCTCAGCCTGCTTCACTTCAATGCGTGGTGAAGGTCTCTAGCGTCGTCTCCATATATTTCCTTCCTCCATGGACTGTTCACGTCCGTTATAATCATGGAGGAAGGAATAAATGGAGACGAGATAACGCGAAATCCGTGAAACCTCGTGAAAAAACTGTACCTGCGCGTCGGACATCGTAGGAGTACCAAAACATTGGGCTGTTTGCACTGAGTCAGCTGCTGAGAATATTTCATTTTCTAATATTCTAAAGTTTTCTATAATGCCAAGTTGTGATGCATATGGTTGCACAAACAGACGAGATAGGAAAAAACCTGGAATAGCGTTTCATAAGTAAGTCACATTGTAATTATCGTTCTTGAAGTATCTGACAGGCAACCGCAACATTAGTGCCATTCGCTATAAATTTATTTATTGCTCTCAATAGGATCATATTATTCTCAAATTTTTGTTGGTGTAGTGTAGACAATTAGCATATGTTACTATTTTGCACCTGAAAAGCTAGCCTTATTGTAGACAAATGTTGGAAATTTAATTTAAACGGGTCATGTTTACATCGTGACACAGTGAATATGGTATTCTGCATGCATTACTTACGTTTAAGTTTACACTAAAATTGCACGATGAAATTAATCGTGATAATTTGTGCTGTGCGAACTACTAAACGTGATGAAATAAACTTTGTTGGCGGAATTGTAGTTCGCGATGCATTTCTTGTGTTTGGATATGTCTACATAGTTTGGTTTTGTAGTGGCAATATTAATGGAAATGTCAGGTTGAAATGCGGTGTATACCAGAATAGAACAAACAATTTATTTATTATTAGCTGTTAGCTTCTGATTTTTGAATGTACTGATTTTTCTATCAAAATTATATAAGCCACTACCAGTACAATATCTTCTAAGTAAGCTCAGAAACTATGAGGTCTTATAAGTATTAATTTTTTTTAAAGCTCTAAACATTGACTTATGCTTTTTTTTAAATTTCAGATATGACTTGTTTCTGTTTGTAAATATGTCTACAAGTATATTTCTAGATTTTGAAATCTTTCTTGTCAATTACTGAAATAGAATGTGAAAATATAACCTATTTGAACATCAACTAAAATTTAAAGACTGTAGAAATAAACAGTTTGTTATTCAAGTTAAAAAGAATTACCTGCTCATTAAGTTAGTCCGAATTCATCATCAAATATGGATATGGCGATAGTTTTTTTCTGGTCCAGGCCGCATTTCAACCTAACCACGTCAATTTTAAGGTACAATATCTCGAGAACTAAGCGAGATATCAAAAAAATTTATTCCTTACTTTCAGTTTCCCTCATCGAGTTACATAAGAATTCGTCATCAAATTGCGGCGCCACGGTTATCGTTGAATCCCCTCATAACCTAACAACCTCACTTTTGAGACAGTATATCTCGCGAACTAAGCGAGATATCGAAAAATTTTATTCTTTACTTTCGATTTATATCGTCGTGTTACATAAGAATCTATCACCAAATTTGACTTTGGGGACACGTTTCTTCTGAATTTCAACCAGAAACTCCACTCTTTTGAGACAGTATATCTCGAGAACTAAGCACGATATCAAAAAATTTTATTCTTCATTTTTGATGTGTCTCGTCGAGTTACATAATAATCCATCATCAAATTGCGGTGCCACGGTTGTCTTATGATTCCCTTGAGGTTTTAGTGCATATTTCCATGTTTCTCTGGTCAAGCAATATGGCGGCCTCCCCTCCCCACTTGTCTCCACCCGGTTTCACTCCAGTATGTGGCGAAGGTCCCTTGCGTCGTCTCCATATATTCCTTCCTCCATGGTTATAATCTTTGGCGAAGTAAACTCCAGCCGTGACGCTAGCGCTCCAAGAGTTCGTCCTCTCAAACACGCTGTGTCGTCACCAAAACGCGGCAATTTTGAAATACTAATGATGCTGCTCCCTACCACACCGCTTATGGCATTTTATATATTGCTAGGTATGCTTTCTATTACTTTTTATTTTACTTTTATTTACTTTTAATTTTTTTTTTTTTTACTTACTTATTATTTTAGTATTTGCTTAGTTTCTCATTCCAAACAGCAGGGATATTGAAAAAATAAAGGAGGGAAATTGAAATAACAAAAAGAAATAATTTGTTTGTTTTGAATTTTTATTACCTCAGTTGTAAAGGAAACAAATGACAATTGGAATAATAACAGAAATAAAAACAGAATTAGACAGCATATTTAGATACGATACATTATATACATATAGTCATTACATTTTAGATATGATTTACAACATCCATGAAGAATTGTACAGGGTATTTAGAGATGACCTCTACCTGACCTACTCCCTCTGGCAACTCCAGCTGCTCATTAGTATATCTGGCGTCCTTCCTTGAAAAAAAAAAAAAAAAAAAAAAAAAAAACATTGCATCAAAACTGTACTGGAAATATTTCCTTTATTAGAACTATTAAATAAATAATAAACTGAAATGTGTACTTAACTCATACACTGACATAGCAAATATCTTATATGCCATAAATTAATGTCATTTTTACGATTAAAAAGCCTCACTAGTTAAAGTAATATTGCATTTTTTAGAAAAGGCTATGTTACTTTCAGTATAAGGTAACAAATGATACAAACTATCCATGGCATCATATGTACGGTTAAACATGACAGTTAAAAGTAATATCTCAACAAAAGTGCCGAGTTACTATTTATATGCGAAAGTGGGTGTGTACATAAATTGTTATTGGGACATGTGCATCATCACTATTCATTTAGAAATACGTGTCATCAAAACTCTATAGTTTCTGTATAAGCTAACATAGCAACCAATTTGGCCCAGAAGATAGAAAGTGTTATAAAAATAATAAGTTATGTACATTATAATGAATAGGGGAGTGGGGGGGGGGAAGTTCATGATCTACTGGCTGTTTCTATGGCATTTTACAGAGTTAGTTATGGTTGTGAATCAGGTCATGACAATTGTCTTAATCCCAGATGTATCTTGCTGGCAGAATAATTCTTAAAATGCAATATCAATGGAGATGAAGGAACAGATGGGTATTGGATTGGACTCATTACTGTTTATTATTCTAACGAATGATTCTATTGTTGATATACATATAACATCTTGCGACCAGTTACCAAAATAATATGATATTTAGTATGGAGGATAAGCATGGAATGAAGATAAATGCCAAATACTTCCGACAGTTTCTTGACATTTATATTCAGATCTCTTTGAGATGTGGAAATGACATGATTTACAGCAAAATCATAACATATCAAAACAGATATATACACCACAAAATACAAAATATTGGTAGAACCATCAAAAAGAATCCTTCTATGCAGTTATTAAAAAATATTTCTTTAAATTATCCTCTAAAATTTATTCTTATCCGCTGACAGACATTCAAAATTTGTTGGGAACTGGTAAAAGATATGTATCCTTCAATATATGACCTCCTCTTTTGACCAATTGACAGACTTATAATCCTTCTGAATATCTTTTTCATGTCTAGTGCTACAATTGTGCAGTTTACCAACTGTTGTGAAGTAGCGGCTTACAATGACATTATGGGCATATATTTGGACACCAATGTTATAAACCCTTCCTGAAAAACTCTCTGCAGGGAGTTCTTCTGCACACACAAATTATGTTATGAATCGCAATTTCAATTAACAAACGAATGAGAAACACATATATTCACAAAGTGAAAAAAGAAATATTCAACAGATGCGGAAAAATATTTCGTAAATACTCGATAATAGTATACCTTCAGTACTGAAAATTGATAATGCATTTCCTCTGACCAATAGTTACCAAGTTGGAAGAGAAATACTCATTATTTTAAGCACCGAAACAATAACAAACTTTGACGTTGGCAATTTTATATCCGACGTTGCATTTCAATCACATCGGTATCGCATTCTCGAGTAAATTGAAGATTCGCTAAACGAAGGCAATACACAAACATACTATTTCATTTACCTTTCGATGGGATGGCGTACGGCATCAAATGATTGCTTTTAGGGTTCATATAACAAATCCTTCTTGCTCACATCCCCAGCAATTATCCGTAACTTCTTCCACATGTCAGAAACTTCTTGTTTTTTCACAGAAAAATCTGTGAAAATTACTCCCTCAGCTGTGCACCGGGGATTATTGGAAGAAAGACCACATGCTTGACAGCACATCATTCTAAAAAACAATTATATACATATTTTATTCACGGACTAATGAAGAAACTAATGTTTAATAATAGGAATAATAAATTTCTCATACAAGTTCTACTTACTTGTAATCAGTGTAATAACGGCGAAGAAATTCTTCCACTTACGGCACAACTTGCAATCAAAAGCAATACGATTAGAAACGAGAAAAAACTGTGACAAAACGAAATGACCGTTTGAAATGCAACAATAAAAATAATGTATCAATTAACGACAGCATACGACAATATATGGCAGAGATATATGGACAAAAATCAGAGGAAAGAACGTACTACCACCTGTCGGTGGAAAGTATAACATCTTGGCGTTCTATTGCCGACGCTAGCGCTCCAAGAGTTTGCCCTCTGAACTACTAGCTCCCTGAAACTTAGTGGTCTAACTCTCCCAATTGATAGTGCAACCCCTGGTATAAAGTGTAATAGACCACTTTAGAGGAATTACATAATGGTTTAAAAGTAGAAGCAACTGCGAGTTAAGCGGTATGCTGGGCGCACATCACTTGTTTGCTAGACGAGAATTGGGAAATGAGGACAAGTTGCCGCGTGGCTAAACGAATCACTACATACGATATCTTCAAGAAATACCATCGAACTTGCAGACACGTGAGGGATTGTTTGTAGACACGCTGAAGAACGAAGTACTGCCTGAATGTCAGCCGACAACCTCGCCATCAGAACCAGTCTCAAACATTGTAAGTGAATTAATTATATCTCATTCTTGAGGTACTTGCAGCCATGCCTCGTGGTAACTTAGGAAATGTAAGCAGAGCGGCTCCCGAGTGGCGCGAGCTGTGAGACCGCACCGGGCGCCGTCATATGGGGGGCTTCGTCATATGGGCGGCGCCAAAAATGCAGTGATATACTGTATAATCAGTAGCTAGATAAGGATGGAGCTGGCACGGAATTCCCCGTGACGTCACTGGGCAGGTGGTGGGGAGTGCATAGTTCACCAATCCGCCACGATGTGTCAGCACTTCCTGGGAACGCTAGTGGTGAACGCACAGCATGTCACCAACCGGCCTACGCCGCTGGCCTCAGTTTCCACGACTATTTCTAGGTGTACCGCTACTCGGTGTGACGGCGCAACCTCAGTATGATGAAAGCAGCACACTCAGTCTGACACAACACCCCCTGCGGGGCGAACAACGGATTCCATCAGGCGCTATTCCTAGTGTGTCATTACGGACTTACTAGTTTCGAATGCTGGCGTCATGTTATACACTGCTTGCTGCTATAAATTAGAGATCCCTCAACAATTGTTATTCTCAAAACTCTAATTTTCTTCTTAGGACCTTCAAAGACCATTTTGTCATGTGTTATTGATATAATGAACTATTTTAATGCTTTGATTGTTAAATTACCATAAATTAACTTCTAAAATTATTTTTTGTATTTTCTTTGACAAAACTTATTGTTGCCTTCTGCAAATAGATTTTTCGACTCAAATAACAAGTCCTTACTGGAAACCCCCCCCCCCCCACTCACTCCTCTATACCTTATATCTCATACACATTTTGTAAGGTCATTTCTTTGTACAGATCTAGCTGCAATTTTTTTCACCACACCAATTGCTTTATTACCCTTGATGGTCAAGCTCTTACGCGCCTCTTGAGACAGGTCTGTTATAAACTATGTCCTCTTTCTATTTCTAGTATTTCATACTCGTGATGAGAATACTATACTAATCTATCATACTCAAGGAATATACAAAATTGTTGGGTAGCGGTTTCGTTAAATAAAAAACGTAATTTATTGGTAAATGATAATGATTTATTGAAACTTTAAAATACATTTTATTGGATAATAATACATCATTCAGTACATATGGTTTTGTTTCATGTATGTCATAAGACTCTTTAGCCTTCACATACTGCCCCTCCCAACCCTCCCCCTTTTACCTAATTGTTCACTTAATATCCATTTATTGCCTTACACATTATGAAATTCCATGCCAAAACATGTATTCCTTTTTGAGATGGGAAATGTTTTTATATGGGTGGCATTACCGTGAATAAAATAGCCGTGCAACTAACGAATGTATCTCAAACTCGAATGGCACGAGGAGAGAAAGAATTCATGTAAACATCAAATCTCAGCGTATCGACTGTGGCTCAGTGGTTAAGGCGTCTGACCGGAGATTGAAAGGTCCTCTGTTTGAATCCCAGTCTGGGCAGTGATTTTCATAAGCCCTTAACCCACCTTCACCTCTGGCACAGATTGCTGTGTAATGTTAAGTACGACAGAAAGCTTCTGTGGCTCGGATTCCATGTTAAACTGTAGGTCTCTTCTAAGGATAAAAACTCTATGGTTGTGTACACTTTCAAAAGCAAAGATTCAAGACAAACGAAGGCCTAACATGATCCTAGGCGACCTAACCGAGCATTCATATTGGATTGAGGGGAGCAAACAGTCAGCCAGTCAGACGAAAAACTTTAATATCACGATCGTCTCTTGTCTCTGAGCTCAACATATTGCTTTATGTATAAAAAAACATACCCACACTCATTAAAGGATAAGTTTAAAAAAGTATTTGTGCAGGCATAAGGCAAATGGATATAGGTACGGGCAGTGTAGGTGAAACAGGAGTATTAATTGTAAAGAACATACAGCAAACAGTGAGAACAATACCTGATGAGGAGATGTACACACTTTTTCTATAGCTTCATTAATTCTGGAAACAGAAAAAAATATCCACCAGTAACAGCTACCCCAGGTACCAAACTGTTCACATTAGCAACGCCTCGCCTCTAACAAACCTCAGCCATCTAGTAGAATGTGCACTAGTTCGAAACTGTTCACATCAGCATCATCTCATATCACCCACCTAACGAGAATCCATCCAGTCACATGTGCCCCTAGTACCACAGAGGCATGAGTAAATTCCAGAGCCTTTCCTAACACAGGCTTCAATGCCGTACCTCGGATGCTTACTCACGGTTGTATACGTCACAAAAAAGAAACAAACTCACACACACACACACACACATTAGTGGTGGAAATGAACTACACACACTATATGCAGACAGACGAATGAAAGAAATATAACACCATATTTACACTTTAGCTGTCTTCATGTGCACACTGCATTTCAAGTCATAAAACTGTTGATCCCATATTACACCACTACATGTAAGCAATTGTCTGACTGTGGGTTTGTAACACAAGTCCTTCGCTTATCTGGTACATCCACTCATCACGATTTTTGCCCCCAAGGACATATAGTGAACAACCTGAGAAAAACTGTTCGTACTTCAAAACTAAAGACAGCAAACTAAATACAGAACAGTGAAATGGAAGAGTACCTGGATTCCTGAAATCACTCAAGACAAATGCACTTAAAGAGAACTACAAAAGTCTATGACCGAATTCCTCACCATTCATTGCCACTCACCTCTAATGACGATGGCATCGACGAGGCACAATGCCCGAAAAAAAAAAGCCTGATATGCTGGAAATACTAGAATTTTGGATGGTCGTTGAAATTTGTCATGTGTAACGACAGCAATGTGCCAGTAATAACACAGTAGTCTGGGAAGTCAAGATAGCCGCGACAAACATCTAATTTAAAAATTCATTCACAGACAAAGGTATGGAATATACGCAGGGCACACCATAATACTCTTAGGTAACTGATAGTTTCATGGTCATCAAACAGACATCATAACCCACATTTTTCATAGAAGATCTCTACACATTGACAAGTATCCAAAAAGTTACTACAGGTGCAGACACTATTTCTATTACGCCGAAGGTAGCCCACATACATGAACTGTCGTAATTTGTTAGGTCATTGGTTAATGAAAGTGCGTGTTTATCCACTCAGGACTCACTACCTAAAGTCTAGTTAGAGGTTGTGGTGAGGGTCAACTTAGGATCCATACACCACTCAGAATTATTCTACCAATATCCATTCTAATATATAGTAATTATACGCCGTATACAGTCTCCCCCCCCCCCCAAACACTCTTCATATCTTCCAGTCACATCCAGTCCAGCTCCTTTATTTTGTCACTTGTTGAATGTTTTGCACTAATAAATCTAGCTACCCTCCTTTGCATCCTGCATTTGATGTACAAAAAATGTGGACTCTATACTACACCACACTGGCACACCCCCCTCAGCACCCTCTCCATTAAATGACTTTTTTCCCGTAGTGCATATAATGAAAAACGTGAGAAACACAGTTGATATGCCAACAGAAAAAGCAGTAAACTGTAAACAGTACAGTGGAGTGGGAGAGTGCCTAAGCCCTGAAACAATGGTTAGAAACACACATTGATGGTGAGTTTCATTCTATAACCATGTATTTCAGACTCAAATCTACAAAGGAATCACACACACACGCACATTTCCATGCCTACAGCGAGCTCGACACAACAACCAGCACCAAGATTGAACTCACACAGAGGAAGAAGTCACACAGACACACATTAGTGGAGGCAATGATTTTTTTTAACTGCTTAACGTCTCTTAACAACGAGATCTTTAGTGACGTGGGAGGAAATGAATTGCACATCCTACATCCAGACAAACGAGTTAAAGGAAGGTCTGAACATATTTACGCATACACACCCAGAGAAAGACCTACACGCACGCACATGCATACAGCGAGTTCGACACAAACAACAGCAAGTATCCATTCGGACAGAGAGATAGACTCACAAACACGCACATTTCCATACCTACAGTAAGCTCAAAACAACAAACAGTCCAATTATGGCAACTAAAAAGTTGTTGCTGAACGCCAATTGTTCATGACAGACCACGAAGTCATCATGGACATGTGAGTGTGTGTCTTTCTATGTGGTTGTGTGTCTATCACGATAGGATTATACTCGACTTTGGGGTTTCACAATGACTTGATACCTATGTGTTGATGATAGGTGTCATCAATTGGGTGTGATGAATAATCCGTCTGGCATTATTACTGAGATAAATGGCGAAAATATGTCAAACTTTGCACACACTCTAACACTTCTGTCTGATGATTTTTGGCCAGTCATAGGGGATCCGTCCCAATTTTTTAGTTGCCATGATTGGGCTAGTTGTTGTGTCGAGTTCGGTGTAGGCATGGAAATTGACGTTTGTGTACGTATTTCTGTGTATGTATGCGTAAATTTACTGATACCTTCCTTCAAGTCGTTTTTCTGGCTGGACGTTGTGCTTATCCTACACTTATGGTTGTGTGTGCTTATGTATGGTGAATTATGGATTTGTGGGTGAGACCTAGTATGAATATGGGATTTATGATAGCTGTCTGATGACCAAGTATCTACTGCTACGCATGGTACCTGGGGCATATGTTACTGCATGTCAGAAAAGGCTTAGGTGTAGGATAGACGTGGTGGTGCTGATGTGAACAGTTTTGTACCTAGAACGCAAGATACTGGTGTCAGAGAGGTCTGTATTGTGAGATAAATGAGACGATGTTGATGTGAAGAGTTTGGTACCTTGAACACATGTTAATGATGATTTTGCGGTCAGTAATGAACTATTGGGGTTTTGTACCACTTTTTCGTTGCCACAATTGGGCTGGTTTTTTGTTTACAACTCACTGCAGGTATGAAAATGTGCGTGTTTGGAGAGTCTATCTATGTGTCCGTATGTGTAAATGTGGTGATACATTACTTAAACTCATCTGTCTGGATGTATGATTTGCTGTTCCTCCACTTAAGTTTCTCTGTGCTTGTGTGTGGAGACGTATGGATTTGTGGGTGAGGTTGTATGAATATGAGGGTTCTGGTATCTGCTGACAGTCAAGAGTCTATTGTAACTCATGGTACCTGGGGGCATTGTTAATGAATGGCAGAAAGTGTTGCGGTGTGTGGCGAGACGTTGTGGTGATCTACGTGTTGATGGTACATGTAATCAATAGGGTGTGATGAACAATATTTATGCGATAAACACTGAGGTGTGTGGTGAAAACATGACATCTTTTGCACCCCCTCTCTCTCGTCAGGCTGATGTTATGTGAGGAGAGTTCTGTTTTTTCAGTCAGTCATGAGGCAACAGAGTACTGCACCACTTTTTCGTTTCCGTGATTAGTGCAGGTAGTTGTGTTGAACTCGCTGTACACATGGACATGTGTATCTGAGTTTCACTTTGTGCATGTAAGCGTAAGTATGGTGATACCTGACTTTAACTCGTTTGTCTGATGATTTTTGTAACAAGAGTTCTGTCCAGTTAATCGGTGGTAACGACAGTTCTGTCCCACTTCATCGTTTCCATGATACTTGCTGTTGTTTATGTCGAACTCGCTGTATGCATGTGCGTGCGTGTAGGTCTCTCTCTGGGTATGTATGCGTAAATATGTTCAGACCTTCCTTTAACTCGTTTGTCTGGATGTAGGATGTGCAATTCATTTCCTTTCCCGTCACTAAAGATCTCGTTGTTAAGAGACGTTAAGCAGTTAAAAAAAATCATTGCCTCCACTAATGTGTGTCTGTGTGACTTCTTCCTCTGTGTGAGTTCTATCTTGGTGCTGGTTGTTGTGTCGAGCTCGCTGTAGGCATGGAAATGTGCGTGTGTGTGTGATTCCTTTGTGGATTTGAGTCTGAAATATATGGTTATAGAATGAAACTCACCATCAATGTGTGTTTCTAACCATTGTTTCAGGGCTTAGGCACTCTCCCACTCCACTGTACTGTTTACAGTTTACTGCTTTTTCTGTTGTACTTCGGGAAAAAAGTCATTTAATGGAGAGGGTGCTGAGGGGGGTGTGCCAGACTGGTGTAGTATAGAGTCCACATTTTTTGTACATCAAATGCAGGATGCAAAGGAGGGTAGCTAGATTTAATAGTGGAAAACATTCAACAAGTGACAAAATAAAGGAGCTGGGCTTGATGTGACTGGAAGATATGAAGAGTGTTTGGGGGGGGGGCTGTATACTTCGTATAATTACTGTATAATAGAATGGATATTAGTAGAATAATTCTGAGTGGTGTATGGATCCTAAGTTGACCCTCACCAGAACCTGGAACTAGACTTTAGGTGGTGAGGCCTGAGTGGATAAACACGCACTTCATTTACCAATGATCTAACAATTTACGACAGTTCAAGTATGGGGGCTACCTTCGGCGTAATAGAAATAGTGTCTGCATGTGTAGTAACGTTTTAGATACTTGTCAATGTGTGGAGATCTTCTATGAAAAATGTGGGTTATGATGTCTGTTTGATGACCATGAAACTATCAGTTAACTAAGAGTATTATGGTGTGCCCTGCGTATATTCCATACCTTTGTCTGTGAATGAATTTTTAAATTAGATGTTTGTCGTGGCTATCTTGACTTCCCAGTCTACTGTGTTATTACTGGCACATTGCTGTCGTTACACATGACAAATTTCAACGACCATCCAAAATTCTAGTATTTCCAGCATATCAGGCTTTTTTTCGGGCATTGTGCCTCGTCGATGCCATCGTCATTAGAGGTGAGTGGCAATGAACGGTGAGGAATTTGGTCATAGACTTTTGTAGTTCTCTTTAAGTGCATTTGTCTTGTGTGATTTCAGGAATCCAGGCACTCTTCCATTTCACTGTTCTGTTTATAGTTTGCTGCCTTTAGTTTTGAAGTACGAATAGTGTTTCTCAGGTTGTTCACTATATGTCCTTGGGGGCAAAAATCGTGATGAGTGGATGTACCAGAGAAGCGAAGGACTTGTGTTACAAACCCACAGTCAGACCATTGCTTGCATGTAGTAGTGTAATATGGTGTCCACAGTTTTTGGACTTTAAATGCGGTGTGCACGTGAAGGCAGCTAGAGTGTAATTATGGTGATATCTTTCTTTCACTCGTTTGTCTGCATGTAGTATGTGTAGTTCATTTCCACCACCAATATGTAAGGGTGTTTTTGTGACGTATTCAACCGTGAGTGAGCATCCAAAGTACGGCATTGCAGCCTGTGTTAGGAATGGCTCTTGAATCTATTTGTGCCTTTGTGATACTATGGGTGCACATGTTACTGGATGGCTTGTTGTTATGTGGGTGATATGAGATGATGCTGATGTGAACAGTTTCGTACTTGTGCACATTCTACTAGATGGCAAAGATGTCTTAGGTGTGTGAGAAGCGAGGCCTGGGGTAGCTGTTACTGATTGATTTTCTTCTGGTTCCAGGTTTAATAAAGCTATAGAAAAAGTGTGTACATCTCCTGATCAGGTATTGTTCTCAATGTTTGCTGTATATTCTTTACAATTACCACTCCTGCTCCATCTACACCATCCATACCTATATCCATTTGCCTTATACCTGCACAAATCCTTCTTAAATCTTATCCTTTAATGAGTGCGAGTGTGTTTTTTGTGCATAAAGCAATATGTTGAGCTCAGAGACAAGAGACGATCATGATATTAAAGTTTCTCGTTTGACTGGCTGACTGTTTGTTCCCCTCAATCCAATATGAATGCTCGGTTCGGTAACCTAGGACCACGTTAGGCCTTCCTTTGTCTTGAATCTTTGCTTTTGAAAGTGTACACATCCATAGAGTTTTTATCCTTAGAAGAGACCTACAGTTTAACATGAAATCCGAGCCAGGGAAGCCTTCTGTCGTACGTCATATTACACAGCAATCTGTGCCAGAGGTGAAGGTGGGTTAAGGGCTTATGAAAATCACTGCCCAGACTGGGATTCAAACAGAGGACCTTTCAATCTCCGGTCAGACGCCTTAACCACTGAGCACCAGTCGATACGCTGAGATTTGATGTTTACATGAATTCTTTCTCTCCTCGTGCCATTCAAGTTTGAGATACATCAGTTAGTTGCACGGCTATGTTATTCACAGTAATGCCACCCATATAAAGACATTTCCCATCTCATAAAGGAACACATGCTTTGGCATGAAATTTTATAATGTGTAAGGCAATAAATGGATATTAAGTGAAGAATTAGGTAAAAGGGGGAGGGTCGGGAGGGGGCAGTATGTAAAGGTTAAAAAGGCCTATGACAAACATGAAATAAAACCATAAGAACTGAATGACGTATAATTATCCAATAAAATGTATTTTAAAGTTTCAATAAATCATTATCATTTACCAATAAATTATGTTTTTTATTTAACGAAACCCCTACCCAACAATTTTGTATATTCCTTGAGTATGATTGATTAGTATAGTATTCTCATCACGAGTATGAAATACTAGAAATAGAAAGAGGACATAGTTTATAACAGACCTGTCTCAAGAGGCGCGTAAGATCTTGACCATTAAGGGTAATAAGATAATTGGTGTGGTGAAAAAAATTGCAGCTAGATCTGTACAAAGAAATGACCTTACGAAATGTGTATGAGATATAAGGTATAGAGGAGTGAGTGGGGGGGGGGGGTCTGGTTTTCCAGTATGGACTTGTTATTTAAGTCGAAATTCTATTTGCAGAAGGCAACAATAAGTTTTGTCAAAGAAAATACAAAAAATATTTTTATTAGTTAATTTATGGTAATTTAACAATCGAAGCATTAAAATAGTTCAATGTAACTATAACACATGTCAAAATGCCCTTCGAAGGTCCTAGGAAGAAATTTATAGTTTTGGGTATAATGATTGTTGAGGGATCTCTAATTTATACCAGGGAGTATTATAATTGGGTAGTTGACTAAATTTGAAATATAGGTTAATACTTCACCTTATTATCTATTTTACTCAAAAAAAATCTTATTTTGTAAAGAATCGAACATTTACATTATGTATTTTGCATTTGTAAAAGGAAATTTAAATTTAGCTCAAAAACGCTCTAGACTGTCATGGCATCTTGGATGACGTCATAGCGTCTGATATGAATGTAAACAGTCGTGTACGTATATGGTAGGTGTAGATTTTCTTTAGTTAAACATGAGTTCCTCGTTGTATAAGTACTGTGTAGTGCCGAAGTGTAGAAGCACAACAATAAAAACACCAGATAAGTTATTTATATATGTTCCAAACAATGAAAAAATACGGAGAAAGTGGTTAAAACTTGCAAGGAGGAAGGATGCTTACAGTTCACCTGCAGACAGAAGTATCTATTTTTGTGAAGACCATTTTGATGTAAGTGTTTGTGCATAATATATTACTAAATCCAAAGCAAAAATGATGAATTTTGCAGAACCACTACTTTTCAAGTAATGATAATGTAATAAGGTATAAGTTGAGTCTGTTTTGGTTTTATGTTCTAAAATCTTTCTTTAGTGTTATTTTTCATAGAATAAACATCATTAAGTGGCGTCACAATCTCATGATAGATTCTTAAGCAGCTTGACGAAACAATTCGAAAATAAAGAATAATTGTTTTTAATATCTCTCTTGGTTCTCGAGATATCGTAACTGAAAGATGATGATGTTAGGCTGATATGAAGCTTAGAGCAGACTGGAAACTGACAGTGTCATAGCTTTAAAATTTACCACACCTATTTTTGAGGATATATTTTTGTAGAAAAGGTTTATATATAAAAATAAGAAACATACTTTAGGCGTGATGCAGCTGAAAAGTTAAGACACGGCACAGAAATAATAGTACCGAACAACGTCACCAAAAGCACAAGGAACTATAACTCATTTTTAACGTGCTATATCTCGAAAACGAAGTGAGATATAAAAAAACATTATCCTTTATTTTCGATTTGTTTCGTCGAGTTCTATAAGAATTCGTTATCATATTGCGACGTCACGGTAATTATAGAACTCCCTAACAGTTGCTTATACTTCGCAAAAGTAACATCAAAACCATATCAATTAACTTAAAAACGTACGTCTAAGCAATAGATTATTGTTTACGAAACTGATTTCAGCTTATAATATATATTTGACACTCGTATATATTTACATTGAAGTTTTTGCATTGCGGAATTCCGACGAGCAGAAGTCTATGTTTGAGGCGAAAAATCTTCCAACGGCTACGGCGTCAATTTTGGGCAAATTACAACTGGTTGCTTTGCTAAAACCTTGTTCCATAATGAATTAGACTTCTCTTTCGCCAAATAATTAACAATAACTAAATTACCAACACAGAAGTTGCTACAAACGAAAAATTTACCTCGCAAGGTGTTCTATTACATGTAAATATCAACCACGTCTGTGGCGCTAGGACGCTATGACGTAATGCTTTCTCATTGGCGTTCGCGGTCACGTGTCACTATGGCTGATTTTGTCGATTTTATTTTCTATAAATAATTCTAATCTTTATCTTTTATATTAAATAAGGTTGTTTTTTGTTATCTCCTTAGCATGATTAATCATTAAAAACTACTATACGCCCGATTTATTCTTAGTGGAAACAAGCCAATTATATACTCTATGCAAGAATCGGCCTGACCAGCCACCAACGCACACACTAATAAACACGCAAGAGAGCAACATAAACTCGGAAACGAGTATGGCTGACGACGACTTTAAAACAAGCAGAAATATACTGCCTATATTTGGTTTACAGAAACAAATCCCCTCTCCTCCAGTCCATCCCTTTTAATTTAATTTTTATCATGTTCTTTATACAAAGCTATAGTTTCTATCCGACTCTGAAGGAACTTTGCACACATATACTTAAATATATACAGATCAATTCTGTTTAGATTTGGTTTGCAAAATTCCAACCCCTCTTTCCTTCTATCCCCTCATAATTTCCAATGTTCTTTATAGAAACACACAGTTTTTACCAGATTTTGAGGGAACACCTCACACATATACTTTAAAACAAAGAGAAAAATAATGTTAACATCATTCCTTTTACCTCATCTAATTTTTGCAAATGATCTTCATACAAAGCTACAGCTTCTATCCAATTTCAATAGAAGATTTGTAACGTATACTTTAAAACAAAGAGAAAAAAATTGTCACCATTAGTTTTACAAAAACCAAAGTATTCTCTTACATACCTACAGTTTTTATCCGATATCATGGAAATTTGCACATGTATACTTTAAATCAAACAGAAAAAGAAGGTCTACATTTGGTATACAAAAGCCCAATTCCTATCCCCCATTACTCCCTCCTCTTTTAATTTCCTATGTTCTTTATATAAAACCCACACTTTTAAATCCCCTCAAAATCAGTTAAGCTGTTTTAAAGTTTTCCCAGAAAATTCATAAAATAAAAGTGTCCTAAGTTCTCAACATGTACGTCATATTTTAATTTGGACCCCAAGGCTTCACGTTGTGAAAACCCATTAAAAATCTATATTTTCTGCGTGATGCCGGAAGAAACAGATATATTCCATCCAGACACAAATTTATGCATGTGGTATATATTAATGCCCAAATGGTACATGTTTCAATAATCGAGCAGCAACTTTATACATAGCTATAGTTTCTATCCGACTCTGAAGGAACTTTTCACACATATACTTTAATTTAAATACAGAACAATTCTGTTTAGATTTGGTTTGCAAATTCCCAACCCCTCTGGACCAAATTTTAACTGACATTACTTATCACTGCATACACTTCACCCCGTTCTGGGAATTGTTGGAGTATATAAATATTTAGTTTCCTTTTGGAAATGACTGATGCCGAAGTAACTAAACTTGATACACAAGGTACGCGTCGAAAATATAAAAACAGTGCATGAGTAAACCAATTTGACCGGACATCGCCAGGTCCTCTGCTATAATATATATAGACTGGTGTGCAAAACGTAAGGACGAGATAGATAAAGTACATTTCAACTTCTTGCTGGAAATGTATGAAAGTGCGTTAATGTTTCGAGATGACTCCCATACGTGCGCAACGTGGGAAACATCTGAATTACGGGGGGGGGGGACAACTCGTATTTTTTTCGAGGAAGTGGGGAAGGTGACTGAATCATGACGATTTCTTACAAAATAAAACTAAAACCTATTGAGGAAACTATTTTAATTATTGATTAACATAGTAATCCAAGGACCTACTATGCTGTTAATCAAGATCGTAACTCAATTATAGTTTTTTATGTAATTATTAATCGTCTTAGATACTCAGAAAAATTTTCAAAAACTTTGTCAATATTTCATGGTGTACTTCCACGAAATTTCGATGCACACTCATCATACATAATCCAGTCAATCTTTCCACTCCCTTCGTGCTCCTCAGCCAGTTCTTCACTCGTCGCTGCGTGCTGAAGGCTGCTTGATGTTTCTTCTAGGGAGGGGGGGGGGCAGCATTAGCCCCCTGCCCCTCGCTGGATACGCCCATGAAGGGACCAGACACCAGTAGTGAAGAACCGTCGGAGTGAGCCCATTCGTAAATCCTCTAGCTGTCAAAAATGGTGTGAGAAGACCTTTATAATATGCAAATGAAGCTTAGCAGCACTTCTTAACCTAAGTTACGGGTCGTAAATTATATGCTAATGAGGGTCGGCTCTTTTTCATGTACGCAGGTGTGAGCTTAAGTCGTACAGGGCTAACCCAACTCAAAGGGATAATAAATTGTATGCTAATGATGGTCGGTCCCTTTAATGGACGCAGGTGCCAGCTCAAGTGGTAAATCGTCTTAATGGCTTCATTATTAATTTTCTCAAACCGCCGTGCACGTGTACTGCAGACTGGTTATGTTAATTAGTCTAGACCCGTTTTACTGCCCCTCCACCTATCCTCCCGACCGACCCGGCGTCAGTTTGCAGCCATATCTCGTCTAGTGATGTTCTTCTCGTCTGTGTACCAGCTCAACGCTGGTGACTCGAAACGTTTGACAATAGGCTTATCGTCCAAATATGAGTTTGAACCTGTTGTAGTTCTCGAAAAAGTGGGACACAATAAAGTTGTCTTAGCATACTATGAATCGAACGACCTGATCCAGGTATTGGACGTAGTCTCCGAGTTAAACAACACCGACAGCATACCACTTGGCGAGCACACCGTCTCCTGCCGAACGGTTGCAGGGGCGAAGACTATTTGTTTCCACCGTAATGATGATCCTGCTAGCGGCGTCTTCTTCGGTGATTCTACTTGGAGGAACCTCATCGATGCGCAGCCGGCCTTGACCGGTGCTTTGACCGTTAAGCAGAAGTGGGGCTACTTGGTTGCAAGATATTATACTGAATTTGCGGTCTTCTTAGCTAATAAAATGATGCGTGACTACCACATGGCTACAATGCAAAAGTTAATTGATATGCATATTAATAATTTTCGTGTAGCTTGTAATGACACATCACATTAAGTTGCATGCCACTTAAGCTTGCGAACTGTTCGACGGTCAAGAGCTGGCAACCAGGCAACTAGAAGGAATGCAAGGACACGCAGACAATGCGTCCACCCCCATCCGCCCGCGCGACCTGTGAAGCGGGGGGGGGGGGGAGGACTGGAGTGGAGACAAGAGGTGGGTCAGTGGTAGAGAGGGCGGACTGGCCAGAGAGGGCAGACGCTCTAGTAAATTTTCGCGGAGGTGTTAACCGCAAGTTCACGTGCGCGAAACCATTCATTGTGTCGCGTGCGTGGTACCGTCGACCAGTGTTTGTAGGATCGACTCTTGTTCGATCCTATCTTGGCAGTTCGAGTTTGGAGGAGCGGTCGCCGACGGATCTACCGATTCCACCATCTAATTGCATGTGAAGGAAAGGCTGATTCCATAACAGGGTCATCAGCCATCACCGGTGGAAGACAACGGGGCAAGTACCAATAAAAACTATTGCGTGTGTTCTCACCACGGCGCCAAACCAGTCAACCCGACACGACCTTTGGGGAAAGAGACTCAAGTTAGCCTAGGCACAAATAAAGTCAAAATCATCATTCTTTGTAATTATGTGGAATAAATGTAAATGTCAATTCTGCCTGATATTATAAACATAAATTTTAACGTTGCCTTGATTAATTCCCATGCAAAATATTAAATAATAAAATTCCAATAAATAAAATTAACTATCTTTCCTGGTGCCGCAATCAGCGTGACACTTCAAGCTCAAGGGACATACAGTTCATTATTGGATTATGCGCAATTAAGACTTAAACTCATTGTGTATAAAAATTTGTTAGTATCTGACGATGTCAAAAGTAGTGCAATTAAAAATTATGAGCCTGGATATGATGTTTGTGGAACTATGGATATGTGACTATGACTACTTATATGTAAAATGTTTGAATAATATAACATTATATTTGATTTTCTTATCTTTTTTTTCACCCACCATTGGGCAATTAAAAATACATTTTCAGCTGCGCATATAGCCTTACAAAATAAATGTCCTTTACAAAGTTTAGTCAAATTATTTTTCTTGAGTTCCTGTAGAGGCGGACATCCTAAATCTTCTATATTGTAGCAAACTTTCTTGCGGATAATCTTCTATAACTATCCAAACTTATCCCGTCCTTTAACGTATATAATGAAGTCATCTTCACTGGTGATTGCATGTAGAATAGTACATAGTTTACTAAAGGTTACACCATCAGTGTTCCAAGGTATTCCATGGTAATTATTTGTCAACCATTTGACTGTTGGTTCGTTACCTCCACGTCATGGTGAGGATACAGAAATGCAATGTGAAGCGATCATTTTGTCAGATCGTATTACACACACAGCAACTTCCTTGAAAATAAATGTGCCATCTCTAGTCTTGAATCCCTGTGCGTCAAGGAAAATGGTCGGCATGATACTGAGTGACAATGATGGTTGCTATCTTGTTTTATGTCAGCTTACGCACAACACTTGTTAGAGGTACGTATTCCACAATGTGGTCGTGCAAAATTAGGCAGTATGCAGACGTGTATGAAGGAAAATTCTCACTGCTATCAAATACAATACGAACGTCTACAGGTCCAGTCTTAAATGTTTCATTTTGTTGTGAACAGTCAGTTACTGCGAGAGGTGTCGTAGCGACAAATTCTTCCCGATTTATTAGCGGCGAAGGATGATCTCGTTCATAGTAAGACTGTTGGAATCTTGAATACTTGTCGTACAGCATTGTGGTTTTGTTTTATCTTAAAGTCTAAATTCATGTTCTCGTATAGGTACACAATATCATTTAGGAACACTTTACCATTAGCGAGATTGCAGTGATCAAACTTGGCTGCGCTTCTTTCAGCGTTGCGTTTCCTGTTTGTAGTCCCAGAACAACGAATCTAGGTTTCCCCAGTTGTGTTGATGTCTTCAAAGAACAAATTTGCGTCTTGCTTATAGGAAGTAATGGATACTCCAGTAGATACCGACTTCTGAAATTAATGCTAAGAGGCGTCCCACTGTCCACAGTCTTAAGCAATGAAAATTTCTCTTTCTCACCTACCTGTACATGGGGCATCACCCATGCGAGATTACTTATGGTGAATTTACTCTTTTGAGGATTTGGATTAGCTTGTATGTATGAATTTGTATCGTCCCTAGCACGAATCAGTACTAGTTCTTGTTTTACATTTGCAAGTATCCTTTTGAAGTCTTCACAAAAACCTAAAAGCTTACTCAACGGAATACATACATCAAAGTAGCCATTTCCAAGATCTCGAGTACTCCATCCTGCGTTGTTCAACACACCAAATTGTTGAGGATCACCAGAAATAAGAGTCTTCAGTGTGCCTGTGATTCCTACATTTCTATTTCGGTCAATTTCAACTCCATTAAGTTCTAACCGAATTTCCTCAAACAGAAACGTGAATGCATTGGACGTGAGATGTGAATTTGTAGCTCCTTCTCCATCTGATTAGACAAATCTCCTTCAATATGCAAGTAACTTTCGCACGGCAGTGTATATGTATCTTTGTTCTGTATAAGCATCAGAATCTCGTCATTGTTATTAACCGATGTTGGTGTATGCGGCTGATGACTCAGAAACTGTTTGCGCGTCACCGACTCATCAAATTCTACACTGGAAGATGTATCAAGCACTTCATCCATTTTTAACTGTATAGTCTAGCGACTGTAGAAAGAGCACGTTAGCAGGTGTAACCCGTTTCAGTGTCGGTTCACTACTGACAATTATTTGAGTATGCCTCTTCTTATAACGAGCGCCCATTCTTTATATGTAGTCTCAAAGTGATGGTTTCTCCTCTAAAATCAACTAAAGTGCCTTCCCGTCTCTAAAGACAACGCTGTTGAGAGACGTAAAACAGTAAAAAAAAAAAAAACACTTAAGTGCCGTCCTGGTTGACAACTCTAATGTGAATATTGTTGAGCGTTCTCACCGTGATGGGGAGATAGATGACATTAGCAGGTACTTCGACAATTTTGTACCCTGGCGGTACTGTTGGGAAGAACTCGTGTAGCGGAAGTCCAAGCTTATCGTTGACGTAATTTCCTGTACATATACTGCACTCTATACGTATCGCGTTACCTTTTAATATCTGCACAGTGTAGTCTTAGGTATGGATTCCCTGCTTTAACACGCTTTTAGAAAATCCAATCAATGATCCAACTGAGTTTGCTTTAGAGAAGTCTATCTCCACAGGTGTCTGTATCTCGCATCTGAGTGAATTATTGTTTGCTCTAATAACTAGCTTATCATTATTGGTACGACGAGCCAAATAACTTGCCAAGTCGTCAATATCGTACGATCCTGTGGGTATAACAATCACTTTATTCTTCGAGTAATGAAATTTGAAATTTGAGACGTCAATGTTCGGAATCGAATTGTATAATTGAAAGTTAACTAACCCGATTGTATACTTGCCTTGGCTCAAATCTACAAGTGGAAAGTAATCACAGCTCAAGACCGAACTGTTGCCGGACAAGCAGAGTGTCACAGACATATGTTACCCCGACTAAGGTTCGTGCAAGACTAATGCTATGCATTCTGATAAAGGAAATTTAAACATAAATATCCGCATATGTGTGCGTCAAATTTCTGATGCCGCTTCACATTGCACAATATTCTGTTGCCTGCAAAGTACTTCTGCAATTCCAATGGTGGAGGTAAGTCACCAAAACTGTTGAAATATTTCACTACACCATCCTTGTACTTGATGAACGCAACCCAGTGTATTCCATCATTTTCAGCACTGTCCAAGTTAACAATTCCACATTAACGTTCCAGATTTTTTTTAGGCAATGAGTCCCGCATGAAGACGCCGCGGAAATGAGGTATTCGCAGGCGCTTTACATGGCCACGTATAGCCTCGTCTGTTAGCGGCTACACCGACTTTTTTCTTCTTCTTCTTTAATGCCGATCCATTTCCGGTATGGCTTTAAATAAAGACCGTTACCTTTCATTGCCATTGCTTCCATGGTTTCATTGTGACGTTTCTCATCCGCCAACTGCTTTTTTGTTCTTTAGCTGCTTTGACAGCTCTGACTACGCTCGAGACTCCTCCTGCAAGAGCTCCGCCAGCCGACAATCCGGCAAAAATAGAGATTAAAGGGAGGATACCGCCCTTCTTCTACTTCTTTTTCTTTTTAATACCTGCATCGAACTTTAGCTTGGCATGCATAGCTCCTTTAACTAGTAAGGCGGTGCACGTTCGCCAAACTTTGCATCTTTGGCTTTCATTCTGATTGAAGCCTTCTCCGCGAGTATGCAATCCTCATTACGTCTATCAGCACCCTGTGCTTACGAAATGTCATGCTCCCTGCATGCTGCATACAGTGCACTGATCCCCATCTGACCAAGTTTCAGACGTTTTTCCAGTTTTGTCCCGTGTCCACAGAACTGGTATGTTGGAATGTGTGCCTCAAATGGCATTTTATCGATGGGCTTGTTTAAGAAGCCACGACCCTTCTTCTTCTTCCTAGTAGGAGGCATTGTTATCGACTGAATGATTTTACGTGTTCGCGCGTCTATATATAGCCCGTGCAGCAATGAAACCTTGTCAAAATGCGGTTCGTCAATCAGCAAGCAACATTACCCGTGAGTAATTTGGACGTTGTGGACACCAACACCAAGCGGAAGAACGGACCTCTGTTCCCTGAGACAGTGAGAGCGATAGTTTGTGGACCATCAAACTGTGGGAAGACTAATCTTGTGCTGTCCCTGCTGGAACATCCCAATGGTCTCAGATTTGAAAATGTATATGTTTTTCAAAATCTTTATACCAGCCAAAGTACCAGTTGCTAGGTGAAATACTAGATCCCATTAAAGAAATTAAGTAATTAACATTTAGCGATAATCAAAGTGAGCCTCAATTTAGTGAAGCTCTACCAAATTCAGTGTTTGTGTTTGACGATGTTTCGTGTGAGAAGCAGAATAACATACGAGATTACTTTTGTATGGGGAGACATAGGTTAGTAGATTCTTTCTACTTGTGCCAGACATATATCTGTATACCGAAACAGCTGGTTAGAGACAATGCCAACTTGATTGTACTCTTTAAACAGGACGATATGAATCTCAAACACATTTATAATGACCATGTGAACACAGATATGCCGTTTTACGAGTTTAAGAACTTATGTGGTGTAACGATTCGCTAAGCTCCCCGTTACATATCACTTTTTATTGTATATAAAGTAAAGGAATAGAATATTTTTCCATTTCTTGGGATGTCCACTATATGTTCGAAAGATACCCTTCGGTGAGAGGCAAGGATTTTACGCTTCAGTGAAGGGCAGACGCACTGGCGCCTTTTGGGCAGAATGTTAAGAGGATTAGGGATTTCTGTCGGGCAACCGGTAAACAGAATTCCTTCCTCCCGAAGGAGACATCGGCTCCCGAGGTTTGCCGAAACTTAACGTGGCCAAGAGAAGCACAGATTCACATGACGTCAGATGGTCAGCCAATCACAGGGAACATAGCACTAAGAGTCGGGGAATTTTATGTTCTATGTCGTCTTCGAGCCACAAGAGGCGGAGTCAGAGTTTACCTCCGTGGCGGCAGAAAAAGACGAGACACTTCCTGCCTGACTTCCCTCCAGTTGGGAGCCCAGACAAGTCACTGGTGACTTGCGGTCCATGTGTGCTGGGCTGACTTGTGTCCTGGAGACCATCTGAGGCGCACTTCTGACTTGCGACTTGCCGCATACTGCTGGCGTGGCCAGTTACGACGCTCAGCGCTACCTGCCGTGGAACGGTAATGTGTTTCTTCGAAGCCATTCAGCCTGCAACTTCCGTGAAACTGTAAGCGTAAGTGCATCTGAGATAAAGATCCTTGCTCTGATCTGATAAACCACTGAGCTAGACTATGTAACTGTCGAATGCAGGTTAATCATTCGTGGCGTCCCAACCTATTAAAATTCATTATTGTTTGCCATCATCATAACTGGTAACATACTTTGTATTAGAATAATTGTGAGATTTTTAAAGTACAACTATACTTGTTTGCTTGCATTTAAAGGGCTCATTGTACGTCTGAGCGTTGCTTAGAAAGTTGCACAACCTCTTGTTTATTAACGTAATGGTAAATACGCTCAGATTTGTAGATGCCATTGTAAAAATCTTTATTAAAATGTCTTTTTGTGACAGTTTTCAAATCCCAGAATCATCCAATTCTCATTTAAATAATTTACATTTTGACATTCAATTATAGTATCCTATATAGCGTAAAATATAAAGAATTAATTAATAATTCTCCCCCCCCCCCCTGGCGATACGCTACAGTGGATACTACTGGAATTCGAATTAATACGGATTTGTGGTTATTGACAGAGACTGTGGCATGTATCATGGACGGTACCGCAACGGATTTGATTCATTTTTGAATAAATAGCTCTGCACTCTAAGTAATGGCTTCATTACAAGAATGGACAAGTTCGGTAGAACATCGGCGACACAGAGCAGGAGACTGTTGGTGTACCCACCTCAACACATACGAGTACTTCTTACAGAAGAAGGAAGTTTGGATTGTCAGGGTAGAATACTCAAACATGTTGCTGACCCCATCGATGATAATGACGTTGTAACTAAACAATATGCTAACAGAGCAATTAATGATGGTATATTGTTTTTAAAATCGATGGAAATGACTATGGTTACAAATACAATTGCAACGGGTGAGTTTAAAGATAATGCATACATACCAGATATTATTATGAAATCCAAGTTAATGGTATGATCCACTTAGTAGACAAACCGAAAAGGGTTTGACGTAAAACTGAATTGGTTATACGTTAACTATCAAGGAGGGGTTATCGTGGCGATAAACTTAGTTTTTTCCCCGCATATGAGCCCCACGAAGCATTTACAGCACAAGTGACTTAATAAAAATAATACAGTGAGCACCCCCAAGCCTCATTCGGTGTTTAAAAATGGATGTGGCAACAACTAAACGTGGCATCATAAAGGCCCGAAATGCAATTCGACGCAAGTTACTTGAACTGAAGACGGGCAAGATTGAACAATATTTCAAGGATTCTTTAAGGCCTCTGACGGATAAAATGGAAAATGTTTTCTTACCTCCGCGACATCAGCAGCATCAGCAGTCTTAAGGCTCGATCAAGGAGTTCTTGAATTCGCTCAGTCAGAGTGAAAGTGATTATGATCCAGTGTATGGCATCCGAGAGGAGAATGATTCACTAATGATTGGAAACTCGCCAGTGATTATTGATAAAAACGTTATTGTAGTAGACGGCATTGAATATGAAAGAACAGGAGGCTTAATGAATTAAAAAACCCGAAAAAATATACTAATAAGGACTTGAAAAGCTATTTTGAAATATTAAACACCACGAGTGCCGACAAAGTGAAAGTTAACCCATCTGGCAAAGTTTTGAAAAATTCATCCAGTAAGTATAGAAACATAATCTCCAAACTTGACCGTCAGTCGGGTTCTGATCTTCTTCCCTTTGAAGGAATATGTGTATTTGGACGATCCGAATGAGCTCTTTGAAAGATTGAAATTACTTGCCGCATCGAAATCAGCAGGACATACCGCACACTCCAACACAATTTTGTCGGTGATTGAAGAACTTCGGGATAGTGACATCATCTTGTAGCATGGAACAAATTGTAGCTGAACTCCATAGACCGGCTACAAGGAATTTCCCAAGACGACGGGTAATAATCAAAGGTCTTGACGACCTAAGGCAAGCTGATATTGTGGAAATAATACCGTATTCTCGCAAAAACAGTGGCTACAGGTATATCTTGATGGCGATTGATACTTATTCAAAGTTTACATGGGCCCTACCCCTCAAGAACAAAACGGCTAGTGTGGTTGTCGACGCTATGAAGAAAATACTTAATGGTGATCGTATTCCTAAAAATTTACAGACTGACAAGGAAAAAGAGTTTTATAATTCAAAGTTTAAATCGCTCATGACAAGTTATGGTATTAATCACTACTCAACATATAGTCATCTTAAAGCATCAATAGCTGAGCGACTCAATAGAACTATCAAGAATGCAATGTGGGAAGAATTCAGCAGACGTGGTTCACATCGTTGGATTGAACATCTTCCTCAATTAATGACCAATTTCAATAGCAAGTGGCACCGCACCATCAAGATGAAACCGTGCGATGTTAAAGACAACTCACTTCTTTGAACAGTGTACAGCCTTATTAAGATTACTACTCCAGCAAAATTCAAAGTTGGCGACCATGTCAGAATCAGTAGATTTAAAGAAAAGTTTGAGAAAGGCTACTTGCTCAACTGGTCAACGGAAATGTTTCCCATCAGAAAAGTGAAATTAACAAAACCTATAACTTATTTACTTAAAGACTATGAAGGTAAAGATATTGCAGTAGCATTTTACCAGTATGAATTACAACTAACAAAACTTACAAGTACATTTTTGGTTGAACGAGTGATAAAGAGAAGGAAAAATATTATCTTGGTGAAGTGGTTGGGTTTTGATAAATCACATAACACATGAATTCATAAAAAAGATTTATTTAAAATGTAAAATAAAGTACAATATTTTTTCTTAATAAATAATTTTTTTACATTGGTGTTTTTTTCTTCATTAACCCTTTTTTTACCATGTCAGCCAACTGGAAACGATCACAGCAGCAGTCGCAACAAAGATATTGTAGTATACCTATTTATTACAATATTTTCGGGCTATGTAATCCTGTACACTGATTGACTCTATAAAAAACATAAGTGCACTGCAAAAATATTTATAACTTTATTTTTTAAAAGTATGTACAGCATTGGAAAAAAATTAACTATATCCATGTTTCTGCAGCAACCTAAGCAGTGCACTGTACATATTTACAAACTAGATACACGGATAAACGGTATACTTCCTCTTCACTCAAACAGTATTTATAAAACATTCTTACACATTCACCTAGGTACAAATTTTTGCCCCCACGGTAGGTTCTCTGTCCCATCGGGGAAAATAGACCGCTTATTATCCGTTCTAGACAGACCCAGTTTGGAGATTTGAACTGTATTTATAATATGAAGAGCTAAAGTGATCCTTTGCTACAGATAGTCCCTGGCCGTTTCCTCATGGATGCAATTTATGTAATCCTCCATCTGCAGGTTTCGAGTGACTGAGCCAGCCAAACCTTTAGCCCGCCTAGAGGTCTGGTCTGTCTCGAGCCGGAATGCATACATTTTTGCCCTTAGCCCCGCAAACTCCGCAATCAGGGTGCCATCCGCCTCGTCCTTCATGACACCGACAACCTTTTCATTGTGGGACTCTATCCCATAACGGTTGTCGGTGCTATATCCGGACGTGTCGAACTCCTCCCTGTTGCGTTGCATCACTTCACATGGATCACAGTCCTTCACCAAGTAGATGAAGCTGTCTGTATCCATATATAGCAATTTAAGGCTTCTAAACTTTGGGATGGCAAATTTATAATGAAATCTGTACATCCTCAGTTTAGAAAGGTCAAGAATGCACATTCCGATATACACTGGTTTATTAAAAACTAGCCTAACTTTCGCCATCTCCACGGCTACAAAGGTTTTGTTGAAAACTGTTACTTGCTTAAAGTGTGGTGAAGCTATATGTTTGCGGGCACCGCGGCGGCCCACACCACCTGTAAGACCCAAAGCTGATATCGGGGCTGTAGTATCGCTTTAGTGCCTTAACCAACAGTTCTCATGAATTAAAAGTTCTGTGGAATTTTGACGAAATAATTTTAAATTGACCATGTAGCCCTTTGGATCTCAACTGAAATGCTTAGAGGTCGCCACCAAATTTGTTCAAACCACAAACTTAGAAAAGGTTTCAAGTCTACTATGAAATCACAAAGTCCACTTTGCTCGGAAAATTTGAAGTTTATTTTTAAAAAATCACAAGTTCAAAATTAGCAGTATACAGTTTAGTAGGCGATCGAACAAACGTTTCCAAAATATTGCAGATTGTGGAGAGAGAAATTACCGAACACCCCTTTGAATTTTTTTTAAAAGTTCTAAGTAGGCATCATACTCGCAAACTAACACACAAATGTCCCAACATGGCCGCCGAGTCGCGCCAAATTTCAACCGGCTACTTCCCGCTCCGACGCAAACTAACGCAGGTTTACTCACATAACGCTCCAGAGGTAAAGACAAAGCATGATGGCGGCAGCGTCTTAAATAGGAATCACCAAAACCAGTGACGTAAGCAGCTGTATCACATCTTTTCGCTTCCGCGAGATAAAAAGTGTGTGTAATTTATTAGACGATCCAGATTATTAAAAGTGTTCAAACTTTGACAATGTCTAGACTTATCTACTAGAAGTCCAACGGTAGTTTAGTGGGAAATTTAGAGTGATTAGTTTTAAAGCTTTGTTTAATTTCCGCGTGGTGATACAAATCTCTGAAGTAGGGGATTAACCCGACCATTTGAATTTATTCAGTTTTCTCTGAATTTCATGAAACTGCATGTTATCTGTATAAAATTAGTGTCAAAATATTCTACAAAAATTTACAAGTTCAATGGTGTAACTTGCGTAAAAATCGGTGACCAGATAATGAAATTACAGCTTAGACAAGCTTTGGCAAATTAACGGTTTAAAAGTCGCATGGTTTTCTATTAATAACTTTTTAGGTATTGTTTATATCGAAAAGGAAAAATTACCTAAATTTTCTCTGAATTAAATTACATGTTTTGAAAGTTATTTTATCTCAGAAAGTGTTTCGCTTTGGTGGCAATTAATTCCTAAGTGAAGCACATGGCTTTAGTGACGAAATAATCTTTAAAATGTCTATAAAATCTGTTCTGCTGCATGGAATGTTCTGAAATTTAAATATGTGAAACTAGATTTTTGGTTCTTTCAGGAAAACTACTTTTTAGTTTGGAAGCTTTCTAGGAATCTGTGATAAAAATTGTTAAAATTGAAGTGTATTTTTAGAAGTTTTTAAAAATTAATTTATGTCATTTACACAGTCAGAAACTACGGAATTTTAGTTAATTTAACTTCCTTTTGAATTTTTATTTTTAAAAATTACTTTACTTCATTTGAAAGTGTTCAGAAATAGTGAAATGGTCACGTATCAAAAATCTACTGTTTACAAATGGTACAATAACGGATTTTCCTACTCCAGGTTGGTTTAAAAACTTCCTTATTATTATAAAAAGTTGATTTAGTACTTTTATTAAATGCTGAGTTACTTTATTGCTTTTGAAATGGTGAAATGCTCATACAATAGAAATATATTGTTTACAAGTTGAATTATTATGAATTATCCTATTTCAGGTTAACACAAAGGTTCTTTACTATTATAAAAAGTTTATTTAGTGCTTTTATTAACTATTGTGGGTCTTTACTGCTTTCAAAATGGTTTAAAAATGGTAAAATTATCATATGGCAGAAATTTATTGTTAAGAAGTTGAATTACTAGGAATTATCTTATTTTCAATTAAAATGAAGCTCTCTTAGTATTATAGAAAGTGCATTTAGGGCTTTTATTAAATGTGGGAGGTCTTTACTGCTTTTAAAATGGTTTATTTAGTGAGTTAGGTGGTATCAGTTTCCTACATAAAACGTCCCTCCCATAACCTGTATATGCACTGAAAACTGCATGTTCACTGAGAATTTACTTCCTCCCTTACCCTTGAAGCTAAGGAACTTGAATTTGCCAAAATTCTAAGGTGCTTACAAACCTGTACACAATTTCACGTCGCGGTGTTTTCGAATGTTCTCCATAATTTTATCGAAAATTGAGTTGTTCATTAATTTATAAAAATCTCTCTCGAAATCTGTTTTTGCTGAACAGCGAGAACTCGTATTGAGAGATATGTATTCTTTCAACCACGATGACTGATTGATAGATATTACCCGGTGTATTTCGGTCACATGCAACCCGAAGACTACACATTTCTGGAGGTCTCGATAATGGAGAACATACCGTACCTTGTTCTCCAGTGTGGTCGTCAGATTGGGGAGGGTAGAACCTTCTGGGGCTTTGTGCTCTGGACATGGCGGCAGGTCTGCTAAAACGTCGTGCTTATCCTGAGGAATCGCAAGGTCTACCTCCAATAGGAACCCCCTAGGTGAGTCAGCTGCAACGCTCATGAAATTTATGCTAGCAATCTCTTTAGCCGATAGCCACTGAAGCCCACCAGAGGGCAGATTCCCCGACATGGCCCAGCCGTAAAGATTGTTTACGTCGAAGTACATTATGAAATCTTCAGGCGTCTCGCGGTTGTACTCCACCATGTACCGGTTATTTGCCTTCGCATACCTGTGGACGCACTGGCAAATACCTCCGCGAATTCCTCGTTCGAAAAGAAGCACCATGTCGATATCTGTCAGAAGGTCCAGTTCGATACGCGTGATCCTTAACATATCTTGCGACGAAAGACCTGGGGATTTTAAATAGTGGGCGGGGTCCAGGGTGTACTTCCTCGAACATACACTCCTAAATTTCTCAAACAGATCTGCAAGTAACCGCACATCTGTATCCATGTACAGACTTCCATATTCGCCCAAAGTCTTGATTTGGAACGTCCGCCACACTTGTGTCACGTGTTCGTAATCTTCATCAGAAATTTCTGACTCCGACAATGAACTGAAGAATTTTGATTTTGGAGGAAGCGTGAGCTTCTCTCACGAATCCATATACACGTAGGGCAAGACACATTTTCGTTTAACTAATTGGAACTTCTCGGGGTTAGTGAAATGTGCACTAGTAATGCGCATGTCACCTTCCTCAAGGGTTCCAACCAGTTTATCTAAAGGGGCCTGCATGAACTGGTATGAGTCCAGAAACCTTAACGTGATTGAAGTATATTCAATCCTTTCTAAAACAAGAAATATAACGTTCTGTGTTGATGGGAAGCACGTCCATTCCTTCGGAATCGAGTTTTGATAAAGCCATAACAATAAAATGAGCGTCATACCCTGAAAGATTGTAAAAGAAAACTGGTATGTACCTTTTATTCTTATACTGAAAATTGCAGTTATTATGTGCAGCCCCCCTAAATTCACCCATGATCGCGGACCTTGAGAGTCCCCGGTTCAATGTCTTTCTCACAGATACCGTAGCATCAGCAAAATCCGCTTCTTGCTATCTGTTATTACAAGACGAATGCACCTCTTATAAATTTTATCAACTTCCAAGGCAAGATTGACGAGTTCACCAACAAGCCATTTCTCAGGATTTTTTTCCCGTGAAGGAGTCGAAATGCGACAGACTAGGTACGTATGGACATACGACCTGGTATGCGAAAGCGAAAGGGACATAATGGATATAAGTAGTTGAGAGGCGTTGGGTGGAGGACTGCAAGAATCATAAGTTTGCATTAAACTTTCAAAGTCCGCGTAATAGACGACGGGTACACGCTGCTGGTGACAAAGTGCACTTTAAGGTTTTATCGTCGTCGCCGGGTAAATCCCTCTTACAAGGGTAGCCTTGCACAATCAATGTCGTGATGGTCCAGGAGATCTTTGAGTACGAAATGTTGCAGACATCTGTCTCAAACAAAAATAGCATGCTCATGATCACGTAAAGAAGAACTAACTAACGCCGACAGGTTGTGAATCCAGCAGTAATGGAAGTTTTATCTCTACTGTGGGTAATCATCAACATGTTTATATGGTGAACGCGTTTGTCTGCAGTGTGATGGAGGGACCCGGAAAGTACATGTCTACCATTATCTACATCCAGACCTAAAACATTTACAGAATAGTCTGGATTTTGCCTCTCGAATTTAGAAATGTCTGAGAGTTTTACCGGAAACTCAATACCTGAAAAATTGAAGGGGTAGAGTGAACGTACTTTCTTGTAGGTGCTAACCCCGTCACCATGTTTTTTAAGTGCCTTTACGTGATGTACAAGAATTGTCCATCAAAAGCACAGTTCGTCATTTTTTTTTTCAACATTGATGACGGCCTTCTTTCTACAGATAAAAAGTGGCAGAGAACATAGGAAGTCCCCCGATAGTAAGGTTCAAATGTGGAGATGCTAATGTCGAGGAATTCTATTCTATCGAGAGTTTTGCTCCAATCCGACAGGTAAGTGCTTGTTGTAACCTCACGCATTTTGGATAAGAAGCACATACGGGCGGTTTATAAAAGCATTTCCTTTTGTATTGTTTATATGTTAATCAGTCCAAACTGCACCTTTACGGATGGGGAGGACCGATTATCCACAATTTGGCGAAGTTTACTGGCAACGAGTTTAAAGCAAGCATCAATGAAATTCATTGGATCAATGAAATTTAAAGAATTCGAAATTGTCCCGGAATAAATTCTATTTTTAAATGCACTAAGCCTGTCTTCAAGGATTAAGCACGTTACTGCCTACTTACCCAACGTTGCTGTAGGATCATGACTGTATGAAGCCGTGGAGGCTGAATGCATTGCCCCTACCCCGACGAAACGGCGGCTGGTCCGGCTGTCGCAGTGGACTGCCGGCTGGCCCCGGTTATGGCGGGTGGGGCTCCGACGGACTGGCGGCTTGGCCTGGAATGGCTGACTTTGCACGGGCGATGGCCGACTTGGCCCGGGCGAGGGGTCAGTGAACTGGCGGCTGGGCCTGGCTGTGGTGGCGTACTGCCGGCTTGGACTGGCTATGGTGGGTGGTGGGGTGGAGTACTGCTGGCTTGGTCCGGCTGCCCTCGAATAAACTAGAAGACAACCTCACAACAAATCAAGCCTCCTGGATACTTCGTCCACCACTATGAAGTCGGAGGGCAGCAAGAAGAAACCGGTCCAGATCATCCAACAAGCCAAGAATATAAGAAGAGTGACCTACACCTAAGACGGGAACCAGCACTCTTCTCTATACTGAACATGAAAACTGAAGGTGCTAGCGTCGACCAAACCCCCAGAAGAAGAAGAAAGAAGAAATGAGTAAGTCTGGCATCACCTTTTGCTGGCTCGAACTCACGCAAGTGGGGCTCAATAATGCACGACCACGCCAGCTGGTCCAGGGAGCAACAGTGCCCCTGTGCCTTTCAGTGCATCATAACGGACGTCAATGTGGCTTTGGAAGTGTCTTCGACCCTTGCCATGACAGCGTCGCCGCCACGAGGTTCCCCGTGTGCACCTGCAAGGGTGGCTAAAGACATTTATTTCGAGAGTCCGTTCCTTCCCTCCAACGGATATGGCGGAGGGGGGTGTTTCTTCCAAGTCCAATCCCAAGGCGGGGGTGGCTGTTGGGTGGCAAGGTAGTCTGCTTGCTTGGTTCTCGAGGGGGTTGGTGGACCTTGCTCGGGTACCCCCGAGGACGGATCCTAGCACTGATGAAGCGGCCAGGGGGAGGCGCAAGCTGAACCTACGAACGGTATGTGGCTGGAGGCAGGCGAAGTGCTGCTGCTGTGGCGGGTGATCGGCTCGGCCCAGCTGTGGCGTACATCTCCCACGGTCTCCATATTGGCGGTGGAGCTGGGTCATTGGCTGGGCGTCCAACCGCCCCCTCTGAAACATAAAAAAAGAAGAAAAATGTTTTAGTATCATGAAAAACATAATTTCGTAAGCATATAATGATAAAGATAAATTACTGATGTACTGGAGATACCGATATTCCAGTGTGCTGGTGGTTGCGGTAGAACCCAGTGTGGGGCTGGAATAGGCGGCATACTATGTGGTGGCATGCACTTTGGCTCATTCATACTCTAATGTGAAGAATCTGAAAAAAAGAGAGGAAATTGTTTTAGTATATTGGAAATTTTTTTTCGTAAATACACTACTGTACAAGAAAAATTACAATATACTACTATGCAAGTGTGGTAAAATCCATTGCGAAGGTTGTATCACTGAAATAGGAACACTCTGTGACTGCTGTATACCCATGGAAGATTCAATGCTCCATTGAGAGCAACCACTATTACCATTAAATCTTTTTGGGCTAGTTAATTCTTCAGAAGTACCCTTGCGCTTCTCTGGGCGTGATGGTTCGTCTGAAACAAAAATAAAGTATTAGCAATAATTATAAATATAGAAAAAAAATAATTATCTGTACAATTATCTAGCATATACTTACTGTAGTAAAAAAGGTCGCTAAATGAAAGATTGTTTTGATCACCTGCATAAAAAAATTAATAATGACTTCAGCAGTATGCAGTTTCATAAACCAGTTACATTAAAAATTATAAATTACCAAAATCATCCATGCTAGTGAACGAGAAATCATCAAAGTCTGGAGCAAAAGAAACAAATCAATTCGAACTAGAACATGAGGAAATAAACAAAATCATATATGACTAAAAAGATGTTTACCACAAGATAAATTATTAAGATCATCCCATAACTGCTGTTGATCTGTTATTTAAAAATGTGATTTTATAGTTTTGTTATAACAACATGTTAGTTAAAACTAAGTACGTAACATATATTTCAGTACTTACCAATATCACTGAATACGCTCATTCTTTCGGAGGACATTGTGCAACCAAGTGTTCTCTATGAAGGCTAAATCACGAATGCACAAGTCTTGTGAGCAAGTCTGGCTTTATATACACGCCTGGAACCGCGCTGGCGTGGAAAATCTATGCTGTGATGTCTTGAAATAGTTCCGATATTAATATTCCGAGGGATTACAGGCGGTAGGGTTAGAGTAATATTTTTTCCGCTGTTCAGACATTAAATCTCCCATGCAAATAAAAAATGTAAATTACAAGGCTACGTTTGTAGGGGTAAATTATATTCCTCCCCGCGGACAGAACACAATCGTAAAATACCGTGAAGGTTGAAAAATAATTTAGCCTCTAACACACAACACAGCCGACAGAGAAGTCAAAGCACTATGATATACGCCGGTCACAAAACCCAACCGTGCCGAGGGGCATGTGTTGTGTCTTTTTTTTTTTTTTTCTGCTGCGGGCCGAGGGTGGGCGCGCGGTGAAGCGGCCCAGCCATTATTTGCGCGTGCGGGGAGCCGACCGCTTACTTAAAATCCAGTCGCTCCCGGCTTGAGACCCAGTTAAACGTTGCATTTGTATCTTTTAAACCACTGCTCCCATCTTCATGCGCTAAACGCGATTTTAATGCTGAGAAAAATACTTTATCATTTGAATGGTCACACCCCTAGAACAAATTAAAAAATGTAATACTTCTTTTAAAATATAAAATACAGGACCCCAGAATAAAAGGAAAAAGCGAATATTATACCGCATTTCGAGTGGTTTTGGAAACAATCAATTGAATTAGCGAGTAATTAATATTTTAAGACCATGTAATTGAGGTTTTGTACCCTGGCCGCGTAGGGCAGTTTGAAAAAATAATAATAATGAAGCCATTTAGACGATTTACAGTTTGAGCTCACACCTGCGTCCATAAAAAGGGACCGACCCTAATTAGCATATAATTTACGACACTTAACTTAGGTTAAGAAGTGCCGCGTAGCCTCATTTGCATATTATAATGGCCTTTTCACACCTTTTTTGACTGCTAGAGGATTTACGAATGGGCTCACTCCAGCGGTTCTTCACTACTGACACCCAGTGGCAACCAGCGAGGAGTTGCGCTGCACTGTAGTAGTGTTCTTCATTACAACATGGCCCTGGAACAAGATTTGGATGACTTCAAAAGGGGAATAATTATCTGCAAGTTGGAAGAAAGACGAAGTATTTCGAAAGTAGTCAAGGAGTTTGTTATTGCTCATGGGATTGTTTCACATCCATAGAGAGCATTCTGAATCTCAGACACTGTAGTTCGAAGAAGAGAAGGTAATATACCGCAGTAGACTACAGCATCAGATGGCCGTAGTGTGATCAAACAGCCTTTTAAGAATCATGTCCCTTCTTTTTGTAACGTCCAGGGGACCATCAAGAGTCACCTTGACTTCATTGTATCATATTGCCTCTGTATGAAAATGTCATTTCTGTTCTTTTCGTCACGTACTTCTTTCAGTTGCCTACTGTTTTATACAGTAGCAGTGTCAGCTATGTATGGTTCAAGTTTCGTCAGTCTATGTTACTTGGCAGTGACACAGCATGCGAATGTTACTTTCACCCTTAAGCGTTGCACAGCAGTGTATATATAAAAATTGAAATATCGAAAAATCAGGCCTTGATTCGGACCGGCCGTAGTGGGTGAGCGGCTTACGCTGTGACCTCGCATTCGGGAGGACGACAGTTCGAATCCCCGTCCGGGCATTCAGATTTGAGTTTTCCATGGTTTCTCCGTATCACTCCAGGCGAACGTCGGGATGCTTCCTTCAAAAGGCAATGGCTGAAAACCTTCCGGTTCCTTGTACCATCCCACCTCTAACGACCTCGACGTCGACGAGGCGTAAGCCATAAGTAAAAAAATGTCCTTGATTCGGGGATTGCGATAACTCGGAATTCCAATATCCATGTTCAGGTGGTTTCATACTAATATTTAGACGATTTAGAACTAGGTCTCAATTTGTCCTGTTTTGTTAAGTCCATATCGCAGCACCATCAACAAAATCATCTAGCAAAGATAGGTGTAGCTGCTCACATAATAACTCCGTCTAATTCGTCGTAAATTCAGCAACTTGCAAGCTATTTATGAGGCAATTAACTCAGTACCATAGCGTCGTCGCATGTTTATTGTTAAACTAACTTAGTCCACAATCCGAAGGGTGGTTGGATCCGCTGGAAGGTGGCGATTGTATCAGAGGTAGGACCGCCATTTTCTTTCATCTGGGACAGTGGAACGACCTAGCGTGGCTCATATGATCAAACAAAACTCTTAAATATTCCTCCCACCAGCGGGATTTTGGGGCTGGAGCCAGAATTTTTTCAAAGCAAGCGACTTAATCACTGTGCTACCAGAAAGCTCCCAAAATGTGACCTGCTATCCCATATTTAAAATAAAAAACAAACTGTAATACCACTAAAAATTGAATAGTAAAATAATTGTTTAAAAAAATAAAAATCAGCTTAAAAAACGCTACACATTTTAAAATAACTTTATACCTTGCTTAGAAGAAAATAAATTCAAATGGACAGTATTTTACATTACCATTATTGAAATTTTTAAATTAATCAGTTATTTTTGGTGTTGCTGCCACCCAAATCACGAAAACAAAAAGGAATGACAAGATTACATAAAAAATCATGTTACTACTTTCCTATGATTAATGCTAAAAACATGTTTCACCAAAACTGAAGTATACAGATGATGGACCTTCGAGCTGTAAAAGTAACGATGTATTCGTTACTGAGTAACGGGTTCGTCACCTGACTCGAAGTACCGAATCGTTACTCACAAATTCATTTCGTTACTCGCATGTTTCGTTACTGGCATTTGTCGTATAGATACGAACACGTTACAGCTCTCGCAGCTAACTAATTTTGGCAAAGTAAAGACTAATTTTGTAGTTTTTTATTTTGTTTAACATTAAAATTTACAGTGCATAATTTGTAAATAGAAAATTTTTATGGATAATTTGAGATAGTTACTGGTTTTTCATTGAACGTTCATTAGTGACGTTTATTGATTTCAAACATTATGAAATATGTTTATTTTAAGATTTGATACCATCTATTTTACTTCATAGTGTAGTTTAAAATACAAAAAAAATTGTCTAATAGTTTGTGCACGAATCTCTGCATTTATTTTGTTCTAATAATATTTGATTAAATTGCAATGGAGCGCTCGCTCCGGCGGCAATTTCCCTACGCATTCATCTTTCCCCCTTTCCTGCATCCACCTACATTTGCCCTCTATAAAATTTAAATTCTTTCAATATTTTTAGTAAATTATTCATAATTTCTCTTGGAAACTTAATCCAATCCCTGACATCCTTACCTAAATAAAGAAAATCTTCCTACACCCTTGTGCCTGAAATCGAGTGCCAACTTGTGGTCATGTTCATCTTTTCCCTTCCAAGCATTACTTTTAATTCTTACACCAATATCGTTCCATACCTCATCAGCAATATACGCCTTGTACACTCCCATGAACCTCTTCATGTCCTCATCATGTCCCATTCCAGCTTTTTTTATCATATCTGTTACTGATTGCATTCTGCGAGAATTTCAACAAAAAAATCTAGCAGCCCTTTTTGCAGTTCCAGAATTCCATAAAGAAACAAGGTACAATAACTTTATTCCTTTTTCTGGGGTTAGTTATTGTATTATTAACGCAGGATCCATGTGATAAATGCGGTACTGGCTTTGATGTTGAATGTTTGTTGTAACCGCGACACAACAACAATTACGAATCTAATCGCCTGTTTGTTCTGTACCTTTATTATTGATTTAAAAGTTTTGAATATTAATATTTTTAAAATGAAATAAAGCGGGAGTCAATAGCACTCTGCCTGCAGGCTCGATTTGATGGTATATCCACATTTATATTAACGAATCTATCACAAAAGGATGAAGAAAAAATAAATGAAAACAGTAAAGGAAGGCAGTGTTGAAACCTCCTATTTAAAACGAAATACTTTGATGAGATTATAATATTTGTTAAATACGTGTCCCATTATCATTTTAGGCTTGTATGAAGAGTTTTGAGTAGGCTACTTTTAAAAAATAACCACCATTAGTTATTGTCACTAGATATGCCACAGTCAGATGAAAGGTGTGTAAAACAGGTGTTTGTATTGAAATTAGATTATTCTTTCGAATATAAAATTCATTACAGCAAATCAAGTGTACATTTAGAGGTTTTCCGTAAGATTCATGTACTAATTACTTAACTTTAAGTTTTATCCAAACAAACAACTTACCTAAATTTATTTTACTAAATAAACAATTTATTTAAACTTACCAAGTACGGACGAAGTCGTCCCGTATGCGATGCGATGCGATGCTTCATGCCAGTGTTCAATTGTGCCGAAAGTAACGAGTAACGAAACGATACGATAGTAACGAAGTTAACCCGTACGCGGAGCGACTCGGTACAATGCTTCATGCTATTGTTTTATTGTACAGAAAGTAACGAGTAACGATTCGAAAGTAACAGATATTGATTGTTTTAGTTACGAATACATACGGGTACAGAATTTCTGGTTACTTTTACAGCTCTAATGGACCTACGATTTAGGTAATACGGTAAAGCGTTTACGGCATGATACAGCCAACGAAATTACAATGTAGCATCAAACGTGGCCGAACCACAGATTAAAATATCGTCTAATTTGTTCCCCTAAAATGTCTGCCTCAAACACATTGTATCTGCCTCACTGTATGCTGTAAAATATTCCGAATTTTTGTTTATACTCCTCGTGTCGCCTCAAACAGCAAACAAAATGCAGTATTTCGTTCCTCGCGATGAGACAGCTGGCACCGACTCCGAGGATAATGGATTAATGGAAAAATTTCAATAATACTAATGTAAAATATATTCCATTTAGATTTATTTTCTTCTAAGCAAAGTATAAAGTTACTTTAAATTTTTTAGTGTTTTTGAAGGTGGTTTTTATTTTTGAAACAATTATTCTTTACTGTGTAGGAGTCATAGCTGGAACTCTTAGGAGATGCTGCATCGTCTAGTGTTTAATTGATTTTTTTTTTTTTTTTTTTTGGTTTGCTATAAACGCTGTACAGTCTGTTTGCTAGTTCGAGAGCTGGGCAATTTTAAATGCCTATATCGCTAAAATCACTTTCCGAAACTAGATGAGAACACAGGGCAGAATCGGTGAAGGCCATTGAATGCCAATTAAGTGGTATATGTGTTACCTTGAAGGATTTATCAGGAAATACAACAGATTGTCAGTTGGTTAGGGAATGTCATTCTGTAGAAAATTAAATAACTATATATAAATTTGTTGCTCTCGTCGTATTGTGTGACATTCTTACAAAGATTAATGTTACAAGTAAAACTAGTGTTAGCCCGTGGAATTTTTTTGCGTACGTCACAGGTTTGGAATACTTTCACTTTTTAGGGTCAAAGATTATAACAGGTTGACCTGATCTGACAAAATATGAACTTGGCCTGTGTTTCACCATTATGTTGAATAAAATCTCTTGACCTTGAAGAACTCAGAAGTATTATTAAATGTAGGTATTAAACATGGACAGATAAGATCTTGCAATCGTATAATTGTTTCAAAGGTCGTAGACTCGAACTTGCTTAAATACAAAACTGACTTGCATTTGACCCTTAAAGTTCACTCTGCAAATTTTAAAAATTTCTTATTTGCTTCGGAAGCATCACATTATTTTTTACTGAGACGGGGCAAATACTCATAATGTAATGATTGGTTACAGTATCTGTAACGACCGGATAACTTAATAAACATTCCATATTATTAAACAGCTGAGCAACTCCGAAGAAATTAATTGCCAGAAAAATTGATTCGGTAACATATTTGGTCTGATGTACACTTAAAATAACCTAATAACTTACGTACAGCGAACATGAAGAGAGACCATTAACAAAAGTTATCAGTAAAAAACCTAAAAAACAAATAAACCGTAATGTATAAACTTTGGTCAAGCAACATCATTATTGAAAGTTTTAATTCAATTGAAATTTAACCCCAAGCCGGAATGACGATTGGTATTCGTGGTTACAGCAGAGACCGTGAGTAATTTTTTTTTTTTGAAGTTTTTTAATTTGCTTTCATTAGCAACATGTTAATCAAAAGCAGATCCACGTTTTTTCAAGTTTATCGATATTTTTAAAACTATGAAACGCAAGCTTAATGAATATATTATTGCAATTAATTTGGCAGCAGTTGCTTACCTATTTTTTTTTTTTTTAAATATATAACGAAACTTTATTAAAACATACACATGAAAACCAGCATAAAACAATGACAATTTACATAATAACACACAATCGATAAAATTAACAACAACAGTTCATTCCTCCTTCCGTTATAAACACACACTACCATCACCCTCAACCAATGTCCACCATTCCCAAACAGGCGTCTTGAACTTACGGGAACCCAGAACCTTCATCCGCTGGTCATCTCTTTTTTTTTTTTTTTTTCCTCCCTCTTCCGATGTCATGGCAAATTCACAAACTGTAGCCTTTTCCTTGTCATTCATTGGGCGAGAACATGAAAATATATTAGTGTCATTTATTATGAGGAATAGTTTTTTATTATTATTATTATTTAATTATTTAACTAGGTGTATCTTTTTATTGTCTTGTTACTTTAGGTGGTGTTCTTTTTGTCTTTGAGTATCTCATCCAAATAGCCTCCGAATTTTATTTTATACTTCGCAGTTTTCTTTAGGCTCCATTGTTTTATTTTGAGCATTGACAGGTATTCTCCCAAATTCTGGGAGGTCTTCTGCAATATATCCTGCATTGAGTGACTTAGAATCCATACTAAACAATTATGTTTTTCTGGAGGGGTAATCTTGATATCCGGCTTTGCTAGAATTGTACTTAGTATCTCCCCGGGCGGTTTTTGTAAGATATACGCTGCCACATGTTTTGTCCACATCCAAATTGATTCCGCTTTTCCACAAGAAACACGGTGTATAACTGTATCTGTATTCCCCCAAGTGTCACATCTATCGGTTGCCTTAAGATGTATGCGGTGTAGCTTATCGTTGGTAGCCAGGGTCTCGTTGACTACTTTGTACCACAGGGTTTGGTTATCAGATGGAATTGTCCTGTTGAAGATGTTTCTCCGCATGTTTTTCCAGTTAATATCCGGGTATTTATCTTCTATTTTGTTGCCACGTTTATGAGCTATCAACGTTGTGTATATCTCTTTGGTATTTTTGGGGAAAGTTACCCTTTCGTGCTGCTGTGATGTAACTGCATTCGAGGAAATAAATCCTGAAATAATAGAATGATTTATTGTGTGGGCTATCCCAACAGGTGCCGTTGTACTTACTGGTTTGTAGTGTTCCAGTAGTTGAACCGTAATTGTTTCTTTGTTTTCAGAAGTTTTTCTCATTGCTTGTATGAAAATCGCGTTTGCTTTGGTTCTTGCGCCCATTAAACCCAAACCTCCTCTTAGTTTTGGCAGGGTTAGTGTCTGGAAGTTAATTTTGAATATTTCACCTTGGCTCAAGAACCAAGATATTGCTCTCTGAACGTTTTCTATTATTTCTTTAGGTGCAGGGAACACTTGAGCAATATAATTTAATTTGCTTAGGACCGCCAGATTTATTAGATTTGTTTTTTGTATGTTATTGATCTGTCTGGTTTTGTGCAATTGCAGTGTGGATCTTGTGTTGTTTAACACATGCCGCCAGTTGACTACACTCATATTCGCTGCTGGCCACACTCCCAGGGCTTTATGTTTGTTAATTTGTTTGAATCCATATGTATTTACCATGTTTTGTGTTCTTAATCCAATTAAAAGAATGCCAGATTTGTTCATGTTGACAGTGGAGCCGCTTTCTTTGCCGAAAATCCTTATTTGGTTGTTAATTGTGAATAAATCGTTATTGTCTGCTACATAGAAACCTATTTCGTCTGCGTATGCTCTTGTAGTGTATCATATGCCCTGGAACGTTATGCCTTTTGTCATGGAATGGATGCTCCATAATAGTCGTTCCATATATATGGCAAACAAGACCATTGAGAGCGGACAGCCTTGTCTTACCCCTCGAAACTTACTGAAGTTTTTTGAGATAAACCCATTTACTAGGACTCTTGTGGTTGCCCCGTTGGTTAGTTTCTTAATTGGTGACACGAATTTTATTCCCATTCCCATTTTCTTCATGGTATTGTATAAAAACTGATGTTCGACACGATCATATGCTTTATCGAAATCAAGGAAAAGGATTCCCACTTTTAGCTTCAGGTTATCTGCCAAAGATATAATGTCTCTGTATTCCAAGATTGCGTGTTGGATCCCGCGATTAGGGTTCAGGCCTGCCTGGTACGGGCCAAGTATTTTGGTGAGTAGTGGCGTTATTCTTCTTTTCAGGATTCGAGTCAGAAACTTGTAATCAGAGTTCAGTAGCGTAATGGATCTCAGATTTTTAATATCCTTCGTATGTGGCGTTTTGGGAATAAGGACTATTATGTCTTCCGTGAAGGCTTCAGGCAATCGTTCTGTATGCCATATTTCATTGAACATTTCAACCATCTTGTGGGAAATAACGTTCCAGAAGCATTTATAAACTTCTAGTGGGGTGCCGTCGTAGCCAGGTGATTTTCTTGTTTTTCGTGCCATAAGGGAGAACTCTGCCTCTTCTCAGGGGCGTAGCTACTATGGGGCTAGGCGGTGCAGTGCACCGGGGCCCCTACGCTCAGGGGACCCCCAAGCATACCTCTGGGCTCAGCACAGGGGGCCCTTACCAGCAACACAAAGCAAAAAGGTCGCCCATCTGGCCTGAGGGCCCAAAATAAATTTTTTGCACCGGGGCCCTTGTTGACCTAGCTACGCCACTGCCTCTTCTAAAGTGATATTTCTAGTGATTTCGTTTCGTTCATCGTTGTCCAAAGATTCATTTATGTGGTTTAAGATGGAGTCTCTGTCATTCCTGATTATAGTGGAGGCATTATAAAAGGCGGAAAAATGGTTCCAAATCATTGCTAGAATCTCTTTTTGGTAGGTTATTTTGACTTCCCCTGCCGAAGATATGTTAGAAATAAATTGAGAGTTTCTTCTTTCTGTCGCCATAATCAAATGGTATAGCGAGGCTTTCTCTTTCTCTACGACATCCGCGTTATCAGTATTGATTAGGAGGGTGACCTTACGAAATTATATAGAAGATGTGGTAGAACGAAAAAATGCACCTATAGATGCAACTATACAATATCTAGACGCATTAACACATTGGTTTGACAATTATCGGGAAAGCAGTTTCCAATCACCGTATTAACACTACGAGAAATACCTAAGGAAAATGGTATTGAGAGAAAATTTAAATTTGTGGGAAGTAAAAGAACTACTTTTGATTATAAAGTAGAAAATGAATCTCTTGAATTACATGCAGAATATATTTTCAAAATAAACTATTTTTATGATATTATAGAAAATGAGCGCGCAAGCTGCAACCTAGATTTGAGGCATTTTAAACATCATGACAACATTTTTGGTTTCATGTATAACATATAAAGATCAAAAGAATTAGTGTTTGTTTGTTTTTGAAGCAATGCAGCGACTTTCAAATATTTCTAACAGTAGGAGAAACATCTGTTATTGATGGACATGAATTGTATGAAGAACTGATTATGTTTATCTGTATATATGAAGGAAACGAAAACGTTATCATACTAGGAAAAAATTTAACTGAAGTTTATCCCAGTATCAAAGTAGTCCTGGGAATTATTGCCACCACACCTGCGACAATTGTGTCTGAAGAAAGTAGTTTTAGAGATAAAAAATTATCAAAATTTATTTGAGGCATTCGATGACATAAAACAGGCTTTCAGCACTTGCTATTCCTCCAATTGAAAATTACGTAGTTCATTTCTTAGATTTTGTACTTTAAATGAACATTTTAGTCTTAGTAAAAGCCGCAAAATCATTTTTAAATCCCTCTGAACAACTTTTAAAGCATAATTATGTACATTGGTTTATCATCATTAATAATTTGTCGTCTTTGTGTATGTTAACTTTTATAAATATAATATAACATAATATTTTAAAACATCAGAAACACTTTAGATTCACATACTTTGCACAAAGTACAATGGCCGCGCACTGGGCCGGCGCTGGGATTCTCGGGCACGGGGTAAACTTTCTTACCAGAAATCGGTAGGGGCACACCCTCAGGCCAGATGGGCGCCCCATCAGCCGGCTTACCCCCCTAACAGCAAAGATCTGCCACATGGAGCCTCGCAATGGTTAAGGCCGCCACTGATCTGGTGAGACAATTTTTAATGATGTGCTCAAAGAAAGCATTATAGTTTAAAATTCCGGTTTCTCTGGAGTAACAAAACGCTCAGGATATCTCTCGCAGAAGGGAAACACCTCAAGATAAAACTGCCATTTTCAAGGCCCGTTTAATGATCTCCAAGAAGGTGAACTTTATGGTTATGTGATCGAAGTACCTATATTTGTAGTTGAATGCGGTTAATTTTTAAGAATCAATTGGAAGCTTTGTATCAATGCAGCCTTAAGCTGTTTGGAGTGAGTATTGGGGGAAGGTATTAGCTGGCGAGAAAACGGGAAAACCCATGACGTCACGAAGTGAGCAGCCAATCAGCGTTGAGGTGGTGGGGGGACCTCCCTTGGCGGGCGTTCAAACATCAATTTAGTTCCTTTACCGGCCGCGAGATGGCAACATCTCATTGGGACACTGGACCGTTAGTTCCTTGACCGGCCGCCCAGATGGTAGCACCTCCCAAGGGCTTAATTTCTTTGGACGCAGACATTCCACTTCCCCTGTAGAGCGGGGAATTCCGCCGCCTGAGGCGTGTTTACACAGGTGCACTAGCCTGCAACTATTTCCTCAACCAAGGGATATTTCCGTTCTAGAATGCGCGCTCCATTAGCCATTGCGAAATGTGCTCCCGTTAAGCAAGCTGTTTGCGACATTCCAACGGTATAAATAGCTACCGCCACGTGGACTAGGCCTCATTGTCTTTCAGTTGCTCGTTGCGCTTGGACCGTCGCTACACCATGGAACATTCTCAGTCTGCTTCAGGTAATGTTAAGTGAGTTTAAATAATAAATTATCATGTGTGTTTGTATACCAGTGATACTAAATATTTTTTTTTCCAGAACTGCCGGTGCTGTCCACCGCAGAAGTAGATAATTTCTTCACAAACTGTAAGTGAATTTACTTTTTTATTAGTTGTATTAATTTAAACTATTCAAACTCATTTTTCTTCTTCTCTGTTTCAGATCTACCGGAGATCTCAGCACTATTTAATGAAGATTTAGCGAATGATAAGTTTCTTGAATGAAATTAATTTATTTTTGCAGTATATATTCCCATGTGCATACTATAATTTTTTCTATTTTAGAACCTCGAGTTATCTTAACTCCAGAGTTGGTGGTGCGATACGCTTTTGCTGGAGGTATGTATTTGACTGTAATTAATTTTTTTTTATTTCTCGTGCGTGTGATTGATACTACAAATTTTTTTTTATGTTTTAGGTCCACCAGTGGATCCTGTGAGTGCCTCAGCTAGCGGTGGTGAGTATATGACTGAAATGTAATTTTATTTTCCCTTTGTGTTTGTGTGTTTGATACTAATTTTTTTCTGTTGTAGGTCTGCCAGTGATCTCCAGAGCTGGTAAGTAATTTAAATATTTCTTGCTGTAGATACTAAAAAAATATATATTTTCCTGTAAACATTAAAATTTTAATTTTTTCTGTTGTAGAACTACCAGTAGAGCCTATGAGTACCTCAGCTAGCGGTGGTAAGTATCTGACTGAAAGTAATTTTTTCCCCTCGTGTTTTTGTGTTTGATAATTTTTTTCTGTTGTAGGTCTACCAATGATCTCCACTTCAGAGCTGATGGCATGCATCAACGAAAATGATTTTGCAAGTAGTAAGTGATTTATATATTTCTTGCTATAGATATATTCTTGTTTGATACTAAAAAATTATTTTGTTGAAGGTGTTAATGCATGGCATGCTTCCTCTGAGCTGGCGAAGTATTTTGCCAATTGTAAGTTAAAATTTTATTTTTTTAACTGAATTACTTTAAACCTTTTGGCTGTGCAGTAAAAGTTGATTTTTTTTTCCACATATTGTCCTGAACATAAGGTTACCAATCAGCCTGGTGACGTCTTTGTTGGTAAGTGTTTAAATAATTTTCTCTCTGTAGATTTTTTTTACTTGTCTGACTAAATTTATTTTGATCCAGTTTTTAATACTCAGTTTTTCTCTCTATCTTTTCCTTGTCTAACTAAATTTATTTTGTTATATGTCAGTATGATTCCTTGGAGCCAGCGGGCCCCCTCAAAAAAAGGATGATGACCACAGATGAAGGACCATCGAAAAGGATTAAAGAGACAGGTAAGGTATTTTTTATTACTTTTTCTATCTTAGACTTTTAACCATGAATACTGAATTTTTGTTTTGTTTCAGATGGGTATATGTCACCGCCGGACCTGGAAGCGTTGTGGGGCATTCCAACCATCGCAAACGTGCCGCAGCCAAGCACCAGCGCGTGGGCAGAACCTTTGGAGGACGAGCTGCTTGCTACTCTTTCGCCAATTGAGGCACTCTGGGCGACTGATGAACCCTCCTCCCAGTGGCTGCCCAACACTCAAGTGACCGGGTCCGGTGTTAACGCGGGTGGGGAAAAAACAGGTAAGCCGGATGCTACGCGGCTAAAGCGAACTATCAAGGCAAGTGCTTACGGTAATAGGTTACTTCACATCACTGTTGTAAATACTGAAAATTTTAAAGATCCTGGTAATTTTATTAGAGCATGTATCAAAATTTTTAATGACCAAATTTCCGCGATTATTCACAATCCTTCAACACCGGCTGTAAAATGCCAGGTGGGGTTGGATTGCCTCTTCCAAATTCAGAACAACAATGTCACTAACGTCAGCCGTATTTGTTTTATGCTAAAGATGCGTGAGCTCACATTAAGCGCTTCCCTGGAAGAGTAGTATGAAGCCTATGTGTTTCAAGATATCAAGAAGAGATTTAGTGAATTCCAGGATCGGGATTGTGGTAAAACCCTCGATCAAATAAACTCCATCGACATCCATGTAGCTAAATTCAAACCGCTGTATCGGGGCTCTTCATTTATAGCACTGCCACCCGATATCCAAGCAAAGAAAGCAATTGTCAACGTTCAAAACAAAGATGAGCGTTGTTTTCTTTGGACGATCCTAGCATTTCGCGAAAAGGTGCAAAAAGACGCGCAAATAGTTAGCAAGTATGTTAAAGTACGTTCCAAGTACGTTTTAGATTTTGCAGGCATAGAATTCCCTGTAAAACAGTCGGACATTTCTAAATTTGAGAGGCAAAACCCTGAATATTCGATCAATGTCTACGGCTTGGAACCAGAAGGTAAAAAACAAAGAGTTGTAGGCCCCCACCATCTTGCTTGCAGTCAAACGCGGTTTCCATATAAACATGTTGTTGATTACACAGGGTGAAGATAAATTTCACTACTGCTGGATCAAGAACTTGTCAAAGTTAGTCAGATCTTCAATAACTAAACATACATCTTCAATTTTCATATGTGATAGATGCCTGCAGCATTTCAGTCGCAAAGATCGTCTTGGAGTGCCATGAGGTTGATTGCGCAAGGGTTAGCGCTGTAAGAGTCGACCTACCCGACGACGAAAACAAAACCTTAAAGTTTAAGGATTTTGTACACCAACAGCGTGTACTATTCGTCGTTTACGCGGACTTTGAATGTTTGTTGAACCCCTTTGATACGTGCAGACCCGACCCCAAAGCCTCTCACTCCACATCAGTCTAGGAACACATCCCTTTTGCTGTGGCATACCAGGTCGTTTGCGCATACGACCCTCAGCTGAACCAATTCTTCTCATTCTCAGGTAAAAATCTTGAGACGTGGCTGGTGGAACAACTCGTGAACCTGGCCCATGACGTTGATGAAATATACAGGGTGGTCACACCTCTTGTAATGTCGGCTGATGATGATGCAAAATTTACCAATGCCACGGTATGCCACATCTGTGGTGACGGCTTTGCACCGGGGGCCGTTAAGGCCCGCGATCATTGCCACATCACAGGTGCTTTCAGAGGGGCTGCACACAATAACTGTAATTTACAGTACAATAATCAAAGGCACATACCCGTCTTTTTCCATAATTTGTCTGGGCATGATGCGCACTTCATTGTTAGGGCCTTAGCACACCTCGCTGAAGATGGGATGGATGTCCTGCCCATCGACACTGAACGTTATATTTCATTTTCTAAAAAGATTAAAGGTACGTCAATCACTTTGCGGTTCCTGGACTCGTACCGTTTCATGCAGTCCTCATTAGATAAGCTAGTTGGGACTCTTGAGGAGCGCGACATGCACATTACAAGTAAGCATTTCACGGCCCCGAGCAGTTCCAACTGGTTAAACGAAAAGGAGTCTTCCCTTACGAATACATGGATTCGTGGGATAAGCTCAAAGAGGCCACGCTCCCTCCAAAGTCAAAATTTTATAGTTCGCTATCAGAGTCTGATATTTCGGATGATGACTACGAACACGCGACACAAGTGTGGCGGGTTTTCCAGCTCAAGAATTTAGAAGAATACGCAAGTCTGTACATGGGTACGAATGTACAGCTACTTGCCGATCTGTTTGAAAAATTTAGGGCTGTATGTTCGGACAAGTACACCCTGGACCCCGCCCACTATTTCACAGCTCCAGGACTTTCGTGGCAGGCCATGTTAAAGAGAACGCGTGTTGAGCTGGATCTTCTGACAGATATCGACATGCTTCTCTTTTTTGAACGTGGAATTCGTGGTGGTATTTGTCAGTGCGTCCATAGGTACACCAAGGCAAATAACCGGTACATGGCGGAGTACAACCACGACGCACCTGAAAATTTCATCATGTATTTTGATGTAAACAATCTGTACGGCTGGGCCATGTCGGAGTATCTACCCTCTGGAGGGTTTCGATGGTTATCGGCCGAGCAGATTGCTAGCATATACTTCATGAGCATAGCAGCCGACTCACCTAGGGGTTTCGTTTTAGAGGTAGACTTGACGATTCTCCAGGATATACACGACAATCTAGCAGACCTACCGCCATGTCCAGACCACAAAGCTAACCCTGAATCTACTTTCCCCAAGCTGATGACTACGCTGGAGGATAAGGTTCGGTACGTTCTCCATTTCCGTGTCCTCCAGCAATGTGTAGGCTTGGGGATGAAGTTGGGCACGGTACACCGGGTAATTTCTTTCAATCAGTCACCGTGGTTGAAAGAATACATCTCTCTCAACACGCGTTCACGTCAGTCAGCCAAATCAGAATTTGAGACAGACTTTTTCAAACTTATGAACAATTCAATTTTCGGCAAAACAATGGAGAACCTTAGAAAACACCGCGACGTGAAATTGTGTACAGGTTGGCCGGGCCGCCGCGGTGCCCGCAAGCATGTGGCTTCACCACACTTTAGGCGTATGACAATTTTCGAGAAAGACTTTGTGGCTCTGGAGATGGCGAAAGTGTGGATACTTTTCAACAAGCCGCTCTACGTTGGGATGTGCATTCTCGATCTGTCTAAACTGCGGATGTACCGATTTAACTATGAATTCGCCATTCCGCAGTTTACACGACCGAAATTACTTTATATGGACACAGACAGTTTCATCTATTTGGTGAACGGCTGTGATCCATATGAAGTGATGAAACGCAGCAGGGAGGAATTCGACACATCTGGATATAAACCCAACAATCGTTTCGATATAGAACCCAATAACGAATAGGTAGTTGGGGTTATGAAGGATGAAGCGAATCGCGGGTTTTAGGTAGAAAATGTATGCGTTCCGACTAGAATCCAACCAGACCTCAAGACAGGCAAAGGGTCTGGCACGCACTGTCACCAAAAAACTTTCAATAGAAGATTATATAGAATGTTTGCATGGTGCTCCACCTAAGTTTCATACCCAACAATGATTTCAGTCTAATCTACATAGAATTACTACTGTTGAAGTATTCAAGCTGGGTCTGTCTAGATTGGATGATAAGCGCTATATTTACCCCGACGGGATTGGAACTCTACCTTGGGGGCACAAGTCTGTACCAGAGTGAATGATAGTGTGTAACTATTTTGTAAATATTTTTGTGAATGAAGATTAAATATAGCGTTTATCCCATGTATATATATTATAGTTACACTGGAGGGTGGGATGTAAATAGTTGTAGCGCTGAAGTTTTGTTCTAATGTCTATCATGACGTGTAAATAGCAACTGATGAAGATTTGTTCATCTGTCGATCATGGCGTGTAAATATCAATTGAAGAAGTTGTCTAATATCAATCATAACGTGTAAATAGCAAATGATGAAGTGTTGTTCATCTGTCTAATGCTGAAGTTCAAAATAGTGTCATATTTTCTCTGGGGTTTATTCAGTGCAATGTACTTAGTTTTAGTCATACACTGTAAAATGATCTCTAAGACTCTATATTGTTAAAAAAATTGTAAAAAATAGTCTCTTAGCTATGGGTGAGGAAGGAAAAAACAACAAATATATGCTGTACTAATGTTTATTGAAGAATCATAATTTTAAAAAATCTTTTACATTTATCCATGTGTTATGTGATTTATCAAAACCTAACCACTTCCTTTTCCTTATTTCTTGTTCAACAAGAAATGTACTTGGATGTTTTGTTAATTGTAATTCTTGCTGGTAAAATGCTCCTGCAATATTTTACCCTGATAATCTTTAAGTAAATAAGTTACAGGATTTGATAATTTCACTTTTCTGATGGTAAATACTTCAGTTGACCAGTTTGGCAGATATCCTTTGTCAAACTTTGCTTTAAACCTACTAATCCTAACATGGTCATCAACTTTGAATTTTGCTGGTGTGGTTGTCTTAACTCGGAAGTACACTGTTGAAAGTAAAGAGTTGTCCTCTACATCACAAGGTTTCATTTTGATGGTGCTGTGCCACTTGTTGTTATAATTTGACATTAACTGAGGAAGAAGTTCAATCCACCTATTTGATCCACGTCTGCTGAATTCTTGCCACATTGCATTCTTAATAGTTCTGTTTAGCCGTTCAACTGTTGATGCTTTAAGATGGGTAAATGTTGAGTAGTGATTAATACCATAGCTAGTCATGAGATTCTTGAACTTGGAATTGTAAAACTCTTTTCCGTTGTCAGTTTGTAAGTTTTTAGGAACACGACCACCTCTTAGTATTCTCTTCATAACATCAGCAACGACACTAGCTGTCTTGTTCTTGAGGGGTACTGCCCAAGCAAACTTTGAATAAGTATCAATCACCATCAGTATATACTTGTAGCCACTGTTTTTACGAGAGTGTGGGATCATTTCTACAATATCAGCTTGCCACAGATCATCAAGTCCTTTGATTACTACATGACGTCTTGGGAAATTTCTTCTTACTGGTCGATGTTGTTCAGCCACAACTTGATCCATGTTACAATATAATGTCTCTTTCATGAAGTTCTTGAACTACTGATAAAATTTCGTTGGAGTGTGCCGTATGTCCTGCTGATGTCAATGCGGTAAGTAACTTCAGTCTTTCAACGAGTTCATTCGGATCGTCCAAATACACATATTCCTTCATGGGAAGAAGACCAGAACCAGACTGACTGGCAATTTCAGAGACTATAGTTTTATACTTAATATTGGTAGCAGGTTTTAGAATTTTACTAGATGGACTAAATTTTACTCTGTGGGCACTCGTGTTGTTTAATATTTCAAAGGAGCTTTTCAAGTCCTTGGCAGTATACTGTTTTGGGTTTTTCAAAAACAACAACTCCATTAATCCTCTAGTTCTTTCACATTAATCACCATCGATTACAATCACATTTTCATCAACAGTAACAGGTGAGTTTCCAATCATTAGTGAATCATTCTTCCATCGAACGCCATACACTGAATCATAATCTCGATCACTTCGACCAAGTGACTTCAAGATATCTTTGATCAAGAGAGGAGACTGCAGCTGTATATGTCGCTGAGGTAAGAAAACTCTTTCCATAGTATCTGTCACAGGTCTTAATGAATCCTTGAAGAATCTCTCGGAGTCAATCTGGCCCATCTTCAGCTCTAGTAACTTTCGTCGAATTGCATTGCGAGCCTTTATGATACCACGTTTAGTTGTTGTTGTTGGGTCCATGTTTACACACCGAATGAAGCTTGTGTGTGTTTACTGTACTATTTCATATTTGAAAAATACATTCACACTGAGATTGACAGGGTGCGGCTTTCTGAGTTCGGCTAATACATGGGAGTCGGACGTTTTAACATGGAAACTAAGTTTATCGTGTTGTTTTACATTGAGTGGAATATCTTTATTATATTCACGTGAGTTATGTTTAGCGAGTATGCCTTTTGGTACAGTCATGGAAACGATTGTTCCATCAGTGGGAATTTCATAATAATTGTACCCTCCTTCTAATACATACGCCTCATCGATCACTTCACCTGTGGGGGTAATAGGTACCACGATGGTTGCACTAGCCGATTTTAATTCATTCAGTAAGGAAAATAAATCCTGGTTTAAGCGAAATTTTTCATCTGAGTATGAAAGTTTCTTCTCTATATCGACAACCATACTCAAGGATTTATCAATGGCATCCCGGTGCATGGCTTGAACGTATCCTTTATTTGCAACATCATCGTCTCTGACGGGCTTGGCTACACGTTTGAGAACTTTACCCTGGCAATCCAAGTTACCATCCATCATTCGTAAGAAGTATGTTCTGTGGTGGGTACACAAACACTCTCTTATTCTGTGTCGTTGAAGTTCTCCCAAACTTGTCCATGGTTGTAATGATGTCAGAAGAAAGTGTGCGCAGCTATTTATTCAAAAATGAATCAAATCCGTTGCGATATCTTCCATGGTACATGTCGCAGTCTTTATCAATAACCAAAAATCCATGTTTACAATCATTCCAGCAGTACTCACATAGGTTCTTAAACTCCTTGAACGTCATGTCGGTGTTGACGTGGTCATTGTAAATGTGTTTGAGATTCATATCGTCCTGTTTAAAGATTACGATCAAGTTAGCATTGTCTCTAACCAACTGTTTCGGTATGCGGCTATATGTCTGACACAAGTAAAAAGAATCGACTGATCTGTGCCTTCCCATACAAAAGTAATCTCTTATATTATTCTGCTCCTCACATGAAACATCATCAAACACAAACACAGAATTAGGTAGAGCTTCACTTGGAGGAGGTACACTTTGATTATCACTAAAAGTCAAATACTGAATTTCTTTAATGGGTTCTAATATTTTCCCTAGTAACTGATACTTTGGTTGGTACTACCATGCTCATATTAATCCGAACGACCTGAATCGCACATCGCTAAATTTCCTCCTGGGAATTATTCAACCCATTATACACAACTGCAAAGACAGTCCTATACCCGGTAGGTGGTACACTCATGTTACTGTGAAAAATTGTCACGTACTCGACCCACAAAAAAACGGAATACATTTCAGTTTATTCGTTTCATAAACTTGATTAGTGATTACAGTAAGGCAACAAATGTATTACACAGACATTAAATTAGTTGATTTGTACTTTTTTAATTCATTTGAGAGTTATTTAGTGTCAATAACTAGTAAAAAAAGTCACCGCTTTCAAACAAAATGTTAGTTTTGAACAAAAGGTAGGACACGAAACAATTTATGTATTACATTCGTCTTCAAAAACATAAAATAACAAGAAATTTAATACAAAAAATGATTTTTGCACTGGATTTAAATTTGTGGAAACGTTACAGAGCCATTGGATGCAGCTGTCTGCTACATGGCACATAATACATTTACAAAATTAATTACTTTAGTATTAATTTAACGAATCTACTTGCCCTAACGTTCTGTTATCCGGTTCTACTCATAAGTCTGTTTTTGAACCTACAGAACGTAAAAAAAAGAAAAAACCATGAACTTAAAGAATTATTAAATAAATATTGCCGGTGGCATGAGATATGCGTTCGTAAAAACAAAAAAGTTTGTAGATGTATTTTAGCGAAAGAAAACTGATTTTCTCTCACTACAACCAAGAAAAGATACTTAAAACATTGAACATTCCTACCTTTTTTAAAAAAGTTATAAATAAATTAGATTCCAACTTTTTCAGTATTTGATTGAAAATCAACTTCATTAGTGAATATGGCAAAATTTTACACATTACACTTCTGTATTCGACTGCCGATGTAAAGATGGAAGGTATATCAGCAAATGATGGACTGAAAGCTTGCGTAATTAACAATATTGTGCGACTATTGATGGTCACGAGTGGAGTTAATGATGTATATCATGTATTATACTCTATTTGTGGCATCAACTTATTCTTGTAGGCCAACCTCTTAGTCCGATCTAATGCTAATATTACTCATACTCCTCCCGCAGGTAGACGGTAAAAAATTCTCACTGAAGTAAAAAAAATAAAACTATAATCCGGAGCAAAAGATAAAAAAAATTAAAACAACTAAACATCAATAGTGAATGGGTGAAATATAACAAGTTGATTCTAACGCCTAGTTTAATGATGTACGGCAACAATATTTTTTTTAACGTGTTGTTTATTGAATTTAATGCTTCAAGGAAGTTACAGGACAGTTCTGCAAAGCGGAAAATTGTTGCCGAACGAGTAGTTATGAGCTGGTAAATCTCTAACGCTGTGGGGTCGCTCAGATTGGCCGATGCCGAGCAGGAAGATTAGTGGCTAGGAAACTAGGAAGC